>WNMG01000107.1:0-57748 GCA_009769605.1 Bucorvus abyssinicus
GTGTTATAAGCTTTGGCTGTGGCAGCATAGGGGCACGCGATTGAAAGGAATGATCTCCTGTGCGCCCGGTGCTGGACAATAAAGAAAATGTCTGCTTCTTAATGCTACATTGGTGTTAAAGAGTTTTTCTTCCAATTTTCGGTAACAACGGGTTTGTAACTGGCGGATCAACGAAACAGCGACCAGCAGGTTGGTGACCAGCAGGTCGACGAGTCAGTGACCAGCAGGTCAACAAAACGGCAAACGACAGGTCAGTGACGAGTGGGTCATTGAAACGGTGTCCAGCAGGTTGGTGACTGGTGGGTCAAGGAAACGGCAACCGGTGGGTCAGTGACCAGTGGGTCAACAAAACAGTGACCCACGGGCTGTTGACTGATGGGTCAATGAAATAGCGACCAGCGGGTCAACAAAACAGCAACTGGCGGGTCACCGACCTGCGGGTTGACAGGCTGGTGACCAGCGGGCCAAGAAAAGAGCGACCGGCGGGTCGACGAAAAGGCTATTTTACTGTTAGATTCTCTCAAATGTTTTTAAAATGAGAGTTTTTATACATACAGCTCACTTGGGCAATTAACCTTACCTTCTGGTGTAGAATGAATAGTTTTTTCTATTCTAAACAAGTGGGTTTTAGCACAGGTTGGAGCTGCTGCTAAGTCCATTTAGCAAAATTTAATTTTTTCATACTGGGAATACTGAAGTCAGGCTGGCAAATTTAACTGAGATACCTGTTCTGCAACCCTTATGGAAAGCAGTGTTCGACTTGGGGCTTCCTGAGCCACCTACAGTGACACTTGGTGCCCTGGATTCTTACAGTGCTTTGCTACCCAAGACATGGATAATGCAAGATGTGCCCAAGACATGCTTATCGAGCTGCTCCAGTGCTTTAGTTATGCTTCTGCATTTGGCAGCAAGCGCTATTGTAGGTTACAGATCTTCATTCATTGTCTGTGGTGGCCCAAACTTTTGTGGTGGTTTTACTGTTGGGGATTTCTACCACGTATCAAAACAGGAATGAACAGTAGCAAGCAGATAGTGAATGCAAGTAGTTATCTGTCATTGTGCTAATTAGAGGCAGCTGATGATTTCATTGTTAGGTTCTCTTGAGCTGATACTTTGTGTTGAAGGATGTTAGTTTACTCCTTTGTCAATTTTCATGCTTACGATAGTCTGGTGGTCACCCTAAGAGATGACCAATGGATCAGTTATTTTTTTCTAGATTTTTTAATGTAAATATTTTCTTCAATATTTTTTCTTTTAAATATTGTTAACTGTAATTCCACAGGACGAGGAAGTTAAACTGTTGCTTCCTGCAAATACAAAATCATCTTCTGAAGTATGGGGAAATGTGTATTGTGTTTTTCCTGCTTCGCATGTAAATCATTAACTTAGAGTGGAAACTGTTTACTTTGTCAATAACTACCTCCTGAGTTTGGCAATAACTGGCAAGGTATACACTCCTCCAGTGGATTAAGTATATTGGCTAAACACTGAGGGCTCTTCAGAGTTTGATCTTTTGATTTGCAAATTCTTGACATGACGTCTGGAAACTATGGTGATCAACTTTGTTTTGGTGTAAGACGTTCCCTGCCTTCATAAGATGCACTTCTTAAAATCCTGATTGAGAGAAGTGGCTTTGAGGGAAAAGGTCAGTGTTCTTTGTCGTTGGCTGATACAGGTATATTTTCCCAAGATGCCAGGGGTGTAGCCTCTCAGTTCTGCAGGGTTTTTTTACCATTAGAAGCAGGGAAGAAAGTACTTTATCCAATAGTCGCACACCTATCAAAGGGACTGGAAATAGAGAAACTGGTTTTGCCACATGATTCAAATTTTTATTCATGTGAAGGGCTAGTCAGTATTTTTCAGGAATCTGCATTAAAGTGACAAAAACCAAAGGTGGAGACAAAACGCTATACCCCACCCCCATTAAATATATTGGATTACTCTGGTCTGGGATGGGGTTAATTCTTGTATTTTGTGGTTTTGAAGCACTTTTGTTTCATTGCTCTTTTAGAAAAGTTTTCTGAAATGTTAAACACCATTTTATTAATAAGCAATGTAAAAAAGCATGATGAGCAGTCACATAACTTTAGCTTCACAATAAAAAGTTGCACTTGTCCTGTTCTTACTGTTTTCTTGCCTGTTTATGAGGTAGAATGTCCAAAACTAAGAGCCTTTGCATTAAACCTGAGAGGGTTTAATTGCTGCTGTTTTAAAAAAAAAAAAAAAAATCAGATGTTGCATTTAGTTTCTAAAGGACATAACTCGATTTCTTAAAGCTAATGTAATCAGAAGTGCTAATTCCTAAATAAATGTGCTGAAACTGAAAGCGTGTGCCTCTCCTCCTATCCTAGTTTTGCTAAATGACAGTGAAAACCAGGAGGTTTCACATTACTAATTCTGGTAGTCATGGTGAAGCCCTGAAAATAGCTATTTGGAGCCAATCTACTTGATATCAAAATGGCACCTTTTCTTTTGCTGGGGGGAGAAGTAACAATCTAAATTCCTCTCCTATCCCCATCTCCTTACTGTCCGTAATTTTTTGTAGGCATTTTCTTGAAGCTGCATCCGGACTGCTAACAACTGCTGGGGCTTTCTATTCTTAATTTACACATCCTAAAGATATGATATAGGGGGGAAGAAAAAATAATTTTAAAAAAGAGTTGAATTAGAGTAGTTTTAATATTACATATCTGGCAGCATTAGGGGTCTCTCAAAAAGCAGCCATGACCTTCAACATGTCATTGTATCCATCACTGTTCAAGCAAGCAAACCAACTAAAACTCGATACAGCAATCAGGAAGAAAATTCCAATGTTTTGGACTGAAGTAGAAGAGCTATTACGGCTTCTGCCAAGCATTAATTCCTTTAGACAGAAAGACACTGTTGTTGTTTATGCGGGATAATTATCCAGTATCTCTCTCTGGCTGAAGTGCTACTACTTGGATGTAGATTCTGAACCACTGAAATAATTTCAATTTTGTGTATAGGTTACAGATAGTCAGATAGACTTTGATTCTTGTAGAGAAGATGCTCAGATAAATTTAGTGAAGAAGCAAGAGTCTGAAAAGAGTATCTGAGCACTTGTACAGAGATTATGGACTTGGCAGCATACCCTGGTCTGAAGTATGTAAGACTAATGAAGAGAGAAATCTTTTCCCGTTCCAGCCAAGATGGTGTGAGACAAGGCTCCATGCCTGGTGTCAGATGCAGGCATACTTCAGATGAAAACTGTTTATTTCTGTATTTTAATGTTTTCAGTTCGCCAAAAGAAGTTAGAAAAATTAAAGTTTTGTGGGTTTGGGTTTTTTTGGGTTTTTTTCCATTCAAGCCATCTTTCTGAAATTTCCAAATACTTTGTGAACTTGTGAAATCCAGCCTGTTTCCTACAAGGGTGCATACGGCTCCAGAACAGACAAGAGTTATACAGCCTTCTCCAAGTCATTTTTTATTCTGTGTGTAATGGTAATACAGACAATATTATGTAGTGGTAAAGGCAGAAAGATACAATTTAACAAAAATCCATTTCTAAACACATGTGAGTGATTTATTGGTATTGTTCTGTAGCTAAGAAAAAAAAGGTGGGACTTTCAGAAGCCTACGAGCAACCTAATCAACAAAGTGTCTTGTTTTTACCAAATGCTTTTGAAGCTTCCCCTTTCTTTTGCAAACGTATATTGTAAGCACAGTATGTTCTTTCTAATTTTGTAACTTCTATTATTTTGAAGTCTCATTTTAGTAATTTCTAAAAGGCCTCAAACTTGCTTCAGTTGTGAGGCATCTGTGAAGACTGTTAAGTTTCAGCTGTGCAATTAGTTGCAGTGTTTCTTGTCTGTGAATTGTAGAAGTGCAATTTCTTACAACTAACTGTTTTCCTCTTCTGGCAAGAAATATGCTAAGACATGAAATAATCAAAAAGCCTGATAAGGTATCAGTAATGAAGTAACCAAACAACCTTTTGTTTGTGGAGCATATCATACAGATAAAACGTTACTCCTGTGATACACTTGATGTCTGATTTCCTGCTTAAATTTGAGTGGAGGCAGCAGCCGCAGCCTGTGTTAGCATAGCAGCCTGTGGAGTTTATATACCACAACACTGCAGCTGGCATTCTCTTACCTGACATGCAAATTTTACTGACTTTCAATGGATTTTTTGGATTTTTCTTTTTTTAACTGTTTCCAAAACTACTTCTGTACACTGGAAAAAAATTTCTTCATTAGAATGAGCAGCTCTGAGACATTAAATACGCATCTCCTGGAATACAATTACCTGTCCAGTCACGCAAGTCTTTTGTTGTGTTTCACAGAACAGTTTACATGCAAATAACATTTTTAACCACTTTAACTGTGGTCATTTGTCAACTATGTAGACCGTTAGAAGGTCAAAGACAGGACAGTGTTACAAAAGGTTGTTTCAAGTATCTTTCTAGGCACAATAATCTATGATAAAATATCCAGCTTAAATTTATATTCCTACCTCTTTTCACTCTTTCCCAAAGGCAATAATAAATAAGCTGTCTTCTCACTAGATCTGTCTGTACATTAAATCCCAGGCAGGTGTTTTGTAACACAATTTTCCTTAACAGAGGTATCCTAACTTCCAAGAAAACTTCAGTTCTGTATTTCGTCCTGATGTGTGGAAAAGACTCCACAACCAATGGGGTTGTAAAGTAGGTATGTTTATTCGACTTCGGGTGCGTGGGGGATCGCTCCGCCACAAACGCACCCCTAGGCGATGATTCTTGCACCTATATGCTACAAAGCACTACATATTTATGAGACGCCTATACATATTTAAATCTTTCCCCGCTCGCGATGCTAATGAGTTCCGGAAGCCATTTCCATATGTCCCGCCTTGATCTCCTCCTTCTTGTGCCTCCGTTCCTCTCGCAGGGGCGCGGAAGGGTTAACTGTGCTGTCCTGCAGAGGCGGGGCCGGGTCAGCCGCTTTCCCCAGCTCTTCCGATCGCTCCTCTCAAACTGCCGGTGGGGGTGCAGGTCAGTTGGGGTTTGTCACTGAGTTGCCAGACCCTCCTGTTCCCATCGGCACTGCTGCCCGTTTCAGTCCATCCTATTTCACACCTGCACACAGGCAGCCCTGTGCCCTCCTCCAGCCAGCTCCGGTAACCTTTTAACGTGGATAGTGACCAGCTCTCCCCGCTCTGGGGGATGCACACCCCCAGCCCAATGCACCACTCCGGAGGTTCCCGCCATGCGGCCCTGGACGTCTCTCCGTTTTAATAACACACCGCACTGTTTTTTTCTCTAACTTCTCCATTTCGTCAGAACTACCGCCGCTGCTGTCTCCCCATGTGTCCATGTCCCCCTTCCTTGCTCACGTACTGGTTCTATTCTCTGTTTCACCACCTGATCCACTGCAGAAACCATCCTCTTTGCTTTCTGTCTTTGTTTTTCCTCCTCCCTCTTCACAGACACTTTCTGGATCATTCCGGTAATCCCTAGCAACCTTTTTCCAAGCTTCCAAGTCGCTAGTAGAAAAAGGTGCTTTTATTAGCATCCGATTCCCATCAGGTCCCACTGCTTCCCAAAGTGGCGCTTGTAGCACCGATCGATTCCGTGTTCGGGAAGAAATGGGACTCTCCGGAGGGGAAAGGGCACTATCAGAGTCGATACCTCATTCTTTCCTTCGAGGGGGAGGCCGATATACGTCTATTAATTCCGGTTCCTCTACCGGGGGTTCCTGCTCTGAAGCCTGATGAACCTTATGTCTTTTAACACATCGTTGCCCAATGCTACAGGCTGAGCAACACCTCTTTAGTTTCCCATCAAGTCCCCGGTTGTTTTCTCTTTCTAGCGCCAGGACTAAGGGGTCCTAGGGTGGTACCAACCCACAGCCCCTTTGCCACTCTGGGTGGTTTTGTAGGGTAAAGAACATGTCAGCATACCCAACCTCATCCCACTTCTCCTCTCTCCTTAAAAATAGCATTAGCTGTAACATTGTATTATAATCCGTTGTCCCGTTTAGTGGCCATTTCACCCGTTCTCTAACTTATAAAGAGGCCACCACTGATTACAATACTAAATAAGTTTTTGCTTACTCTCCGAGCCCCGTGCTCCAGCAAGATCTTTCCAGTGTGCAAGTACACATCCAAGTGTGTTTTATGCAGCCACCCGGCTGCCAAGCAAATCGCTCACTTGGAAGTCAGCACCCGGCCATCCAGAACAAACACCACACATCATCCTCACATTTCTGTTCCTTTATTCCTGTCTCCTCTTTTTATTCCCTGACTGGAAAGACAATTTCATGTCCAGAGCCGGGGACCCTAGGGCGGGTGGGCAGGGAGCACATCACAGGCAAAACGAGCCCAAGCTCAACCACCAGGAGAGACCATGCTGTGGTAAGAGCTTCTCTGAGCCAAGGTCGGTTGTCCAACTGCTCACAGTTCTTCAGGGAGCTTCAGTAATAATGCTGCTACCTCGACAAAATGGTTCCGATGTTTCAGAGAGGCCAAAGTGTTTGCCAGGCACAAGACAATGAACATCACTGCACCGCTAAGGTAACATCTAAGGTTCTTTGCTCTCCATAAGATCCCCAGCTCAGAACAACCAATCCTGAGAACCCAGGGACATTACCTATCTTCATCTGGAAGTTCTTGAACGAATGTTCATTAATGTATTTCCTTTGGTCCATTAACCTCATGGCAAAATCGGCCAGAGCTTTGATATGCGTCTTCCCTTCCTTGTCTTAAGTGGAATCGCTGAGGCCTGACGCAGCCATGTACGTACTGCCAATGGTCTTGATCTTCTCCAGCTGCCGAAACTGGTCTTCACTTATTATCTGACAAGAGCAAAAGAAGCAAATAAACCTTAACAAACACAGACATGCTGGGAACGTCTTGCCACGTGTCCTCCCTTGGTCCAAGCACTATGAAGTACGGGACAGAGCCTCCACTGGTGAAAGGACAGGAAGAAAGGGGATCAGATAGTCAGAGGAGGGACAAGGGAATAGAAGGGATTTTAATGCAGGGAGGGAAAAAAAAAAGAATTTAAGACTTCTGGTGTGAGGAGAAATGAGCCGTGGCACAAGGATTCAATAAGTCCCTTCCCTTCAGGAGCTCTGCAAAGCCCAACTGAACTCATTGATTCGGTTCACTCTGCCCACCCAGATTTTCTGTGACTTACTTCATCAAAATCGGCAATGATCTCACTGAGCAGCCTCAGACACTCCACCCCTTTGTTGTTGGCCTCCAGCTCCACATAAAACTCTGAGAAGTTGCTTATGGAGGCGAACATGACAGCCACGCACTCACAGGACTGGTAGTACAGTTCATCGTATCGCCACTCCTGAGCCAAGAAATGGGCTGCCACATCCTTCGGCAGAATGTTGTGGAGGAGTCGTCTGTTATAGACCTGCAGCTCCTCCATTTCTTCCTTCTCTTCAGTGGCCTGGTTTGGGAGGGAGAGACAGAGGTGTGCTGACGCTTCTGGTAACTACTCTGAGGAGGGCAAAAGAGCTGCCAGCGAACTGGCAGGGGGCACAGAAACAGAAGAAAGGGGGCAGCTGCAGAGGTGGGCAGAACCAGAGAGATGCAGAAGCTCGTGCTTCGCAGCGGAAGACGGCCCGTCTCTGTGCGCACGCGTGTATGCGAAAGCAGGCACAGAATAACAGCCACGGCCAACGCTGCACCTCTGGACCCTGAACCGGGTGACCTGTAGAAGGTCTGTCCCCTTGGGGGAATTCCATCACCGCCCACGAAAACACACGTTTGGCATTCCCAGACAAACACAACAGGTATCAGGAGGACACAGACAGCAAATTGTTGCTAAAGCCTTGACTGCGTCAGCGGCATCGAATTCTCCTCATCTCCCTGCACTCCCCAAATGCTCACAGAGCTAAATAAAGGGACCCTCCTTTTCCACGAGGTTTGCTGAGGTGCAGTGACAGTCACGAAGCACAATGACCATGGGGCCCAGTCTGACGCTCTGGAGAGGACTTTTGCCTAGCCTGTAAAGCCCACGTCTCCTGTGGCAGTGGGGGAATGTCCAGGCAAAGGGAAACGTGAGGAGGATGGGTTGTGGTGTTTCTGCACGAATGGCTGTGGGTTTGGGTTTAACAGTCAGATGGAACCAGAGCCCCCAGAAGGTTGTACCTAGGACAGCCGGGATGTACCTAGGCCTAGATGCCTCAGATAAAACAAGCATTTAGAGTTCACGAGACTTAGTAATTTATTCCGTCTGGGAAAAAAGCAAGAGGGTGGCTCTGCAAGGCCGTCTGTGTTAGCCTGTGCTACCAGAATTAACAGCAGAGACACAACTGACATCTGTGTGAGCAGGTTTGGTCTTAGAGATGAAGTTGCTGCTCCTCCACTGCCCATGGCAGCAGTTACCTTTTGCCTTCCCTCACTGACGCTGTGTAACTGCTTGTATAAAGGGCATCGATCAGATCAATGAGATGATGCAGATTAGAAACACTGCAAGAACAAAAAAGCGTGTGGGCAGAAATGGTAATAAGCAAAGTTGAGATGCAAGTATTGTGCAGAGCATTTGAACTTGGCTAATGCCTGAAGTAGATCTGGAACAGGTCCCTGCTAGAATGACATTGTGAAGTTGGAAATGAACAGTGGGGAAGTCAAGCCTTGAACTTACCTGTGTGTCGAGGGTTAGAACTATGAGACCGTTCTATCCGAAAAGGTTTCGGGACTACATGGGTTTGGAGGCAAGGTAAACCCACCAAACCTACACGAACTTACTGGCTTGTTAGGCTTTGTTTAGGCAAAGGAAAAGGAATGTGATACACACGGCTTAACTGAAGGGGGGTGACAAACAGGAGCGTTTTAATAGTGAACGCAATTAAAACCATAGAGCAATCAGTTAAATACAAATAGGACTGGAAGGAGAGGGAGAGATTGATAAGTACACGAACAGGCACCTACAAGTGTCCCACCACCTCCCGTCCTGACCCGCATCTCCCGATCACAAACAATGGACCCGCCCCGTGGTCGCACTGGCGGGGAGGAACGGGAGTCCCTGTCCATCACCTCGCCAAGTTTTCAGTCCGCGAAAAACTCCTCCTGGAGCAAACCTCCGTGCAGGAACGTGGTCCTTCTTCCTCCGGGGTAGCTGGGAGAAGACAGGAGTTCCCCGGGGGCAGCACCCCGAGGCTCCTGGCTCTGCCCTCTGCGGAGCGGGACACGGAGCAGACCCTTGGGGAACGCCTGCGGGTTTCCACGGAGCTGCGGGGGCTCCAAGCAGAGCTGTTAGAGCCCTCGTCGCTTTTCCCCTCGCCAGCGGTTTGGGTCCCCTCGGCGCAGGGTCTGGGGGCTGACAGCCGTTTTACCCCTCATCAGGTTAAACTCGGTCCAAAGCTGCCCCCGCCGGTAATGGGCAGAGCGGAAAGGTCTACCTGCTCCGCAGAAGGAGTCTCTTACCGCCCCAGGGCACTGAGGGAACTGCCGATGGTTTTCTCCCTCTCTCTGGTGAAGCTTCGCAGTCCTTGAGTGGAGAGAATTGAAAGTGCCGCGGCTCGGCCCGGGGGAGTGTCTTAAACTCCGCTTTTACGTGCTCCTTCGCGGAGGCATTGTCTGAACGTCTCTTCTCCCGACTGGGGAACCGAGAGGGCGGGCGCTTTTCTGTCCAAAAGCCGCCAGAAAACTTTTCCTACGCTCCGGGGAAAAGGAGAAGGGGAGGACAAAGGCTCGACCCCCGCCAGAGCCATCTTAACCTGGCACACTTTCCTAAAAGTTTAAATTATTTTGGAAATCGTAAGAGTTGTGAGTGAGATTTTTCCCTCCTCCACACTTCGGTCGGCAAGGTCGGCAGTGGTTACTTTCAGAATATGTGTCAGAGTGGAGGATAGATAACTCTGACCGTTTTGAGAGTGGGGTTGTTTTTCAACTGATCTTACATTGTCAGATGATCTTAGTTTGTGAACAAACTGACACTTAAAAAAACCTAGGAGTCATCTTCAAGTTTCTGCATACTGTGGTAATGCCAGTAATGATTTCTGGCTGCTGGGGTATCTGGGCAGCTGCTCACCTTGTTATATTGGCTGGGCTGCGGGCACAGAGTCTTTCATTCAGCGTTACAGGAATGCGAGTAGAAAGGATTTGTCTTGGGCAGGTACACGTAGCCCCTGAGTCTGGGGTGCCAAGAATGCCCATGGTTTTTCTTAGGCTGGCAAGGTGGGTATGGGCTGCCTAATCAGTGTTTGCTTCTGCTTTGTAAATACCTTCTGGAATAGAAAGCAGATGACTTCTTTTTTTTGACTGCTAATACAGTAATTGTGATTATATACTGAACTTGTTCTCTGTATGTGGAACAAACTCATCTTGTAAGCCTATCTCATCATTAGTTTAAGAATAGTTTGAGATTCTCTGCTGTGAGATGATGATCAGCAGTGATAGTTCCCAGAGGAAAATGACCCAGGTCAGATATGATTAGTCTGTAAAAGCCAGTTTCTCTAAGCAGAGAAAGTAGGCTAGAAGAACACTGACCTCAGTGAATCTGCACAATCTCATTATCATTTACACGTAAGTGCTGGCTTACACGTAATTCTCTACTCAGACTTACTTTCAGAGATGATCAAGAATTTCTTTTATAGAATAAATCACAGGATTGTTAAGGTGGGAAAAGACCTTAAAGATCATCAAGTCTAACATTAACCCAGCACTGCCAGGTCACCACTAAACCATGTCCCGCAGCACCACGTCTGCGTGCCTTTTAAATACCTCTAGGGCTGGTGACTCCACCACTGCCCTGGGCAGCCTCTTCCAGTGTTTCACAACCCTTTTGGTGAAGAAATTTTTTCTTATATCCAGCCTAAACCTCCCCCTGGTGCAACTTGAGACCATTTCCTCTCATCCTATTGCTTGTTACTTGGGAGAAGAGACTGACCTGCCACCTTGCTACAACCTCCTTTCACGTAGTTGTAGAGAGCGATAAGGTCTCCCCTGAGCTTCCTTCTCTCCAGGCTAAACAATCCCTGTTCCCTCAGCCCCTCCTCATAGGACTTGTGCTTTAGACCCTTCTCAAGCTTTGTGGCCCTTCTTTGGACACACTCCAGCACCTCAATGTACTTCTTGTAGGGAGGGGCCCAAAACTGGACACAGGACTCAAGGTGTGGCCTCACCAGCACCGAGTACAGGGGGACAATCACCTCCCTCCTCCTGCTGGCCACACTAGTGCTGAGGCAAGCCAGGATGCCGTTGGCCTTCTTGGCCACCTGGGCACCCTGCTGGCTCAGATTCAGCCGGCTGTCGACCAACACCCCCAGGTCGTTTTCCACCAAGCAGCTTTCCAGCCACTCTTCCCCAAGCCTGTAGAGTTGCAGGGGGTTGTTGGGACCTAAACAACATGAAGCTTGTCATCTTTCTACAGATAATGCAAATTTATGGTATAGCAGTGTAAGTGTTCTCTTGTCGTTGCCACATTGCTTTTGTCATACTGAGAGTAATAAGGGATTAAGACTTTTTTTCTTTTCTTTGCTGAGTGCACTTACATGAAAAAGTACAAATAACCCCACTTCGTACTTGCTTGTTGTCCCATTTTGTAGGAAATTATTTCAATTTTACTCCTGAAAAAAAAACCCCAAACATTTAGTTAATGGCTTAGATTTTATTTACTGTCTGGTGCACTCTTAAAACAAAAAAAAACCAAAAAAACCTAAAAAATCCTTAGTCTTTTCTTGAAATAACCACAAATAGCAGGGAAAAAAAAATTACACGTGAATTTTTTTTTCCTCAATTTTTTTCCCCCTTGGGTAGTTAGAGCAAGGCATTTCCCTCCTTTCTCTGTTGCCTTTTAGAGAAGCAAGCAAAACAGAGGAAACAAATTTGTGTGTTACTGAGTTGCTTTTGTTTCGTCTGGGAGCTTGGTGGTGGCGGGTAATCGACCTTTTTTGCCTTCTAGCTGTCCATGTTAGCTGCAGCTTTGCTCTGTTCTCTTATAGGAATGACTTCCCTCTGCTTCCTGAGGATATAGAGTGGAGCATGAAATCTCTGCTCCCTGACTCCTTGGGCAAGGTCGATGGCGGTACCATTGGGATGTTGAAAATAGAATTGGTTTGGGAAAGTTTTCTTTCAGTTGTCTACTCTGAGAACTTGTGAGATGTTTGAGGCCTTGGTTGAGGAGAGTTTAAATCTCTATTCTGCCCCTTTCAGCTTGAGAATTTATCTGATTTTTTCCTTCTGCTTTTACAGGTATTTTATTGTGCTCTCTGAGAGAGACAGTAGCTGATTGAGAAATCTGTTGTTTAAAACAGTTAAATATGTGGTAAATAATAATGAACAGTAGAAAGACTGATTAAAGTACTGAATTCTATCTTTTATTACTTTGTTATGATTTTGCTGTCATGTTTTCCACTTTTCTTTACTGTTTTTCACTTTCCTGTGATTCAGGTATTTAAACTAGTTATGCATTGATGTTTGGAGTATGCAGCGTAATGCAATATTTCGCATAAGTAATTTAAGTCTGCTCTACTTCTTTAGACATCTCTCATTTCTATATGCAGGGCACAGAGAATATTGAGCAAGAAAAGGAGAGAGCTGAGAAGGGACAGAAGATGGCAAAAAGCATTATCCACCTATCTTGGTGTAAATTTACATTAATGTCCAAAATTTTCTTGGGCCACAAAGAGATTTTGTGTATGTTTTCTGTAGAGAAAACTCCTGAACTGGCCCTAAGTAGTATATGCCGTTCTTTCCTTTAAATTTATGAAACCAAAATATTCACATTTATCTGTATGTATCTTAATTTCTACTTAATTTCCTGTTGCAGAGGTATGACCCGTGATTAAGGGCTCTCTTATGAGAACAATTAAATCACTGCATGATTGAGAATGGAGAATAGGCTATGCAGAGAGTTAGTGCATTACCTGTTCACCTTGTGTGAGCTGAAACTATTCTGCCTGGGATCGCCAGTGCAAGTTACTTTGGAGGTCCGGCTGCAAATCTTGGTTACGCGGAGCACTTAACGCATCACAACATAAACAGCCACGGTGCTGAAGGCCAGAACTCAAAGCAAAAAAGATAAAACATAGAAAAACTTCAGGCAGGAAAGTTCCATCCCTTATCACAGTATTTTCAGTTGTACACAGGGACAAATTTTATTTAGATCCATTAAATAAGTGCTTCCTCTGGGACTCTTTTGCCATTACCTCAAATGCAGCTTCTCAGTGCTCCATCACTTTGTCTCTTTTAAACAGTTTCTTTTCATTCCCTGCACGTACGCACATGTGACTTGAGCCATCCTTGCGTATGGCCACATACTAGGTTAGGTGTTAGAGACATGGTTGCCTATTTGCAGCTTGGCGTACGCTCGTGGTTACGGCTTGCTATGAAGCCACAGAACAGTTTAGAGGAAATCTTTGTAAAAGTCATCTCCAAACCACTCATAATGTTTTCTTTATGTGGTTATTTGCAGCCCTTTGCCTTCAGTCCATCAGCGTACTGATTTCCAACTATAAAGTAAACATTATTAGCAGAAGCAGAAAACAAAACTGGGTTATGTTTGCATTCCTCAGTGAATGTACCTATGTACTGCAGTAAAAATAATAGCTAGAGACTTAATGAAATGTCTGAAGAAGGTACAGAAAAAGTATTTTGACCTACTCTGTTAGTGTTACATTTTGTTGGCTCGAGGTCAGGAATATCTCCATCACAATCCTCCTCATCTCTGACTCATAGAAACTCATTACTGCTTTTCCTAGTGCAACTATGGGCTGAGCTGTACTGCTGAGCCCTAGAAGGATGAGGAGGGATGCCATCTAAGTTCTGGCAGCCCAACGTTTTTCACTGGTCTGCTGCTCCAGAGAGCAACTGTGCTGTTTCCTCCACACTGTTATACAACATAACTATACTGAATGTGGCTCTGGAGTCTTGTACTTGCTTGACTGGAACATGCATTTCAAGGACAGCTGTTGGAAGGTGAACACAGCTTCTGCAGAATTTACCTTAGGTCTGTACGAGTCAGACCAACTTTGCTGAACATTTAATTCATTGAAAAATGTAGGGCTACTGGAAAGGTTGGTAATCACTTTATCTGTTCCGGGCAAGGTCACTAAAAGTGTTGCTGTGAACAGGTTGCAGGTCAAATGTTGAAGCCCAGTTTTCTTCATGTATAAAGTGACCCTGAACAGAGCTGATATAGTGACCAAGAGTGTATCGCTGTACGCTGTAAGACCATCATCGTAAATCTCCTTTTCCTTCCAAGAAAACCACTTCTTGCAGCAGCAGAATATGCACCTGTTTTGCAAAACTTCAATACCTGAAATGTTAATGCAATGAAGCCGATACTGCTGGATGCAGAATGTTTCTTAGGAGAGAAAAATAAATCTTGTTTTGTATTTCTTCCGTTACGTTTTAGAACGTGTTTCTCAAATCTTGTTAACTATGAAGCTCTATCGGTCTGGTACAGCTGGAGACAAAATTTATAGAATCATATATTATGGCAGCTGTTAAACTTTAATTCTTTTTAATTCTGGTTTTGATTCCTGTTTTTGCCCCCAAAATGTTATTCAAGCCACTTATCTTTTCACGCATTCAGTATTTTTAGGTTTAATTAACCTTATTAATCTATGTACTTGCGTAGTCAATTAATTTCCGTTTTCATGTCATCACAGTAATAACTGGCCTTGTTCCAAACCCTCTCATTAAATACTTAGGACCTCGTGTTTTGCATAAAACCTTTGTTTATCTGTGTGTGTTACTTTTGAAGTTCACTAGCGAAGGTTGTTACAGCACTTTTCCTATCTATGTCACTTAGTTTGAGAGTTACTCATTGCAAGGTTAATGAACACATCCAGTTGTGTATAGAAGAAACCACAGAGTGATGAGGGATTAAAGAAAAGGAGTTTTAGAGGGGTTTAAGCTCTAAACCCTAGGAGGGTGCAGAAAGTCTGTTTCATGTGCTGAGTTTTGGTGTGTTGAAGGTGACCATAGCAAGTTAGTATATTGATATATTGAGACATCATATGGGTGGAACGCAAAGCGTGTTCCAAAGTGCAGTTTTCGTAGGATGACTTCTTCGGAATGTCAGAAGAAAATATAAAATGAGATAGATGTGTTCACAAAAAAAAAAAAAAAAACCCAAAACCCACATGAATATTAATTGTTTTTTTAAACTTAAAGAGGAGATAATTTTCTAAAGTATTGGAAGTCTTTATCCTGTGTTCAATATGCAGTATGTCTCAAAATACTATAGGACGATGAATTAAGAAGACTTGCTCATTCTAGTGCAACAGTGATGTTTGCATTGTTGGGGGGAAGCAACAAATTTCTTTGTTGGGCAAAGAAATTAAAATAAAATGGGTTTAGGTAAATAAAAATTCAATATTTCTGTGTTGGAAATTTGCTTTGGTCACTGCGCTCTGTGTGCAAGAAGCAGAACGCTGATTACTTCAGGAGAAAAGTAACTTATCTAACATGATTTTCAGTTGATAAATACTGTGTGCAACCTATTCCATGTTAAAATGGTTGGTCCCCCATAAAGTATCTCAGTCCCTATCAGCAGTAGTATCTTGCACTCCTAACAAAAAGGGCAAACCCCACTTTTGTTAATACACCTGAATCGCTTCTCTTGTAGCGTTTCAGTTAGTTTATTCTGTTTAAGCTATTGTGGGCTTAGTTCTTGCTTTTGAGCAAGTTATTGACTTTTTAAAATGAAATTTCATATTTCACTGAGCCTACGTGCGTAAAGAACCGAGATTATCCCATAAAGCAGCTAGATCCCTGAGTTTTTCACATAGTCCCCTTGGTGTTTAATGTTGTATGCAAATGCGATTAACTTATTACAGCTTTGGGTTTTTATTCATCTCCCTTCTAGTTCTAGTGGCAAGATTTGGTTTCTGCTTTTCTAGTTCTTTAGCTACCCTTGGGCAAAGGTGGTTTGAAAGTTGCAGATAGTGCTCTGAAAGGCTGCGACCTCCTGAAGGCTGAGCGTGATGCCATATTGATTAATAGATTACATTCTATCCTAATACAGCAGAGACTTCAGAGCGTTCCTCTACCTGTCCAAAATGCTGTCAGCTGTGAGAGTGTCCCAAGGATTAGAAAAGGGGGTGTGGCAGGCAGACATTTAGCCTGCTGTGGTGGCTGGCCCTGGCTGAGAGAACATCTGTTGATCCTGCCATTGGCTCCACAGTTGTCACTAAGGTTTTGTGTCACGTGTGTTACCCTTAAACCCTGGACTTGCGATGCTCCACCCAATGCTGCCCCCTGGCACAAGTGTTTCTGTCAAGGAAGCCAAAGCAGATGGGCCAGCAGAGACCTTTCAAGAAGCTACATGTCTATTCTTGTTTTTTCATCCCCACTTCAGGAGCCCCGCAGGGAATAATTTCTGAGGCTGAGATTTCTTATTGCTCTGTACATCCTGGGGGGGCTCTGGTGGTGTACCTGCTGCTACGCCTTGCCATTTCCCACCTCCAACTGCTTGGCTGCAGCTAGGAGCAGCAGGAGCCCAATGTGCCATCATTGCCTGTCATTTCCACTCCACTGCTGTTGGTACTGGGCAGCTGGGTGCACGTGCAGCGGTGCCACTGCCTGCTGCAGCCTCCTAGGTGTTCAAGTGCTGCTTGTACCACTTCATGTCATCCTGTGCGCTCTTTGAGGTAATATACAGTCATTCAAAGGAGCCAACTGGGAAACCACTGTGTGTATCACCAAAATAACCCCAGAGGAAAGAAGGAATTGACCTTGGGAAGCCCAGAGGTGCTGGCCTAGTTTGGTGGTACTCTGGGGACTTGACCCTCAGGGTAGCAGAATGCTCTGCTTCCTTTTTGTTTTCTGAATGCGGCAATAATTAAGATGCAATTTCAGTCGCAGTAATACAAGCCAAGTGGTGGGCACTGTGAGCCATTTGCTGCGTGACTCTATGTGTGTGTGTATATATATGTATTGTGTTATTCTATTTATGCGTAAAGGAAGAGGAAAGGTGAAAGGCCTTAGCGAGGACATGGGGCTGTCAGCTGGCGTGGCTGAGGTGTGGATGCATATTCCTGACTGTGTTATGGCAGGGGTCTGATTCGAAGTCTCAGGTTGCTAGTTATTTGCCCTGTAGTATGGAAGTCAGAGTCAGGACTTGATACTTGGCTAAAAGCCATCAAATATGATTACGGAGCTATATTTTCTGGCTCTGTGTGTAAATGATTGAGCATGGTATGCTACAGAAGTGGGATAAACCCATTGCCTTTCCTAGGGGCAAGATAACCCCCTAATTTCATTACATTCATCCTTATATCTTAGGTCTAAAATATTAGACATTAGATTTTGCTCATGCTCAGAATCAAAACTGTACAATTATATAGAAGAAATGCTACATGTGAGAGTAATCGCAGTCCCGGTAGAGAGACTGTGCAGAGGCAGCAAAGCACAGAAGCACAGTCTCAGTCGCATTTATCGCACGGCTCTGGGATGGCCCCCACAAGTGCAGCCTCTCAGGTAGGTGCTGTCATGTTGCCATGTGAAATGGGCCTTGCGCATCTGTGATGTGCCCGGTTGTGTTTCCTACGTGTGTATCTGTATGGGAACAGCTGCTGTTTCGCTTCCACTGGGCTTCCTTTACGGTAGGTGCACACGTGAGTAATTCAGACGCTATTCTCCAGTTCCGCACAACGAGGGCTTGTAATGCAAGAACTGCGTATTAGAATATTTGGCAGTAACAAGGCTGTCACTTGGAAGAGTGTAGAGAGGTATGGGAACTTTCGGTAATTAAGTACGATCCTCTTGTTACATTTGCAACACAACCAGTATCTTCTTCCCCCCTTTATAGGAAGTGTTATAAATTCCAATCCACAGAGTAAACCTTCCTTAGTATCTTAAAATAACTTGCTTGCAATCTTAGGTAAGCAGTTTTTCTCTGCTTCGTGATGTTTTTACGCCTATTATCCTTCATTTAAATTATATCCTTGTTGTACAGGAATTAGAAATTATGGCATATGTTACAGGTGTTCAGGTTCTACCCCTACTGAGTTACATTACAAAAATCTATTAAAGTACAACACTGAACCATGCGTGCTGACGTTCTGGTTTTGAATTGCAGCTCACCATTCTAGATGCGGATGAGGGACCCAATGGACAGACAGTATATGAAATTTTGGCTGGGGATCAGGGAGACTTCATCATCAATGACCGAAAAGGCCTTATCACCGTTGCTCCAGGAGTTGTATTGTCAGCGGGGCGATCCTATGCTCCCACTGTCAAAGCATCTGATAGTGCTTCTCCTGCGCAGAGAAGGTAATTCTTCTTCTAACGAAACTGATTTTCTAATTGGTGCTTAGCAGTGCATAGGAAGTGTGGCACACCGTTATGTCTGTAACTCCAGACTGGAATACAATTCGACGTGTTCCATTTGGTGTAAGGATCACATTTTGAAAAAGTGTCTCATTAGAGGTCTTTGACTTTTTGTTCCTTATTTCTGTTTTCCTTACAGTACACAGTTTTCATTATTTCATTTGCTTGCAATGGTCTGTTTTTCAAAAGTTCACATGTTGTGCTGTCATTGTGCGTGCCCGTTTGTTAAGAGAAATTGAAGTGAAGGTGTGTAAGGAGGAAGGCAAGTGAGAAGAGAGGTGGTTTTGTTTGGAATGAAGCTTGCTGTGATGCAGAAGGGATCAGAAACAGTCTGGTTGCTGAGCTGGAGACCTTTTCTCCAGGTATAGGGTGTACAAGGTCATCCAGACTTGGCACGCTGTGGACATGCTTGACAAGTTGTGTCAGTGGTGAGCGGTGCCCTCACTAAGACCTAAATTCTTACTGGCAGAATTACTTCTGCTCCCCACCAGCTGATAAAGAAGAGCAGCCTGCAAATCTAGTATGGTCAGAATAGGACAGTCTAATGTAAAAAAAAATAAGCATCGAGTCCCACTTACCTGCTTCTGTTGAGTTAGTTTTCTGCATAGGGCAATTGTCCACAAATTTCATTTCATGAAGGTGTAGAGGAGTGTGTATAAAGGTGGATCTTGTGTTCTGGGTCTCATGTTGATAATGTGACAACCTCACTGACTGAAGAGGATGACAGAGAAGAACAGTACATTTCAGCAACCTCCCACAATCTTTTCCCTTTTCCTCAAATTGGGAATGTAAGAAGGAAAGATAATGCAAAAGTGGAATTTCACTCATTGGCTTTTCTTCAGGACCTGCTGCTTCAATCTTTCTCCAAGAAAGCAGCTCATACTGTTGTGCACATATTTTATAATTACATTTACCAATCCCTGAAGTATTTAGATGGTTAGATTGTTCATAAAACTAACATCTGGTAAGGCAGTTGTGGGAGACTTTAAGGAGCAGCAGGACTTGTTGCTGTCAGATTTGTAAACAAGGATGGACATGAACGGACAAGTACGGACATGTACTCAGAGTGAAGCTAACTAGCCAATTATAGTGTTAGGATAGACGCGTGAATTTCACTAACGAGCCAATTAACTGTAACCTTGAAGCGCGTGATCAGTGCATGTATGGAAACTCTGTGCCTATAAATATAACTCTGTCGCACTTAATAAATGGAGCTTTCTGCACACCATATTGGCGTCTGGGTCTGCTCCGTTCCGGCATGAGGATTGTGTAAACCGCAGCGACATAGCCACCCTTATGTATCTGTGCAGGCAGGAAGGTGTGCCCTGTAAAATAAATAAATAAAGGATTTTGATGTAATTTCAGATATTAAGCATTTTTTCCCAAATCTGGGTTGTGGTGCAGGACATACCAAACTAACTGCAGCCATGTGTGAACTGGCTGGGTTTCAGTTATCCCCTTGCTTATGCACAAAGCAAGAGCAAACTACTACTGGGACCTACAGGAAACTACTACTAGCAAACTACAGGAACTTTGGCTTTGTAGCCTTTGTGAGCACAAATTTAAATTGAAATACATTCTGTGTAGCTTTTTTTTGCACAGTATGACACATTAAATTCTTGGCAGGTGACTGTGCTTGGAACAAGGTATTTTTCTGAGTATTATTAAGGTTTCTATCTGTAGCAAGCATCATTAATGTAAGTTCTTGAGGTATATTTAAGTAAGTTTATACAAAGTATTAAAGTTTAAAGATGAAGTTTAGTTTTTTAGAGCTGAGTTATAGTTAAGTGTATAGTGATTTACAGTTTCTATTATTGAAAAAAATGAGAAGAACATTTGTAAAATCAATCCATTTCATTTCAGTCCTTAGCCTTTTCACCATTCCCCTCAGATTCCTGTACAGTGGAAGTGTGTCACTTGGTGACAAGTGATCTGACAGATCATGTCCATTCTAGAAACTACCTGCACTTTCTCCTTGCCTTGCATATCCCACGTGTTGCATGTCGGTCCACACGTATATAAATATATTCATTATCCATTATATAAAATAGTTGTATGTGGAAAGCACACTGGATTAAAGCAGAGGCAGGGACCAATCTCAGTGGCTCGTTGACCATGCTCTCCTCATGTTACCTTTTAGCTGGAGTCGCGTAGAAGCTGTACTTCCATGCTCGTGGCTTTGAGCACTCTTCAGTTCCTGAGCTCTGTTCTCAGTGTATTCACCTGTCCCTGCAGTGTTAAAACACCAGCTGCAGTTGTGGGAAGGCTCAGCTCTGTCTCCTCTCCTTTCCCATGCCAAAGTAGATTTTGCCAGCCACTTAAATGGGCTGTATATAGAACACGCAAAATGAATGGGCTGAAATTGCCAAAATGGATTGGAAATGAAAAATAGTAGCTGTTTAATAGTATAGTGCTTTGAGTTTGCAGACTACTAGTGCTTTACTTTTGTGATCGTATCGTAAAAGTATGAAGAAAATTTCCTTGCTATTGTGGTGAGCAGAAGCCTTTGTTTTTTAGAGCTTGATAGATAATAAATCAGCTTGGGTATTATCAAGATGTAGCAGGAACGGGAGAAAAATTACACAGAGCAGTACCTTTTATTAAAAACTCAGCAGCAGAAGAAAAATGCACACTAAACCACAACTATTTGGGTGTGTATATCATAGACAGCAGCTGTCCCAAGAAACTCTGCAGCCCCAGTGCTCAAGTGGTATTTTGTCTCTTAATTCATTGTGCCTGTTGTTGAGCGTTTGATGATGGTAGTTTCTTTAGTCCAACAATGGAAGGTTGGAACACCAATTCAGAAAGATTGATGGGATATGAGGGAGTATTTTAAAATAGACAAGGCAGGAAACCGACGAGTTTGACAGGAGGTGATCTACACTGAAAGATTGTCTTCTGTTGTGATTGTCCATCTTCCCCTGATTGCATTGGTTTTGTTTATATCCACTGAGTCAGTAACCTGCAAATTCAGCTTCTTAAATGCGGAAGGATGTGATAGGTGGGAAGGCTCTACCATTCACTGATGCATTTCAGTGCAAGTTACGCACTTGTTTCAAGTTAGATTATATCAAATAAAGACCTGACTATTATATTCAAAGCAGTAAGATACTCTCTGCTGTATTTGTGGATGGACATGAATCCAGCATTTGCTCCAGAGAGATGCACAATCACTGAATGTTTTGGGTTGAAAGAGACCTTTAAAAGTCATCTAGTCCAACCCTCCTGCAGTAAGCAGCAGCATCTTTCTCTAGATCTTCTTGCTCAGAGCTCTGTCCAACCTGACCTTGAAAGTTACCAGGCGTGGGCCACCTACCATCTCTCTGGGCAACCTGTTAACAGCTTGGAGCCTGCAATATGGCTGTGGCAAGGCAGCATCCACAGCACCATTGTCTGTGGGAAGCTCAGGATTGCCCTGGGCTAGCTGGTAGCCAGGGTTTTAGGGTGCAGATGGAGGTATGCTAGGCTGTCGTGCCATGGCTGGTGGTGGAGCGGTTGAACAGTTAAGGCTCATTAGAGTCAAGTTATATATATTGTTAATATGTAGGTGGTGGGTTGACCTTGGCCAGCTGCTAGATACCCTCCAAGCCATGCTCTCACTCTCCCTCCTCAAGAGGACAGGGGAGAAAAGAAGGTGAGAAAGCTCGTGGGTTGAAATAGAGACCAGAAAGTTACTTACCCGTTACTGCTACAGGCAAAGCAAACTCAACTTGGGGAAAATTAATTTAACTTTTTGCCAATTAAAATGGCGTTAGGTGGTGAAAAATCAAGACAAAAATCAAAACAGCAACTTCCACCAACTCCCCTTTTTTCCCACATTCAACCTTACTCCTTCATTCCCAACTCCTCCACCTTGAGCAGTGCAGGGAATGGGGCTTACAGTCAGTCCACAACAGCCCCTCTGTGCCCTTCCTTCTTCCCCACTCCTTGCCCTGCCCCACTGAGGTCTCCGCACAGGCTGCAGGGCAGCCTCTGCTCTGACACCTGGAGCACCTTCTCCTCTCCTTCTCCTTGGCACTTGCAGGGCTGTTTCTCATGCTTTTTTCCTCATTCTCCTCCTGTTTGGTGTTTTTCCCCTTTCATAAATCCGTTTCCCCAGAGACACCACCATGGGAGCTGAGGGGCTCAGCTGTGCCCGGCCCGGGGGCAGCCCCAGCCTCTCCTCACAGAGACCCCGCAGCCTCAGCTGCCAGCCTCTGGGCATGAGCACCCCATGCAGGACAAGTGACAAGTGTGTCTGTCTCCTCATCAAAGCAGGCAGCAGTGAAGTGGCTCTTGCTATGTGCTCCAAGCTGGCCCAAAGGTGTGGCTGAGCTGTGGAAGGTGGGACTCATCGGGCGGGGTTTAATCCTTCCTCGTGGGTTGCGAGGCGCAGGCTGCCTGTGTGGATGAGCCCCTAGGGACAGAGCTCCTTCTGCAGCAGTTACCTGAGGGTGGAATTTGTCTTTCTCAACAGGGGCGTTTGTGGTTCATTATCTTGGAGTGTGGTCAGCACGCTGCACGACACAGCCCTTAAAACGTAGCTGTCTGTTGTGGTGTTGCAGTGACGGTCTGCCCAGCTCCAAGCAGTGGACCAGAGTTATAAAACCTGCTGGCAAAGGGCGGTGGGAAGCATCTGTAACACAGCAGTGACAGTGCTTGGTCAGAATCCTGTACAGCTAATTAAAAATATTGATCAGTGATGTGTCATCTTTGTATTTAATGAACTCCATCAGTTAACACAGGAGCAGTTTCAACTGTAAGATACCTAGTAATTTCTGCTAGGTGTCTCTAAAACTACTCTGAGTTTGCTAGCCTTGCAAGAAGCAGCTCATTGTGTGTTCATGTTTTTCCTGTCTCTCTCTGCGCTGCCTCACCTCCCCACATAAAAAAAAAAAAAAAAAAAAAATTGGGGACAAATCCCTTATCCCCTTGTCCTGAAGCAATTTCTTTGCTGCAGCCCTAAAACCTGAGATTCAGCGGTGTTGTCAGGGAGCTTACGTGGAGGAAATCTGCGCCTGCAGCATAACACTTGCTCTCCTCAGGATTTTGTTCTGAGGCAGGGGTACTGTTTTAACATACAGCAGAGAAGGCAGGTAGGATAACTGAGCAAAGACCAGATTTTAAGTCTCTCTTTCAACTTTCAAGGAGACCTCTGGCTCCCTTTCTCAAGTTGGAGCACTTGAATAGCAAGTGTGTCTACAGCATGGTCTTTGCAGGGTCCATAGTGTGTCAGTGTTCCCAGAAGAGCCTTCAACTTGTGAATTGGAATGCTGTTTGCAGAATATTCAGGTCAGGGGTTCAGTGCAGTTGAAGGGTTTGCCAGGTTTCCTTGATGGCTTTCGTAGTCTCTTGTATTGCCGCGGCTCACTAGTCTGAAATGGGCTTGGGTTTATTTGTGTGAACCACAGTATTGATGCAGCCTGCTATAGCGTTGTGTACGTCAGTCTTCCACCAGCATTATCCTCTCTGTCAACGCTTTCTGGTCCCTCTCTTGCGAAGAAAGGTACCAAACTGAAAGACAGCAGGGATGCTCCAGGGGTGGATATTGTGCATAGCAGGAGCAGTTGCCATCTCAGAATTTGTCATGCTCTTCTAGAGGACACATTATCACCAAGGGATTAGGAGTCGTCTCTGTACATGGAGTGTGTGCTGATATCTTACTGCTTTGTTTTTCAAAGAACACTTGGGCTACTTCTAAAGATATTATTTTGCCTTTCTTCTCTTAATGTGGCAGCCTGCTTTGATTTCGATGCAGAATGAAAACTATGTCCTGAAGCTTTCAAAGGAGCAAAGGGAGGTTGTTAGAGCTAGAGGACACGGTGTTATAAAACACTCATTGTTTGTTGCCTTGTGTTTGTTGATTTATTGATTTTGACTGACCTTGACTTTTTTTTTTTTCTTTCATTGCAGGAGCTCTATTACTACTGTTTACATTGAGGTCCTTCCGCCCAACAACCAGAGCCCTCCCCACTTTCCCCAGCTGATGTACAGCCTTGAAGTCAGTGAGGCCATGAGAATTGGAGCCATTTTGTTAAACCTGCAGGTACAGATGCTTCCCTGTAAGCCTTTACCACGTTCCTTCTGTTTGTTCCCATGCCATACAGAACCCAGTCCTTGCATACAGGGATAAAGGACAGTTTATAGGGATTAAAAATTATTTAATTGCAATAAATAGCCCTTTTTACATGGACTGTATAGGAAAAGTGCTTACTTGGATATTTCTCGAACTTCTTTTTTGTGTTCAATGTGCTGAAAGGTACTATAGGCTGCATATGGGACTGAAGTATATGAGAAAAAAAAATCACATTAATGGCTCAAAACTTGAAAGGCCTGTGATTTCTTATGTTAAAATCTCTCTATATATACATTTGTCAGCAAATCAGAGGAGCTTAGGGCCTTCTGCACCTCATTCACATGGAATTTCAGCAAGATTTTTGGCTCTCAGCCTTCTTTAGCCTGTCATTTTTGAAAAGCATCTGAAGATATTCACTCCCCTTGGTGCATGTGACAGCTGCTGTTAACAGGCTAACAAAAAGCTGTGCTGACTGACCACCCAGGTGGTCCGTCCAGTTGCTGTACTAACTGACCACCCCATGCAGCTCTGCAAGTGGAAGCAGTGCAAGCACATTAGTCCAGTATTGCTTATAAATAATGCCACATTGACATAGTTTGCAGACCCAGATTGCTTCTCTGTGTGCTGCTGCATGGTTAATATATCAGCTTTCTCCTGGCTTATTTACTGTTCCCTAAGCTTTTGCTGCATTGTTTTCTGTCCTCATGTCTTGAAAACCAGCTGTGCAAAATAGGGAGATAAATTACAATTCTTTAGACTTTTTCTTTTTTTTTTTAAATCAGGAACTTAATTTTCTTACCAAAAAATTATGGCCTTGAGTCTAAAGCAGTAAACTCATTATAGCATGCTCTCCTGACTGTGGTGCCTGTAAACATCACAGCATTATTCACACTTTATAGAAAGTCATTCAGAGGAAGAAGACTGGAGATACTGGAGCTAGACAGACACCGTAGAGAGCAATAGCCTTATCTGCTTTAAGCCCCTGTGGCTCTGTTGAGGTCTGTTGAACTCAGTGGAATTAAGTCAGTGTGTATCAGCTGAAGTGTGTGGCTCTGTGTGTTTTGCACATTCAGTAAATGAAAAAAACCTAATCCAAACCACAGTGTGTGAAATAAAGGAACTCTATTCGAGTCACTGTTGCAGGTGAATGGGTAAATTTCTATTAAAATGAGTAGCTGATGAAAGATTATTCTGGATGGTTAAGCTGATAGAGTCACCTGCACTGAGGGAGGATGACTCATTTAGCTCAGTGCTGAAAACTAACGTCTGGCATGTCTTTAATGCCTGCAGTAAGTTCAGAAATGAAGAGCCATGCTGTTCAGGAGCCTTCTCCTCAATGGTGGGGAGATGCTTGGTTTTGGAAATCCCAAAGAGTAACAGGAGCCAGGAGCATGCCAAGGAACAGAAACAGTTGTGATTACTCGGCAGGTGCTGGAATATATAGCTGAAGCCCTGGGTAATCTTTGGAGGCAGAAAAGCTATTAGCAGGTTTTAGTATTTAAGGATTTTATGCCATTAAAATGTGGTTAGAAAGTGAACCTCATTGTTGGAATAATGTCTGCTTTAATGTTTCGCTAAACCCCGAACACTTTACCTAGGTTTTGGGTTCCTTTCCAAGTGATCCTTGGTAAAACATGCTGAGTAAATCTGGGAGAGACAACCTGAGCCAGGCAGGGCAGGGGAGATGCAAAATGGTCATGCCAACTACTCTTCTCCTAACCAAGATGCTGGAGAGCGTTTTGGTGATAGAGCAGTGGGTGATCTTTTGCCACATGCCCAAGATTTCGAGAAATGACAAGTTGCTGTGTTTGGGAAAGAGTGAAATGATCAGTTTTAAGAGCTTTGGAACTGCACAGAGAGTGTTGTCATCATTTTATTGTTACTGCAATGTAGATTTATCCTATATTAGCCATATGCTCCATTTGACTTGGATTCAGCTAGACAATTTCTGTTTATGAAAAATACTTAATGGTTAAATCACAAATATGTGTGGCTTCATCTCTTGGGGATTAGTCAAAGACTCTATCTCTCGTAGGGCTGGTGTTCCTGGACCTGAAATACAGATGCATTGCCTTACAGTGCAAGTTCAACTGCCTCATTCTGCATTAATAGACCCATTGTATTAAAGGACTTTTATTGTGCAGAGTATATTTCTGTCCTAATCTTTTTTTATTCCCTGTGTGAAATTGGCCAGGACATTTTAAACATTCCTAAACTGAGTATTTAAGCATATGAAATCTTGTGCTGTCTTTCCCAGGCAAACACAAAGTTGCCAATTAGTCATCTTGGGTTTTTTGTGGAATTTTATCCATAGGTTAAGGTATTGTCTGTGTTCCATAGGTAATGTGGAATATTACCAGACCTCAAATACTTAACACTCTTTTTAGTGTGTAAGTTTTCCCAATGACTTTTTCTTTCACAAGTAGTCTTATCAATACATGAAGCGTTTGGGACTTGAGCTATGTTTTGGTTGGTGCAGCAGGGTTAAGAGGTTATGCTTTCATGACACTCTCTTAATAATGTTTTGCATACAGCGTGAGGATTACAAAAACTTGGAGAGAGCAAGCAAGTTATTTTAAATTTTCCTGAGTTAGCAAATCTGAAGATCTCCAAAACATTAGAGGCAATAACAATGCAAATGCAGCCCTTAAATTTGCCCATTAGACCCTAAAATACATGTTCAAAAAATAAAATTTACTTTCTCCTTTTCTGATAAAATTCTTCCTGCAGATGATGGAAGGATATATTTTTTCTTACACTATTATTTATTTTATAATGTAGCCAGTTGATTTTGACTGGTGTTTTAATTAACAACATTTGAGATTAAGTAATTCGATACTGAATTATCTCCACAGTATTAATTTGTAAATAAACTTCAGAATTTATTGCATTCCTGGCAGGTGTTTATCGCTTCATGTTCTGCCAGCCATTATTAATTAAAAAATGCAAATGGTGTAATTTTTCTGGGAGTCTGCAAAACAAATAGGACCATTATCACAGTCCAGTTACGTGCTGAACAAGGCAGCAACATGAAATCATTGTGTACAGTTTACGAATGTGCCGTATACGATTGATCTAGAAAACAGTAGGTATAGATTGCTTTGTTCTCATGTGCCAGTATTCAGTGTTTTTCTTATGTTCGTAATAACTTGCTGTTCTTAGAACAGTGATAACCTTTTCCCCTGATTTTTTATGTATGTTGATTGAAAGGTACATTTTCATTGGAAATAAGGAGAAAATGAAATTAATTAGAATCAGTCTTTTCTGTCTTTTTGAAAGTCTGCTGACTTGTTACGAATGTTGTAGAACATAAAGAAACCTCTGAGATACCCTTAATGTGAAGTTAGGACAGGATCCCCTGCAGGTAAGGGAAAAAGAATACAAAGGACCACTAAAGATAGAAGCAACCACGTGATTCTGGTGATTCAGGATCTATGATAGTCCTCAGAGATAGGAGTCAGTCGGATTTTCTGCATCCAGTATTTGTAGAGTTTCATATTCTTGGCTAACAATTTTTCGCTTGTCTTGATGGAGTCAAATCCTGACCGTTCATATCTTCAGCATAAGAATATCTGAATTCTGCTCACACCCTCTAAGGTGCCCCCACCTCCTGTCACTCAGTGCCATCCACAGATTTTATAAACAAATTTCCTATTCTGTCACTGATGATGTTAATGAAAATATTCATTGGTTTTGGAGGACATATACACAGCTTTGCAGAACCGAGTCAATACTAAATGCTCTCCACTGCTTTCTGGCCTTTATGATCAGTTTGTTCTTGCTTAATCCCATCTTCCATTTGGAGACCATGTCGTCTAAACCTGTTTGTGAAAATGTCACATAAGGCAGTGGGAAAAGCCTTGCTCTGGCTCAGGTGCATTATCACATCGCCTGTTGTCAAGGAAGATTAGATTGCTTCGACATACTTTGTTCTTCAGAATTTTAGCTTTGTGTTATCCATCTCCATATTGTCATCTCAGGTACTGACAAATAATTTGATTGTTTGTGGTTTTCTGGGAATTGAGCTTTACCTGTCCAGTCTGTGATTTCCTGGCTCGTTCCTCTGTGAAAGATGTACCTTGGGTTTGCCCTTCAGCACATTTGTCCTCTGTGAGTTTTCAAAGAAAACTGCTAATGGCTTTGAGATTGCTTCAGCCCATGTTTTTACACACTAGGATGAATTTCATCAGGCTTTAATTTCAGCAGAAGATTTAAAGATGCTCTGTTTATGTACATATTATCTGCCTTATTCCTTCCGTATTCTCATCTGAGATTCTACCCTGTTGTTGCCACAGTTAATCTTGTTTGCTACTTGATGGCGGCTGAAACACAGCAAGTGTTAGCTCTTTGACCTTCTCAACATCATCCTTTCTGCCTTTATACTGTGGCAAGGTTCCATGCTCCTCAAGTTTCCTCTGGAATGTAAACATTTATTTGTTATCTGTCGTATTCCTCTCTGTTTCCTTTACAGCTTTGCCTCTACTTGTTCTGACCTTGTCCTCACATAGTTGTGCTTGCTTTTTCTTTAGAGTGGTCCTCTTCACCTGGCTGCACCACTATTTTTCTAGATGCTTCCTTTGGATAAGGCAAATTGGTTTCTTACTAGAGTCTCTGTTCTGCTTGCGCACAGGAATAGTTTGTGCTTCTGTTCTTTACGTGGTGGATAGCGGGGAGTTCTTGGTTTTCTTTCTTCTGTCTCAAGAACTGCTTTTTTAGATGGTCAGCCCAAATATACTGCGGTCTACAGCAGATGTTTACAGATAATAGATAATAAAGAAGATGTTTGTACAAGGGTGAGAAACACAAAAATACTCTCCTTATCTTCTGTTTTATTTTGACCTGTCTCCTCGTAATCCTACCTGCCCTTCTTTGAACTTGTTGGTTGGCCTTCTTGCAATTCTCATAGCAGTGTCTCTATTGTTTTTCCTGCCATAATGTGCTTAATCATTTTGGATTTTGAATGCTAAATAGCTGTAACTGTGAGACAGTTGGGTAGGGAGTGTTTTATCTACGCAAGCACCTGATAGTCTTTTTGGAGAAGAGATGTCTGTACATGTGACCAAAAAAGTAACAATTACATGGCATATTTATAGCCACTTTTGGAAACAGATTAGCCAAAGCTTAACTTCAAAAGCAGTTTACTCAGCTTCAAAAAAGCTTTTTTGTCATCTAGTAGTTGGAATATACTTGCTTTGGTCCTGTTAATAACCCTTCTTGAAGGTCTCATCCTGATCTTCATTCCCCCTACAGCTAATTATCATGCAGGGTCGGTACTGCAATGTCTAGACTGCTGAAGGAAGCATCAGCAAAAGGATTGGGATTCTGATAAACTAACAGAAAAAAGAATCTGAATAAGAATTGGAAATGAAGAATAGGAACAGAGGAGAAAAAAAGTTCAATGTAACCAGTCTGTAGATGCACAAAAATAAAAGTAGTTGAATAAAGCCTGAATTTCGTACTTGTGATGCTGTGTGTTTATCTGTTGTAGTAATTTGAAAGTCTGTATTCAGGATATTGTTGTTTCTCTGTAGCATAAGAATTCTGATGTGCTACAGCTTTTTCTGAAGTAGCCCATCTGTAATTACCACTGTTGGTTTAGAAATATTCATGTTGTTCCTGTAGATAACTTTAATAGAAGTTCAGGGGTTAATTTTCCAGCTTATAAATTGAAGACAAGAAAGAAAGCTTTGTAACTGACTTAATTTTACCTTCTTTTTTCCTAAAGGCTTTTGATAGAGAAGGTGACCCTATAAGATACCTCATTCAGAATGGAGATCCTCAACAAGTTTTTAATCTCTCTCAAAGGTAAGTGGAAAACCCTTAGAAAAGAGACTTGTAGCTTCTCAGTCAAGCGGACTCAGAGCAAAAGAAAAGACTTGTAATCAGACATATTCAGCTGTTCTTTAGATTGGCTCTCAGACGTTAAGGAGAGCTCTGTGAATGATACTGCGCTCTGGAGTTTTTCACAGGGGACTATTTATTTATTTTAAACACTTCAGTAGGTGAATCTCACTGAGGTGGAAACATTCTATTTAAAAGAGTGACCGGGGATTAATTAAAAACCCTATACTTGTCAGCTCTTGACTAATGACAGGGACAAATTTTTCTTTAGTTTCCTACCTTCAAGCATTTTAGTCTGTAGTGGAAAGACTTTTGAGCATTGTTTTAAATTCCCTCCTCCTTAAATTGAATACTAACTTAAATAGAGCTAGAAAGAGAGGGTATGTTATGAAATTATAAGCATCAGAGAGGTCTGTGCCCGTCCCACCACCCTGTTCTTCATTTTACCCAAGCAGCTAGTATTGACACTCCAAAGTATCTTTTTTCTTTGCAGGAAGAAGGGAGGGTGATGAGCTGACTTCCTGTGGTAGATGATGGGACAAAAGTAACCTGGAGCTTATTTGTTCATGGTGCAGGCATAATTGCAAAAAATTGTTCTAATTCAGTGTGAGGGAGAGATTGTACTGAAACAAATCTGGATATTGTGAGCAAGCTCTAGGTTACTCACTGTCATAAATCTCCCGTATGCAGAGAATCAAATCAGTTATGAAACAGTGTGAAAAAAGCCTTGAAGATCCCAAGAGATGCTGATGCTGTTACCCACCATGACTGAAGGACCCTCTAATAGTAGAGACTTGTCAGACAAGGAAAGGGACAGCTTAGAGAGGAGACTATTTCACTGAGGTGGCAAGAGCAGGACATTATGTTGGGCTGCTGGTTTTGTTTTCGGTGCGAATCAGGGAAGATGTGCTTTGTTCCTCAGCCCAGAGGGAGCGCTGGGATTCGTAGCTCCAGCACAGCACAGATTTGAGAGTGTTCTGCACAAGCGGTGCTAGCAATCCTGCCCTTCACATAGGGAAACGTGGTCTGACCCATTCTGTGACCTTTGGAACTTGACTCATGAGGAGCGTGCTTGGCTACAGGAGAGATGCTCCAGAGAGGGCTTACTTAGTGAGTAGCTACTTTGGATAGTTTTTGCTTATCACAGCGCTGTTCACATCAGACCATAAAAATCCTGATAGTTCTGTGACTAGAGAGACTTTAACGTGCAAATTCTGGCCTGCCAAACCTGTGGTGTAAGGGTGTTCTAGAAGCCAAATCCTAGGCAGCTCCCGCATTGTTGCGTGTTGGACGTAAGTAGTGTGGCGATACCCAGAAGTGAAGCAGTTAGAGGTGGCAGGTGAATTCAGGCTGAAAACAAATCAGAAATCTCTGGTGTGCTCGCAGAAGGCTTGCAGGCACAGCACACCCCTATGTGCATGTGGGCACTGCTGCAGCAGTTGCAGGTGTCACCTCCCAGGGCCTGGCGGGGCGGCTGGCAGTCCTCCTCCATCCCACCTGGCCTCTGGGGCCCTGACACCCACCCCCTGACATACACCCCTCAGCCTCACATCCCCCCCACATGTGTCACAGCACACTGAGGGTTTCAGCACAAACTCAGGCATGGGTTTGTCTTTTTGATCTGATGCCTCTTGGTGAAGAGGAGAGCTCTTTGAAGTGTTCTCCTTCCTGCTCTCCTTGCATCTGTTTTCTTGGAAATTGTTGGTGCAGAGTTTTCTTCAGCCTTTTGCACATTTTTTTTCTAGATGCTGAAATGGCTTTATAGGAGATTAAAGTAGGATTAGTATTAAACAAAGCACGTAGTTGATGTGGGTGGCATATTAAGGCTAGAGGTATTTATCTCAGTGTTAGATAAAAACATTTTTAGATACTTTGAGGCCAAGGCAGAGATCATGAACATAATTCTCTCTCATCCTTTTTCTCATCTGAATTACTTTCTTGCAGCCTGGAGCATGTCAGTTAATCCCTGAGTAACTCCCTAACTGGCAGCATGAGTACTGAATATTACCAGTTTTACATCTACCTACTAGATTTCCTTTATCCTCGTTCTGAGGATTGTGAGATGATTTTGTTCTTTCTTCTTCAGCATACAACCTGAGCACAATCTGGAGTAATTTGGCACCTCCTTATGTTCCTCAGGGAAAGTGATATTTAAAAGCTGAGATGCTAAAGGAATACAAATACATCTGAATCCTTGAGTAAAACACAGGAGACAGTGTTAGTAAAGCAGTATTTGTCAATATTTTATTCTTAGCTTCACTTTATAATTTTTTTGGTGAATGAATACTTTACCACATATGTGTTTTCTGTTTTATTCACTGTTCCTTTCCTAAAATATTCTTCTCTTCGAATTTTATTGCAGTGTCCTGAACAAATGCTGAAAAATACGTATGATCTATTATGATGGCAAACTCATTTGCAGAAACACCTGGAAATAATACAGAGCATGCTTTAGCCTTTTGTGTCAGTTAATATACATCTGACTTTATCCTACAGCCCTCAGAGGAAGTTAATGCCTTTCTCAGTAGGGTCACTACTGCTTCAACATCTGCTGGACATAAATTCTAAAAAGTTTAGTTTAAAAGTTAAAATGTTCTTTAGTAATATATATAACAACAATATAAATTGAGGTCAGCTGAATATTCCTTAGCAGAAGACAGTGCATGAGACTGGAAGCAAAAATGAGACACACAGTGTTAGTAATTTGTCGCATACAAATTACAGGACACGTTACTGGAAGTCCCACCACTTTTACACTCATTGCCTTCTTGTGGGCCATGTACGTATGCGAAGCTAAAAGTTTACTGCTAGTCTAATTAAAGTCTTAATAATCTAATCAAACAGTTATTGGTAGTCCAATTATCATGACACTAATGCAAAGAGCTAAAATTGCAAATATACCTATGTTTTATTATGTGTATATATGTAAATAGAAAATAGGTATAATGTAATTTATCTGATGTATATTTGTAATTTCAGCATTTATAGATGTATAATCGTGTGTATACATACACACATTGAAATGATGTACAGCTATATATATATATATCCATATCATTATAGCTATATAGGTAGTAGCTACATATATTTGTATTACTAGTTATAAAAATGTATATAAATACATTCACAAACTTTCTAAGGTTCTGTCCCTTGCTCTGGTGTTACACTTTACCCTTCCCCTTTCCCTTTAGGCCCTCAGGGCAATAATTTCGTCTGGAGCAGGGGTCTGTGCTGAGGTTTTAGCATCTGATGTCCTGCCCTGGAAGGAGGATTACGATGCTGATGGTTTCATCCTCCTCACTCTAGGATCCATTTTGAGTAATTTTTATGCTTGTTAACATGCTCTGTACCATGCTTTGCTTTTTTTTTTGTTGTTGTTGTTGTTGTTGTTTTTCCTCCCTTCCGTGTGCAAGTCTGTCTTACATCTGAACTGCTACTGCATGTGTTGTGTTTTACCTGTGGGGATCCTTGTTCCTTGTTCTCTCTGTAAACCCAGCCTGGTTTGGGCAGCTGCTAAGGTTGTGTTTCTTTATCAGTAGTAGACGACTGGTGAGGTGTTTGTAGTCCAGGAGCTCTGGTGTCATCCTGTGCCTGATCTTTCACTACACAGAGGCCATGCCTGTACCGCTCCGTATGTAGTTCTGTCTCTGCACGATATCCATGTTACAGCTACCTATTAGTTACAAAAAATATGTATACAAATAGGCATCACACTACACAATTGTAGAAAAGGAAGCAAAAGCTAAAACAACATTGGTATCAGGTACCTGCTCATTAGGTAATTGCTGTTTAAAGCTAAAATAACCTCTGAGCAGGCCAAGGCAAGTCCATGTGAAGAAACGTGACAGGTCCCGAGGCCATGTTGTTCCTTGGCACAATGCTTGTGTCTTGGGAAAAGACACGTAAGCTCCGGATTTACAGGCTTACAAAGCTATACAGAACATTCACGTGTCCCATTGGTTCTTACCAACTTCCAGGAAGTTTTGTAGGTACAGAGAAGTTGCTGGTTTTTCCTTTTTTTTGAGGAAGCAAAACATGACATGTGCCTATGTTCTAGTTATGTAGCAAGGATACAGATTGGATGTAGCATCTCCCGAAATAGTCTTTTCATTGATTTTTGAGCTTGGATATTATTTTACCTACCAGCCTTTCAATCCTAGGGGAGAGTTATGCTCCCAGTCACTGTTGCCACCTGTTTCTGAATTATTTATTTGAAGAAACTGCTTGCAGAAACTGCTTGCCAATAAGCATTGGTATTTGTCTCTGCTGAAAACAGTGTTGGAAAAAGTCTTGGACTGGAACCGGTTTGTTGGAGTCTTCTCTGAGAGAAATTACAAGCTTTATTTGTTTTAAGAAGACCTCTTTCTGAGCAAGTAGCTGTTTGGGTTCTTAGGTTATGAACATAAAATGGAAGCTCAACCAGTAAAGCTTATACTTGCGCCTGGCAAGTGCTTGTGTCTGATATGCCCATTAAAAATGGAGCAACCTATAGAAAGTCACAGCATACCAAGATCCCAGCCCATGTGGATTTTGCACTGCAAAATCATGTGCTGTTGCGCTTTCCTTAAAATCATAGAAGTGACTGTGACGCTTTTCGAGGCATTTCATGGGAGGAGCTGCTTAGACGTGCAACAAGAGGATAAATGTTCTCGATCCATGTTTACTGGTGCATATTTATTAAATAGCCTGTGAATTGGGTGGCATTTGAGATCTCAATTTCTTACATGCTTGATTATGTTCCCGCAGACACCAAAAACCAGTAAAAGAAATGCAGAGCTTTAGGGCTGATCACAAAAGGACCACTTTTGCCAGTTCAGTGAAGCAGAGTTTAGCTGATTTAGACAGGATTGTCAGCTCAGTGGTGCTTTTCTGATGCTTCCTAATATAGAAGTAATGAGTTCATGGTGGGATCTTGTCTCTGTGTTTCTACAGCACACCTCCAGGTGACTTGTAGCCTTCTGCATGAGGAAATTCGATCATCCTAGAGACAAAATCTAGGTTGATTTAGTTGTCATCTTAGCATTTTTACAAAATTTTGGGCTTTGTGTGTGTGGCTTCCAAATAAGCCCTTTATTTGTCATCTTTTTAAAATGAGCACCAATAATGATAATATCCTGATTTATTTTCCACAACATTTGTGCCTATGTTAATATTTTGTTATTAGGGAATATGGTGTATCTGTGCTTGCACTGAAAAGGCATCAGCTCATTGCAGCACTTGTGCTGCGTTTACACAACATGCAAGTTAGTAGCCTTTCCCTGTAATACTTGAGGAGACTCATACTTAAGACCATCCATGTTGGGTTCCTAGAGTTTACTGCTGGAATCCTGTCAGGGCTATCAAGAGTCCTCTGTGATTAATAGACTGCTTGTGATTCTCTCTTCTCATTTATTCCAGCAGTGCAGCTTTCTGGCAAGTGAGGGTCCTGTGTTCAGTGTAGGTCTAGCTTTTAGATAATCCTATAGATCAGTAGGTTGCCCCTTTAACACTAAATTATACATGTATTGAAGCGGAAAGCATTAGAAATTGGCTCACCATTTTTATTAGCCTTTACCTACACAAAACATGCTTTCAGTTGTAATAAAGCCTAAAAGCTTATTAACTTACTTAAGGGGAAACATTTGTGTAACATGAAGTAGTGGAACAAAGTGCTTGTAGATATCTTAAAATCGTTGTGTTAACGTTTTATGGTTTTTGTTTTATTACTAGTTCTGGACTGCTAGCCTTAGGAAAGCCCTTGGACAGAGAAAGCACTGATCGCTATATTCTGATTGTTACAGCCTCAGATGGCAGACCAGAAGGGGTGAGTTTCCTGGGAAAGTTTAAGAAAATGGGCTGCTGTGCTATGTAGTTAGGCGCTTGAAGTAGTCTAATTGTAGTAGCTTTTATATGTGTCTTGATCAAATATCTGCAACAATTCTACTTTATCTCAAAAATGTTTGTGTAGATAAACCCTGTGTATCACTGGGGTAATGTCCTTTGGTCCTGAAACAGAGTGGCTTTGCTGCTGCTTCTGCCTTTTTGTTATTCTTCCACAAGAACTAGTGCAGTCAAGGTTTTGTGTTATTCAGCTACGTGCATCTTCTCACTATTTCTTCTCCATGCTATTAAATAACCAGTCTTCCTTCTTGCCACCTCCTAAAGAGCAGTTAGGTGGGCAGCTATATTACAGATTGGTACTTTATCTAGTCCAATGCACTGAACTTTTTTTAGAATTGACGGATGAAAGCACTGCCCAGCTTCAATTTTTTTAAGCTCTCAAGAAAAATCTGCACTTCTCTTAAAACTTTTTTTATCAGGAGGTATTTCTAAGTCTTCTTTGTTTGCATTGATCAGGCATGCAGTGACCCTGCAATCACAAACAGAATTGTGATTTTTCAATCTCCATATTAAAAAATGGAGGGCTGTTTAAGAATATGTATTTTTTTTATCAAGCAAAGGCAATGGAATTATTTTTTTCTAAAAGTGTGCAGGAATCCCAGCAGGGCGAATTTACTGCAGCTGGATTGTCCAAGGTGCATGGAAGTGCAGCAGTTCTGCTGTGGACTTATGCCGTGGAATTGATAGCATAGATGGAGGAGAAGTGTTTATGTATCTGACCTTAAAATTACAGTGCACAAGGACAGATCTAATGAAGAATTTTAGAGAAAATATCAAGAATATCCTACAAGGAAGCCAAATAATTAGAGTCCAGAGAACTGTTATAGCATCAGTGAAAGGTATTTGTGATTTCCCAATGCGAGCATAAAACACGTAATTTCTCACTAAGCATAACAGTTCTTTCTAGTACAGCAGTTACTGGACAAGCAGAAAGACGAGCAAAACACCAGCAGATTGCTTAACTCTGGTACTGGATGCACTTGATGGATGGTGTTGTTGCTATAACAACATACTCTTTAAAAAATTCTGCTCCCCTGCTATCTCATTGTCTGCTTTCCTCCCTCAATACCATATGTTTTTTTTCCTGGAGTTGTATATCTGCAGGGGTGTGTGTTACCTGTTCTCACCCTGAAATGTGGTCCTGCTTTCTAGCTCGTGTGTGTTCTCTTTACAGCTGCTTGCTTTGGGGTCTTCATCACTCTCTCTCACCTGGCTGTGGCTGTTTTCTTCTGATATTTTCTGACAGTGGTGGGGCACCTTTCTTCTTAAAATTGTCCAGCAATAGGGCGTACTTGACAAGCTGACTTGACTGCTCTTGCACCCTAAGCTTCTGGTGGCAGTACATGAAACGAAAGGTTTAGAAGTTGCCTGGGCTTGCCAGTATCACAGAGGAGTGGTATTTGTTTCTCAGCTTTTATTTTACAAACAAATAGATGAAACAGGGCAACTCAGCTCATTAAATCTCCATGCCTTTTCCGTGCCAGGAAACAGTGGGTATGACTAATTTGCCAGGCTTCCTTGTGCCTGTGCACAGTTTCTTTGATTTTCAGCTCTTTTGGACTTACCCTCAGCTGTTTGACAGGCTCCTCCTGGGTCAGAAACTCATTTCAAGTTGCTAGCTGGTAACATGGCAAACTTCCCAAAGGACACGGGTGCTTGTTTCAACACGTCAGTGAAATTTCATGGAGGACCTTTTCTTTTTAACTACTGTATATCAGATAGCAATGGTGTGTCTTATTGAAAAAATAAAAAACCTACATTACAAAACTACTGCTCCCCAAATGACTTCACCTGCTGGTTGACATCAGGGTTTGCTTTTTTGAACAATTCAGTTGGTGCCTACAGAAAACTGGTGGTCTGATTGAAGGATTTAATTCCACAGGCAGGTGCAACTTAATTTAAATTATGTTAATATATTTTAGCTAGTAACATATAAAACCTGATTTCTTTCCATCCAACAGTGGGCTGTTTGAAACTAGCTTTTAGAGTCAAATATACTTCAAGTAAGTTTTGTATTCTATACAACCTCTTCTGTATTTGCTTGTCTCCTTGAAATTTGAAAGGAATTTAAAGGGAAAAGATTTACTGTGTTTGAGGGGGGAAATGTCGTGTGGATTTCACGAAAATTTGGAATTTGTTCATTTTTGTAGTTAGGTTTTATGAACTACAGTCATAGGATCACAGGATAATTCACGTGGTGTGGGATCTCGAGTGGTGATACAGAGTGAGCCTGTTCCTCAAGCACAGTCGGCTATGGTTGCACTGACAATTTAACTGTGGAGCAGGTTATCTAATTCATAGCCTTCAAGTAAAAAGATGGATAAAAAGCCATGTTAGTACTCTTACACAATGGAAAAAAAGAAACATTTTTATTGATGTTTCATACTTAACTGAGAAAGTTCAGTCTTTGAAATTTCAGCCAGTGAATTTGCTTGAGAAACTGCAAACAAGACATTTCAATACTGATATATATTTTTCAGGTAAATTGTGTTATGAACAAAAGGTTTTTTTGCCATTATAGCATAGGTTTCAAAGGGGCACAACTCCAGCTCATTTAATTTTTAAATAATAGTGTATAAATTACTGCATTTTAGATGGAAAACTTCAGATGGGAAATGTTGCAATACTTAGAAATCGTTGGAGCTTTCAGAAAGAAATGTATCCCACACTGCTTTAAAAGTTGTGTATCTCAAGGTGAAAACTGTCTTGTCTGTTCAACATTGTTCTCGTAAAACTGTTTTTCTCCACAGAGCTAAGTAAGGCATGTCAGGTGGGTGAAGCCCATATCTCAGTATTGAGTCAGCAAACAGAAAAAAAGGGCCAGAAAGATTCATCATTTTTTCTATCTTTAACGCTGGTCCAGTTCACACATTGACTGCCATCTCCAGCCCTGACAGGGTCTTCCTTGACCAAAGGAGACATGCCAAAAAGGATCTTTCTTCCCAATTCTAATGTCTCCAGGAGCTTGGAGATCAGCACATGGGGCAGCAGGACACTTCTTACAAGGGACCACACTTCTGCTTGGGGTACAGCAGTCCCAGCCCCCATCTCTCAGGGAGCAGCATTTCCTCTGGGTGCCTTTCCTATTAATCATGGTGGTAGAAATCATTGCCTTGCTAAACCCACAAGTCACTGGATCTTCTAGGGACTGAAACTCTTCCCCCTGCAGCAACCAAGCTACGACAGCACTGTCTGCCCTGCCTGCTCCACTCTGCTGTAAACCCCACAGCATATTGGACCAGCACACGGTATACAATATGGTATCAGTCCTCCTTTTCATCCCTGATGTTGTCTAGAGAAAACTGTTTCTCAGTGTCATCTATGAAGTCCATGGAACACATTTTTGCCTTTGAAAAGTCTGTGGTCCCACACACCTTAAATTTTTGATGTTTTAATGGTATTTTTTTTTTCCTGCTTCTTTTTCTGTGTTATTAATAAAGGGTCTAAGAGACTTCTAACAATGTTACTGTGGCACTAAGTAGTTGAGCCTTCTGTATTCCAGTCCTCAAGGCTTGTTTAACTGCCTAATGTTGTGTGGTGACAGTCATGCTGTGACACCTTTTGACTTTCTGGGGTTGTTTTTTCCATCAAAATGAAAACAGACCTACTTATGCCTTCACCAAGCAATACGGCTTTCCATTTAGCTGCGTGGCCTGGCTGACACAATTTCATCACTTTCGCATGCCTTATCATGCTCTCAATTGTTTAAAATGCTCGACCGTGCTTCCCGAGTCATTGTTCTGAGTTATAACCTGGAGCATTAACAGGCTTGTGGTTCTTCTCTGACCTTGGAATAACATGACCCACCACCCGTCACTGTTAACAATACAACACGACAAACAATTAAGTATGCATTAATTGAGTAGTCAGGAAAATATTTTTATTTTCCTAGTAATGAGACTTAGTTGTAGGTGGGCAGGAGAATGGTGCACGAATGGAAAAGAACATCGAGCTCAAATTGTTTTCACAAATTGTCATGTGCTTGGATGGGATTTCAAAGCAGGAATTCACGTCTTTACATTTGAGTGGGAGAAGTTATAAATATGCCTGACTTTTGTTAGACCAAAAAAAGCCGCCTGTGCTCTTTGTTTTTGGCTTGTATGTGTCAGTTCGTTTATATAGATAAAACGGGAAGCTCCATTGTATTGTCTTGGTGTGTATTGTGTCATTTAAGTGGAATTCAGATGTCCAAATACAGATGTCTAGTCTTGAAAATACTCACCCAGTATTTCAAAAATGCATTTCTGCCCAAGTCTTGGCAAAACAGAGCAGCTCAGTGCCAAGTTTAGATAGAGCCATTTGGGAGTTAGTAATTGGATATTCTTAATAACCGTCGGCCATCCAAGGGTTGTTCCTAACCTCACAGGCAGCTCCAGCCTTCCCTTTTAGTGTGGCTGAATGAGAGCTACATCATTAAAGTCCCTTGTCAAAATGGCTTTGTGGTACTCAGAAAATACTGACAGGGGTTCAGATTCTTTTGTACCTCTTGGAAGACTCAGCCACCAGGCCACTAAACTACTTGGAAGTCCAGAAGAAGCTGTTGTCCATCTGCTCTTTAGAAGTTGTGCTGTTCAGGGTATAGTTTGAGATTTTCTGGATGGGAAAGATCAGAGGCGACCTAGGTCTGGGAGGGTTTCTCTGAAAGCCATGAATCCAAGATCTTGCCCGTTAAGCTCAGACTGTGCCCACTTCTGCAAAGAACGCTTCATCCAACAATTGGAATAATTTTGGCATTGCAGACTCCAAAACTGTTTTGGGGACTAGTTTCCTGAGGAGACAGACACCACCATCACGCAGCCCTTAAAAAGGCATCTGAGAGAAGACTATTTTCTCTATGGTCTGGGCTGGCCCAGAGCAGCAGGATGCTGCGTGCAGGGATTGAATTGGAATTTTTGAAGACATTTTAAGTCTTTTTCTGTGCTTTCTATATGTGTTTTTGGGTACCCAGCACTGTCTTGCAAATACCATTCTAATGTCTGATGCATAAAAGTGAGACACTGTAATGTTTAACCTTTAGGTTTGGCTAAAACTTTAATGGGTTTGTACTGTACTAAGTACAGGAGCTTAAACCAGGCAGGCTTAGAATTTAGAAACTCTGAAAACCATATTCCTGGATACAGTATGCACAAGTAGGGCATCTGTAGAAGGTCGTGATAGACTCTGCCACAATAAAGCCCTCAGAAGGGCCAGCAGGTTAAAACTAGTGTTTGCTCACCTTATGATCTAGCTAAATAATTGCCACAGGGTAAATGAAAGTAGAATAAATACCCTTGTATTCTTGATCCTAGACAAAGATGTGTTGGAGTGGGGCAGCCTTCCACTTTCTTTGTCCCAGGGACCTTGAGGCCACGACCAGGCACACTGGTGTGCTCTTGTGTAGACACAGGTGCTGTGCCATATATTCCTCCTGACTGTCTTGTTCTTGATCAGACCAGACCAATATTTCATGAGGGTACTCATACACTGATTGAACCATAAGTAGCCTTATTTCAGTGCCTTGTGTTTCATCGTGTAAGGTAGATTTGGCTATTTCAGTCATCTTAGCAGATAATTAGTAATTTAGGGCATCTATCTCCCAGGACACTTGAATTAATTACCTTCCTTAGAGCAAACAGGTAGCACTAGATCAAGGTAATTTAGACAGATTTACTAGTTGAATAGCATGCAGAGAATTAATTAATTACAGTGAATTTTCTGTGACTCCTGTAAATATTACCTGTATCTGCTCCACATCAGTTCCATTATTTATGAAGAACAAAGCATGCACACCTCTTTCGGTAAATACTCACTGAACAGAGATTTTGTGTACAAAAGGGCTTAGACTGAAAAAGGCTTCTACTTAACTGACCTTTTTGTAATCAGTAAAACAAGATTGCAAAAAAACCCAACTTAATAGAGTCTGTTCATACTGTGGAACTTTAATGCTAGCACATTTATTTTGATCTGTTGGTGCAATGGGAAGGAACAGTTTTTAAATACATGAAAAGGAACAATATAAACAGATAAATTATGTTGTACTTCCTCCTCCAAAGAACTCCTCCTCAAATTGTTTTCTTTTCAGCAATACAAACTGGCACTGAAGAGAAACACTGCCTATTACTATTTTCCTGTCAAGTTATGCACTTTGTGTGAGAAAGCCTTAAAAATTTCACCGGCTCTGTAAATTGCAGTTTGCCCACCAAGAAGCTGGGCAGACTGTTCTCCAGCCAGCCCAGTATGTGCAAAGGTAGAGCTCAAGAGCAGGCACACAAAGCTCAATGCCTTGAACCTGTAGCTGAGTGTGCCTTTCACACAGATCTTTCAGGTTAGCAGAAACCTCTGTTTTTTTAATAGCAGCAGGGAAGTCTCCAGTTCTAAGTAAACAGATAACCCATGCAAGAAGGCTGGGAAAATTGCAGCTGAACGCTCTGGCAACCCACGTTCCTCACCTGTTTTGAAGTTCTCAGGTTTGGTTTATGATACAAAGACATTGGTAGAGATGCTACAGCTTTATTTGTTTGTGATTAAGACACTGAATGCAGAGCTTTTAGTTTAGATGCAAACCCATTTTCCCACAGCTTTGTGTCTGCCAGGCTGCATGCCAAACGTAGCCTACGTTGTATGATAGCCTCCAACTATGTTAGGTGACACGTAGCACACAGCGTGCCCTAAATTTGGGTTGTTTAGCCTGAGCTGTATAGCTTGGGATTTAAGCTATCAGCTACTGCTGGTTCATCCTGCAGAAACACTAACGTTTCATTCCTGTGATACTGAGATGCTTGCCAGCTGCTTGGACAGCAGATCCAATACTTTTTCTCTTCCACAAATAGACACAGAGGGTTGGAGCCCTGGCTGTTACGTGGCTGGTGACTGGCATAAAACAGTGGAGACCTGTCCTGTCAGTCTTGTGCGTTCGTCAAGGACTTTTATTGATTGCAGTGATTTTCTCCTCCTTTCCTGCTGAAGTTCTCATCTTTCATATTTTCTTTTAGGATGTGCTAGGTTCTAGTTGTGGGGCCTTTTCTTTGGGGATTTATTTTTGTGTGTTTGACAGCTTTCTCTTTGTCTCCTCCCCAGGCTTTTTCAGATCTTTCTCCAGTTAGGGTAATTATTGACAAGCTGCAGCCTTGACTTTCCCTTCAGCCTCAGTTGCTTCCCTCTCCTGAATTTCTTTACAGTCCAGCTGGCCATTTCTTTATAACTTGGAGAGGTGTGGAGGGTCAGTAGATACCGCTTTTAAAGTTCTCATGCCCTGCACTGGAAGGAAGCAAGGTCTGAAAATACCTGAGACTAGCAGCCTTGCTGGTAGGAACAGACTGGAAAAGAGTAACATGCTCCTCCTTCCCCATGGCCCGGTGGATGTTGTTTGTTGTGGTTATGCAGCTTCTGTGCATTCAGAAAGGTTAGTGACCATAACCAGTTGTGTATATTTTCCCATCATTTCTCCTGACTTTGGCACTTCACTGTCCTCCTCCATTCCCAATCATTATTAGATCGCCGTTAGCAACATCACTCTTGAGGCTGTCACTCTCCTGAAGCACTGAACTTGGACAACATGGCAATTTCCCTGTTACGTAGTTCATGTGTATTTTATCCTGGTCCTTAGCACTCCAGTATCTTAGATCTAAGCAGCTGTTTTCTCTTTTTGGTAAAGAATAGCTATTATTGTGGGATATCATAACTGAAGTGTAGTTTTCTTGAATCGAATATGGATAAGTCCTGGCATGTAGATCAGAAGCATTATTTACAGGGGTTTTGTCCATCAAATGAAGCCTTGGGCTCTGCCTCAGATCTTATTTTTTGCAAACTAGTTCTATCTAGAGATGATAGTGTTTGTCTTAGAGTTTGTCTAAATTAATAAACTTGCTTGACATCAGCGCTAAGAACATTTCCTCTCCAAAGCATAGAATGCTCTCATCAATCCCAAACTTCAGTTTAAATGGCAGAGTACAAATCAAGTAAGTCACAAGTGAAATTTTCTTCACATTTATAATCATAACATTTATCAGGGCCTGGCATACTTAGGACAAGAGATGCTTGCGGAGGCTGTGTAAATGTTACATTTAATGCATAGGGAATTGTTATATATGTAAGAACTATTTTAGTGGCCCTAAGAAGGCTATAAATTGCAGCTCTTGATCTTTTGTTTGACTTAAGTTTATTATAAAAGAAAAGTAGACATGGTTTTCTTCAGTAATAGGAAATGCCTGAAATGAGCCTGTACTACTTCTTTCACTGTGTGAATTTCCAGTAATAGCTTCAACACTCCTTTCCAAATCATACTTGACAAATCTTTTGTAGAAATGCCCAGTTTTGAAACAACCAGGGCAGTTTTTCTCCTGACTGAAGGAGGTTTTTCTCCTTACTCCTTGCATGAGGAGTCTCAATTCAGTTGATACACAAAACCAGCTGTGAACAAGGTCTCTCTCTCTGTCATTACTTTGGGGAACCACTTAAGTCAGTGTAAAGACTTTTAGTGGTAATTAAACAGATGTCGAGAGCTTTAGCAAAACAGCAGCTCTGTTGTTCCACGAGAGTGTGCTATTCTTCTGTCTCCTTTAGGATCCTCTACTTACACTGCAGCTTTTCATAATTCCTTAAGAAATCTGTGAAACCATTTGCTTCCCTTCCCAAGTATGTAATGAACAAAATAGCAGGAATACAATCAACGGGGCAAATTAAAAGATTCTAGCTGCAACTGATTTGCTTCAAACATCTTTGCTTCAAACGTTGTCTTTTTCTCCATTCATTTTCCCCAAGCTTTGCAAGGAAAAGTTTGCTTCATGCTGCTGGTAATTCTAAGCATTGACTTAATTTCGCTCTGCCGTATGCAGGTCACCTTGCCGTGGCACAAGACTAGAGCCAAACAAGGAGAATGATAATGTTGTGGGGAGCTGGGAAGTAGGTTCCAGATAAGCATTGCAGCGCTTGAAGTATGAGAACCAGTGAACAAAGAGAAAATAAATCTTTTTCTAAATCTTGAGGTTATGAGATGTCTGATGCAGCTATCTTTTTTTCCCCGCTAACAAAACAAGAAAGCTGCTTTGCAGAAGTAAACGGGCACCCAGTCAGGACTTGTCTTTAACTTCTGCTGCTTTAAAGGTGAGAATTACACTGAAGAGCTCCTCGTGCTCTTCATTACTGACTTAAAAATTTTGATGTGACAAAGTCAAAAGCCACACCACCTCTGTGTGCTGGAGGTTGCCTCGGTGGAAGAGTTTAAGGTAGTGACATAGAAAACGAAGTGCGGTTTGCATGACAGCAGGAGCGATCTCAGGCAGCCGCTGCTACTTGTCGTTGAAAATGATGATCATATAAATGGTAGGCTTCTCTAACGGAACAAGAAACTGAGTTTCACACAAAATCTAGTGACCCTTTCTCAGTGTGTTTACTTTTATCTTCTCTGCAGTGCACTTTTTATCCCCAAAGCATGCATTCACTACCTGTGGTCCTTCTTGCCTGTTGACTGTTGTTAGTTGGCTGCTGTGAGGAAGGGTATGACACACAGTCTACTTGCTTCCTTAATTTCAGTTTCAGTGACAGACTGAAAAGAGGTTATGGCTAGCCCTGAATGTAACCTCTAAGCAATGATTATTTAGTCAGTGTGGTTTTAGTGTTGCTGGTGACTTTCTACCTTATCCGTGGGACAGATGATCATGATGTTACCCATACTGCTCTGTGCTGCAGTTCTGAATAAGTCACTGTAATTTACTCCAGTTGTCTAATACAGGCTATTTCAGAATAGCACATTGGTCTTCAGCTGTGGCTTGCAAAGAGCTTTAAGCAAATCTTCGAAGCAATCTAATAGGGATATTAAAATGTGTTTGTAAAATCACAAAAACGACAGGACTGCTGCTCTATGCGTCTATACTACCCTTGCATGTGAAAGGTTGGCATTGCTCCATCAGTGAGATAACAAATGATCCTGTATTCAGTTGAAATAGCAAGATTTTTGAGCATTGCCATATGCTTTCCCAGTTTCAGTTTATTGTTACTCATTTAAAGGAAGAGAACACAAGGGCATTGCTGCTAACCCAGGGTTTGTTTTGAATGCTTCTCTTGGTGATCCTGCCACTGAATTCCTCCACTTTTGATGGTTTGCTAAATTCTGACTAATATAAAAATGGAGATTATCTGAAATGTTGGTCTTATAACAGGCTCTTATTTTAGTGCCTTTGGAATTTTAGGAAGAACAGAAAACCTAATTTTATAAAATAAATTTCCTGGTTTGTGTCTCAATAAAATAGTATTCCTTTGCAAAAATACTGGTTTTTTGGTTTTTTGGGTTTTTTTCTTTTAATTAATATGGGAAAGTTTAAGTATGATTTGAGACTCAGTAGCAAGTGGAGCACTATCCTGTGTGGCTGTGTTGGCTGGCAGATAAGGTAGAATGCTTGAGTAAAAAGTATTGCCAATAAATGCTAAAAATTCTTAGATAATAGCAGAGTTGGGAAACAATTCCAAATGTCTCTTCTCCTACCTCCCTCTCTATTTCCAGCAAACTTTCTGGTTTTTCTTGCAAAGCTAAGCCAAGCGAAAACACTTCAGTTTTTCCAATTCTTGTTAGTCTGGGGGGTTAGTCTGACCTGGAATCCCTCCACACCAATGACAAGTCCTGTCTTACAGAATAGGACTATATATTCTTATTACAGAATAACCTATAGAATAACTCAAGAAAGCTTTCACCGTTTCACAAGTCAGGCTGGTAGCTGATTTACTGCATTTTTCAGGTTACCCCTATCTAATGTTATAAAGGCATCAAAGAGTTGATTCTTTATGTTCACATCCAGGGAGTGCTGAGACCAGGTTCCCAGCACCTGTCTACAATGTGAAGACAAGCTGGAGCACCGTATGTAGAAAACACTGCTGCTTCATCAAGCTGAAATGCTCTCGTTTTTGTCCTCACAAGGAGAGGCTATTCCTTATGTCTGGTCTGAACTTCTCTTGTTGCAGTTGGCACTTGTTTTCTCTCCTGACCCTCTCTAAGTGCCTAGGTACTACAGCCCCCTTCTGAGAGCTGATCAGAGGGGTAGTCACTTCCTTTCATCTCCAGGCTGGTCCCCTGTCCATACAGCCCGTGAGCTGCTGGCCTGTGTTGCTGCCAGGGCACGCAGCTGCTCCTGCTCCACTCACTGTTCGTGACACTCCCAGACCTTCCCCATGGAGCTGCTCCCAGCTAAGCAGGCCGTCGACCAGCTCCCTGTGGGGAGCTCGTCCTTCCCAGGGGTGGGACTGGGCATTTGGCCTTGCTGAGTTCCGTAGGGTTCCTCTTGGCCCATTTCTCAACTGACCAAGGCTCTTCTGAATGGTAGCCCTGCCCTCCAGCATACCAACTGTTACCTCCCGTTTGGTGTCGCCTGTAACTTGAGGAGAGTGTGCTTCACTACCTCCTCTACACCATTGATACAGATGTTAAAAAAGATCTCAAAATTCATCTTACATTAAGCAGAGCACAGCCTTCCCTGCTGACTCCACTGTCTCCTCTTAGGATAAACCTGAGTCTCCTTTGGTAATTCAAATGAGCCCTTTTTACACTTATTCCACTATTTCGGTAAGCTCTGTGTTGCTAGTAACCTCATAGTGATTTCGTTTCCAGAAGGCTTGAAGAGAAGAAAAGTTCCCTTTTTTGTTTGAGACATAAAAGTGCTGCAGGGTCACGTTGTTAACAGATGGTTTCAGCCAGAGAGTTGCTTGGATTTAGAAAAACAGTCATTTAGGAGAAGTGCTCGTAAGAGTTCCTCGCAATGTGTTGCTATGTTTATCTAAGTATGTGACACACCCACCCCCACTGGCATGCAATCCTGTGCAAAAGTTAGACCTGTAAGTAATTCACAACAGTAATTTTACTTCCAGCACTTGATTCAGAAGTTGCCAGATGCAAAGGCATGTTTTGGCGGCTGCACTGAGATCTGCGGTGCGTTGATTCAGTGTCACCAGAAGTAAATGTGTCGCAGATTATCAACACATCCTGCTAAAATTCTCTTGAATGGAAAAGAAATATTTTCGAAATGAGAATTACTCATTGTCTTGAGCCGTGGGTTTTTTATGCCGTGTTTCTCCCAGTTTATTAAACCTAAGAAGCGGTTTTGTTGCCCTGTATTCTGTGGAATCAAGTTAGCTTCGGCAGACAGATTTACACTCAGTGTGCGTTGCACATCAGAGCAAATGTTCTGAAGTGTGTTTTGTGCTGACAGTGATGCATAAATTGTAAAGCACATTTTCTTTACCTAAATTGAATATAGAAATGGCAATTTCAGAAACAATTAGCAAATTACTGACCATAAGCAAATATAAGAAGCCAGCCTGAAAGCGTCTTGCTGTTTGTTTAAAAATGTTCTGTATTTGTTACTTTTTAAGTATCAAGTAGTTATTGTATGGTGCTTATTGTGGAACATATCTGCTTTCTGCATTTGCATCAATAAGAAAACTGTAGGAAAACTCCCACCGAAAGACCGATATTGTGTGTGGGTATTATTTACACCACGTGTGGGTTTGGGCTCTGCTCTTTGCTGCGCTGTTATCAAAACGGACTGCTCAGGCTGCCCGCTAGCACAGGCAGCACCTCAGTGAATGTGTGGACACTGTGCAAACACACCAGCCGTATTTACAGCCATGAACAGAGGCAGACGACTCCAGTACGGGTGACTGGGCCGCTTGCCAAGGCTGAGGATTTGGAAGCTGAAGGAGATTGCCCTGCTAGAGGATCTCTCCTGTGGGGAGTGAGTTATCAGATTGAACTGGGCGACGCAGCGACGATAGCGCGACCAAATACTCTTAAGATAGTGAGTACATTAGTTGTCCTTTGCAAGTGCTTTTCCCATGTGTCACGGAGGCACCCACAGAACAGACAGCAGCAGCTATCTGAAAAATGTGGCTTTAGTGCAATCAAATTTTGCCCAGCACTGCGACTGGACAGGTTCGGATGTCAGTTGGGAATTACTACTGCACAACACACTCCTGAGCACTTAGAGAACCCACTCTAAGCAAGATGACCCACAGTGTGCACAGCTCACTGATGTAAAGGGAGAATCTCCCACTGACAGATACCAAGAGGGTCACTCACCAGCGCCGGGTGAGGGTCACTTAATCCCAGGGAGGTACATCTGGACGGTGTCCGACCTGAGGGGAGTACTGGGGAGTCTCCTCGACTGGCATCCTGATCCGAGGGGAGAGTCTCCAACAGACTACTGCTGCTGCTTCGAGGAGAATCAGCTCAAGATGGTTCTCCAGCAGGGCTCCATTTATCCCCTGGTCAGTGTGAGCTGTGGTCCTGTTCAGTCCACCCAGACAGGAGGCGGTTAACGGAGTCCAGACTGCGAGATGCCAACAGCCCTGGGGGGTGGCACCTCATGTCTATCACTTGCTGCTGCAGGGCCTGTCTTTTGGGCAAGCTCTGTGCAAGCAGTCAGGGGGGCTGCACTGCCACACCACGTGGCAGATGAAGGGAGCTTGCCCCTTTTAATAAAAATTAGATTATATTCTGCATTTATTTTGACAAGTTGCTGCAGGGTGTAAAAGGGCTTGAGGTCTGTTACACGGCAGCTACTGCACCAAAAGCTGTTTCAGAAGAGGCTTACAAAGATGCAGGTTTACATCCAGACTTTCTTGGGCTTGTTTTGGTTTGGGGTTTTATTGTTTTGTTTTTAAGGGAGGATCATTACGGGTTTCTTTATGAAACCTGGGTGAGATGTGCTCCTTTCTAACAGGTTGGTTAGTCTTGCGCCTAACGCAAGGGACTCTTTCAGGGGTTACATCTGCACTAGGTAATTGCCATGACTGTAATGCCATACATATTTCCCCCAATGTAGCTTGATGCAAAGCAGATCAAGATAGGGAGGCATCTAGATACGGCACAGGAAAGCTGATTTAATACGCTGTTTGATCTTACACTGCACTTCACAGTAGCAGTGGTGGCTGCAGCACAGACATCATTACAAGTATTACTGTCACAGAGGGAGCAGTACTAAACAGAGTCTGGACAACCAGCACTAGCAGTCTGCAGCAATAAGGCATCAGTTTAAACTTCACGCTTCTCCCTTGTCCAACCAGCTGTATTTATAGAATAAGATAATTCTATTTTCTTTTGACAGGAACTGAATGACACACTGAAGGAAGCATTCATAGACTAATGACACCGTGTTCTAATACCAGGTCAGCTTGCCCATCTGCTGCTCCGCCACAGCATCAGCATCAGTTTACACTGCAACTGGTCACACCAGTACTAATGCGTGGTGCTCCGGGGGAAGGTGCGAAGGCCTCCCTGCACTGTTTGTGCCTGTGCTTCTCTGCTCTTGCAGTGAAGGGCTTTCCTGGTGTATGATTTCAATCTCCTGTACCGTGGTTTTCTCTTTTGTTTGGTGGATGAAGAGCACTGTTCATTCCTTCTCTTTGCAACCCACGTCACAGGCCACAGAAACTTCATTTATCAGCCTCAACTCTGCTGTAGTTGTATTTACAGGGTATAAAACAAAGGAATGGTTTTGTTGCCCTTGCCACAATGTTTAAATTCATGAGGCTCAAACTGAAGTGTGAAACTGTTAAACTTTTTGTTGAAATTTTGCTTGTCTTAAATATAGTTAATACTGTGGTTCCCACTAGGCACCTCTCTGTATGTTAAAGTTGATGTGCTAATGCTTAATTGCATGTCAGCGTGATATGATACAGAGATGTCTGAGCTAAGGACAGTTGAGCTCACCATGGAGCTGTGGTGGCATGATGGTGCCAGCTAAGAGGCCGGCTAATCATCTAAGCTAATCATCACAATAACATATTCGGATTAGTAAAATCAGTAATTTCTTTCCAATTTTATTGTTCTGGCAAATTTTGCTATTTCTAGCTTTTTCCCCACTCAGAATGGAAGATCCTTAAATCCTTAAAATACCGTATCAGAAAAAAAGCTATCTGATGTCCTTCGTGCATCTCTAATATATTATTCAGTCTTGAGCCTGTTTTGATTTATAAGAAAAGAAAGGTAAACACAAATTCTTCCAATGAATAATGCTTCCTGTTTCACAAAAATGTGCAAAAAAAAAAAAAAGTAATCTGTTTGCCTGTGATTCTGTACTGGATGGGTTTAATCATCCATCGCAGTAGGGCTGCTGATCAGTTGTCACCTGTGAAGTTGTCAAAGAAAGGTAATTGTGCGTTATGTTATCTTTCTCTGCAGACCTCGACTGCTACTGTTCATATAGTGGTGACGGATGTAAATGACAACGGGCCGGGTTTTGATATGTTTCTACCTAAAAACCTGTCTGTACAGGAAGAGGAAGCCAACGCTTTTGTTGGTCAAGTAAGGGTAAGTTATTAACTGTGAAGAGTTGTTTATTGCCCAAACGGTCCAGACTATTAGGGAAGAGCACACAATAATGGTACCTTAGACAAACTCACGTGGAAATGTCTTTGGTTTAAAGGCAAGCTGTGGATTGCCAAGTGCATTTACGTTAACAAAGTCATCTTTTGGGCTTCAAATACAGAGTTGAGTTTCTTCTTTATGCTTCACAGCTGAAAAGACTTTTTCATTTAAAAGTAGCCCATTAAAAAACTGTTTTTGAAGACACACCCCTGTAAAAGCTTGCTGATAACTGATTTACAGTGGGACAACATTGTCACCACACTTTTATACGCTTACTGAGTTCTTTTAAAATATAGTGTCATGCATATAGAAAATTTTAAGGCCATTGAGGGGAAAAACAGTTAAACTATTGACTGCAATAATTGATTACCTGTCATAAAAATAGATGGTGCTTGGGGTATTGTTAATTTGAGTGATTTGAAGCAGGACAGATTTTTATAACACAGATTGGTCTTCCGGACTAGCAAACGCAGATTCAGTCACTTGAAGCATATGTCACTTTACTCGGCAAAGCCAGTTTTTCCTAACATCAGATGAAAGAAGGAAGTTTGAATTGGGTTTTTTTAACTAGTGGTTGAATAGAATGTTTCATATTTCCTTCAGTGATGGGTTAACACAAAGGTTGGACGCCGTGTGAGCTGTAGGTGAAAGATTCATTTGGAAGCACATTTTCTCAGGAATTTAGGTGGAAAATCTGCCTTTCTTTCCAGTAGCAACCATATCAACAGAAAAAGGGAGCTCCCCAGCTGGTGTGTTATCAATACCTTCAGAAAGAATGGAGTGTTTTGGGTAGCACGTAACCATAATAACCATGTTTCTTTCCAGACTTTTTTTGTTCAGTAAGACATCCGTCAGTGTTTTTTGACTATCATCTTTCTTGTTAATTTTGTGCTCTTTTTGAGTGCACTTCACTTCAGTCAGTTGTTTTCTGCTATTTATATATTGAAAAAAATACTGCTCTGGAATAGGTTTGGTTTTCCTCTCAATTGTGTTACTTATTCATGGAGTTGGATTTCATTCAAGTTATACTTCAGTTTTTATAGCCTTATTTTTGTACGGTTTCATTTGTGCTTATACTGAAGTGGTTCTGCATATGTCTATGCTCTGCTTGCTGTATAACCTGGTATCGTTAGAGGTGGGTACTGCTCTGAAGCTATCCAAGCTCAGGTGTAATTTTCAAGGGAAATAACATTTATCAGCATTGGAGAAGGTTATGGTTTTCCTAAAGCTTAATTTTGTTATGTGAGACTGAAATATCAGCCACCTCAAAGGCTGTTTTGAAGACTTGGACATACAGAAATTAGGATTCCTGCAATTAAATCAGTTTCCATAAATCACTAAGTTGTTACTTTGGTTTTTTGTCATTGTGTTTGTCTTATGTGGCCATTTTTCATTTTGCATCCTAAAATGTATAGACATGATATTTCAAATCGGTACCAAATATCGTTAAAATCCATTTTGTGTTTTGCTGGGTGCCCTCAAGGTGCAATAATATTCTCAAACACTAGATTGGGTCTATTTTTAGCTTAGGTGGAACTGAAAAATAAAATAAGTTATTGCAACAGAACTTCTATCTTATAAATAAGAATAATTTATAAGATTTCTTGTGTTGAAATTAAAATATTTAAGGAAGCCTTGTGGTAGCTTATTCCTAGTTGGGGAAAGACAGAAACTGGTTTTATTATTTATTGTCGTGTTTATCACCAGCCCTAATTCCCAGTCTCTGGATGGAAAAAGCTTTCTCTTTGTAGCACAGATACTGGCTATAGTTTCAACTGTTTCGTATTCACAAATGCAAACAGTAGAGAAAAGAGTGATTTGGGCACTGGAATTTTTTTTTCTTTAATGAGATTATTGAAATAATGATGATGAACACTTAGGTGTAGCTGTGTTGTTTGAGGATATTCTTCTTTAAAAACTGAAATAGATTTTGTTGTGGTGGTGTGCTTCGCAGTACATTAAAACCACAGTAGACATGGGAGAGGTTTCTCCCTTGCTACCAAGCGTTAAGCTGCTGACTGGCAAGCCCGCTTTTCAGAACGTCTTTTACTATATTCATTCCACCAGAGTAAGCACTGATAGGGATGATTAGAAACGATAAACAAACAGATCTTGTGGTGTCCCTTCCCCTTTTGAATGTTGGCTTCCCGTTTTGCATGAGGAGAAATACAGCAAGAAATGTTTAGCTTAACACCCAAGAAGATACGGCCCTGCTGGTCACGGAGGCAGAGGACCTAGTGACAAACGATGTGGAAAAGGTGCTCGACAACTTTGATGTCTCAGGGTTTTTTGCTGGTAAGGTTTGGTTTCAGGATCGTGAGCAGCCTGAGTGCGGTGTCGGTCTGGGAAAGGAAAGCACTACCCACAGCAGAAAATGATAAAGCTATGGGCTGTTTAAGGAAATAAGACATAAACAATGACATGGATGCTGAAGGATTGACCAAACAACCTCCCAGAGGCCCCTCCTAGCTGAATTATTTTGTTTCTAATCTGCTTACTATTTGAAAGTATTTTGTAGTGAAATCCATTCTTTTATTCATGCAAGATCAACCAAAATCAATTATTAAATGGTTTGAGTATTAGCAGCAGATACTTTTTTTATTTTAAAGTAGATTTTGGTTTTCGATTGCCAGTTGACACAGTAGTAAAGCTGGTTTGCCTAGGGGTGTATTTCACGATGTCAATAAGTAGAAGGGTAGAACTGCAACAAATTTATCAGTACCTGTACAAAAATGTCAGAAATGGACTAGATAACGTGTGAAAAGCTATTGACATGTTTTTCCAATTCTTGACTTCCTGTATGGACTTTCTTTCCTCTCTTGGGACTGTAAAGTTTCATGTCTCTTGTCTGCTTCTCTGTTCTAAACAAGTGATGAATCGCATTCACACTCTTCCTTTGCTCCCTCTCCCCTAATACAGGTAAGGTTATAAGCAATTTGGGCGGTAAATAACTGAATGACTCCATGAATAACTCCTGCCACAGCCAAAAGATTTCTGTGCTCTGCCTTGTTTTGAGCGGGAAAGTTGGACTTAAAAAGGGATTCCCATACGGGCTTAGGTCATGTTTGGGAATTTGTTTCCCAAGAAGAAGCAGAATAAGAGCAATGAAAGATTTGTGACCGGCAGGGAGGCAGCATTCGTACTCTAAAGTGCTCTCCTTCTCTGCCACTCTGACGGCTCTTTGTCTGCCAGCTGGAGTTCCTGAAGGCAGCGGTGTAAAAGTGCTGCCTGTGGGGATTTGAGGAGCGTGCTAAAGATTAAAAGAGCAAAAACTAGAAAGGGTAAGGCTGGAAGTGTAGCAGATGTGTTTAGAATCCCTTTTATTTTACACAGTGTTGTCTAAATTGGGACAGTTGGAGGTGTATTAGATTCCCTGCTGTTCTTTCCTGTCTGATCATGGGGATCACCCAGCACAATAGGATGAGAATTGCTCCATGAAGCTCTCTACAAAGGACCAACATGAAACAAAAAGCTTCAAATACAAAAATTCAGGCGCCTTATTGTCTATTGCAGTCTAAAACAGCTGAGGTCCTGCTGAAGGTAGGGCATCTGAATGATTTGCCTTGGTTGGCTGTGCCCGGAGCTCAGGATTTTCATTCTGTTAACCTTCCCGGCTGCTCCTCAGGTGCCATCCCTTCTGCTTTGAAGTTTGGGGGCTGGCGGGGAGAGCGAGCTTGGGACGGAGCCTGGAAAGGGACAGTTCAGCTGGTTTAAGCTGGAAAAGCCCGTTTCTCTTAACCTGCTCCGTCCCAGCCTTTTCAGCCGAAGGAGCCAGAACCATCTGGCAGCCAGGAAGCTTCCTGGAAAAAGCAGGGTTCTGTTATTTACTTTCTGACCCTGAGCACCTCCCAGTCCCTGCCTGCCCTGCCCAGTGCTGACCAGTACAGAGGCATCACCTCCATTTGAATAAAAACCTCCACGGGAGAACGGCCAGAGAAAGCGAGCGCTTGCGCTGTGAGCAGCTGGCCCCAGCGATCTTCTCTTTAAAGCCAGGACTTCAGATGCTAATAACCGTTGCCATCTGCTGGAAACACCCTGGTGTAGCCTTGGCCAGGGGCTGGCACCACCGCTGCTGAGCAGTCGCAGAGGGTCAGGCCAAAAGAGACACAAAACCCCACAGAACCATCTGCTTGGAAGGGACCTTTAAGATCATCGAGCCCCACCGTCCACCCTGACTGCCAGGGTCCCCAAACCATGTCCCTCAGCGCCACATCCCCACGGCTTTTAAACACCTCCAGGGGTGGGGACCAGCGACCGATGTGATGGTGATCGACAGGACGGCAATCGATGGGACAACGGGCCTGCAGCCGGCGGGTTGGCGACTGGTGGGCCAGCGATCAACGAGACATAGACTGGTGGGTCACAGGGTCAACAGGTCAGCAACCTGTCAACAGGAGGGCAACCAACAAGACGACACATCAGCGATTGACGGGTCAGTGATCAACAGGTGGACAGGTCGACATCGCAGCAACCGATGGGTCTGCGATGGATGGGAGCCCCCCGCAGTGATCGCAGCTCTCTCTGTGACACCCTTCCCCCACCGCCCGGTAATTCCAGTGCTTTCCTTGACCCTCCCCCCAGTGATTGCAGCTCTTTGCCCCCACCACAGCGTTCATTTCTCAGCTCCACAATCTCTGCTGATGGACACTCCAGCTCCAGCTTCATCCTTACAGTTGGTGGTTCAGCCCCAGAGGATTTCTTCCAGCTCCAGGAAGGAAGGAACTGGCTTCCACTGGAAGTTAACTGGTGGGCACTGGGAGCTGACTGGGGGTAACTGTGAGGGACTGGGGGTCACTGGGAGGTGGCTGGGAGGGACTGGGGGGCACTGGTGGTCACTGGGACTCACTAGGGGGATCTGAATAAACTGGAGGTGGACTGGGAAGAACTGGCTGTCACTGGAGTTAACTGGTGGGCACTGGGAGCTGACTGAGGGGTAACTGTGAGGGAGTGGGGGTTACTGGGAGGTGACTGGGAGGGACTGGAGGACACTGGTGGTCACTGGGAGGTACTGGGGGGATCTGAACAAACTGGAGGCGGACTGGGCAGCACTGGCGCTCCCCGGCGGTCGCCGGGACGCGCGGTGTCTGTGCTCAGTGTCGCCGCCTGCTGAACGCGTTCCGGTGCTGCAGCGCGGCAGAGCTGCGCATGCGCGGCGCCTGACGGGACCAGCCGGCTGGCTGGCGGACCGCCGAGCCATAGAGTGCGACTTTTGGAGGACTGACAGCCGCTTCCGCTCTCGAACCACAAAGTCTCCGGCCGCTCTGTGTCGGGGCCGCGCGGCAGACCGGAGTCCCCGCCGGTCCGGCGGCAGGGGCGGGGCTTCCCGCGGCCTGCCGGGAGCTGCGGTCCCAGGCACGGGGGTTCCAGCCGGCCGTGCCGACTCCCGGAGCAGCCGGGAGCGGTAGTTCCCGCGGACCCGGCAGCCGGGCAGACGCGCTGCTCCCGGGCGCGTGCGGCGAGGCGGCGTTTGGTGGCGGGTTCCGGGCGGTTTCGTGGCGGTTTCGGCCGCGGAGGAGCCCCGCGCTCCCCGCCGGCGGCGGCGGCGGCGCCGCGGGGCCGCCGTGCCCGCTTCGGCGCCTGCGCGCTGCCCGGGGTCAGCGTGGCGGCGCGCAGGGCCGCGGCTCCGGGATGCGGCAGCGGCGGCGGGTGCGGGCTGAGCCCGTGGCTGCGGTGAGTGACTCCTTGGGCGGGTGCGGGGGTGTCTGCTGCCGGCCGGCCGGGGACGGGCAGCCTCAAAGCGCCCGCTGCGGCGGGGTGCCGGTCCGCTGGAGGCGAGCCGGGTGCGGGCAGCCCCGGGCAGGTCCCCGGGAGCAGATGGAAGGGCTGAGGGGAAGGAGCGGGAGAACCCGCCACGCGCGAACGCCGGGCGCCCCCCTGCAACTCTCCCGAGCTGCCCCTGAGCCTCCCCTGGAGCCCTGTCCTGTAGCCGCAGGTCGCCCCCGAGCCCTGTGCTGATGGGGCAAGCTGGCCCTGCGTGGGGCTCCAGCGGCCCCTGCGGAAGCAGGGGCTGCGGCCAGGGGCGAGCCATGGTCGTAACGGTGCTCTTTTTTCTCTCCCTCTCGCAGCGGCCGTGCCGAGGATGCGGTTGTCCGTCCGTCCGTCTGTCCCCGGGGGTGCCGTTGAGTGCCGCCTCCTCAGCCTTGCGTGGGTTCTTTCTGCCTGGCCTGGCTCTCCTCACGGCGTGGGGGCAAAAAGGGGTCCCCGGAGCGTTTGCTGGCTGCGGACAGGAGTTGCTGTTGGCTGAAGCTGCCGAGGCCGGAGCAAGGTGAAGCAGAAGAAATGGAGAGGCACCTGCCTGCCGCTGCAGGCGAGAGAGAGCCGGTGTCTGCGGGCGAGGGAGGAGCCTTCTTGGCAGTGCGCAGCCGGCCAGACCCCCAACACGCCCCACGGGTCTGTGC
>WNMG01000108.1:0-54580 GCA_009769605.1 Bucorvus abyssinicus
CCAAAGAATCAAGGCAAAACATTTGGCACTTAAGTCGTACCAAACTGTTATGGGCAGACAATAAGTCTTGATATACGGTGCTCCACCAGTCGAGGCTGCGATGAGGGAAGACAATAAGTCTTGGGGAAGACAATAAATCTTGATATAGGTAGCAGAGTTGAGGCTGCGACGATAGAAGACAGTAAGTCTTGAATTACAAGCTCAAACAGCTTGGGAGATCTCCTGACTCTTGTCAGAAGGCAAAAGCTCTCTTTATTATTTTTCCAGCAAGCAGCAATCAAGCTCAAGCTCGCTCAAGTCCAAAAACTCAAGCCCCCTCATTTTTTCCCAGTTCCCTTTTTATACAAGTTTTTCTAACTAACTTACATACTAACATTGCTAACATACAATTCTTTATTACTGTGGGAGAGAGGCCCGAGACTCTTCATCTTCTTGTTTACTAACCTTGGCTCTTTTCTCCGGCATGCTCAGCCAGGCACACGGTGACCGTGTTCAGTCACTATCACACACCCTGAGCAGCATTCCACTCGGTTAACACTCAATCATTCCACATTCTTTCTGGTTCTGCTTCCTTATCTCTGTGTTCTCACAGGGCCGTCACTCCTCTGTCTTAGATATCTATCCTACAAGCCTTTGCTTTGTTTCCAAAACATATCTTTAAAAGTCATTATTAGCAAAGCCACCTGCAGCTCTTAATACAAGCAATTTCTTTAGCGGTTATTAAAAGCAAAGCCATCTACAGCATCTAATACAAACAGTGCCTTGAAAGTTATTAATAGAAAAAGACATCTGCGATGATCAGTGCAAGAGCCGGGTGCTTCGGCATCCTGCTACACCAAACAAGAAGTAGTTTTCTCCTCCCCTTCCTGGTTCCCTTGTTCTGTTTATTTACGGCTGCCGATGGCTCTGTCATCTCCCTTCTGTTGTTTTTTTGTTTCTAAGGGTATGGCACAGTGATGTGCTGTGTCAGGCAGGGAGCGGGGTCTTGCACCTCCAGATGCAGACAGCAGGAGGAGCAGAGCAGCTGCTCACTGACTGCACTGGTCACCACCCAGTCAAAAAACTGGTTTTGCAGTGCAGTGGGCAGGACAGCACTGCTGCCTTCAATGAAAGAGGGTCATAAACCCCACTCCCGTCCGCCCTGGATGCTGTCGGCAACGGCTCATGCTTCCTTACGTCCCATTTCAGCTGCTGTTTGGACACAAAATGCTGGTAACAGCAGGGTTGAGGCTGTGTTGCTGCAGCGGTGCTGAATTCCTCACTGCCTTCTGTTCCCCCCAGGATTTTGACTCGCTGGCAGTTCGACCCGATGATTTCTGATGCATGAGATCCTGAGGGACCTGCAGCACAGGACTTCCTCGTTAAGGTGGGCTGGGCGGTGCCAGGCAGGGCTGGGTGATGCACAGTTGAGGTGGGTTCAGGGTTGGGCTTTCTCTGCATTTACTACCCTGCCAGCTGCTTGGTTTTAGGCTAACCTCGGCCTGTTCCCCAAGTGGCTTTCCTGCAGCAGCAGAAAGCAGTGGTGGTTCAGTGGGTTTCATAGCTAAGTGGACTTAATAGTGGATTTAATACCTAGATTTTACAGTTGTGTCAGACTTTCCCTGTCCTCCAAAGTTACTCACCTGAAAGGTATTTATCAGATAAATCGCGAACTCTGATGGGTGTGTTTGTGGCCTGCAAGACTGCTATTAGTCATGGAGACACAATTTCTTACTGCAGATTATCCCCCATGGCTGGAGATGGTGATAAACTAGAGAGACAGATCAGTCTAGACTTGTTCCCAGGGGATGAGATGGCTTTATTAAGCTTCCTATTTATAAACTGCAGCCATGAGGAATAGTAATAATAATACCCTAATTTCTTTTGGATGGGTTGGGAAGTAATGAAATGGGCATATTTTGTTGACACAATTTTGAGATTAATCTTCTTGTTTTCTAAACCAAAAAGTTTGATGATGCTGATAGTCACTTTTGCGATATAAATACAGAGGAGGGGGTGTGTGTGAGAGAGTAAGAGTTGAGTCTGGGTTTCCAGGAAACAAAATAAGTCCTAGAGAGCATGTTCAAGAAGTTTCAGTTTACTTCTGTGTCCATTTGCTGCAGAGGAGGTTTCCTGATCCCCTTTGGTGCTCTGTCTTAAACAGTCATCCCGTGTTGGGCATTCGCCACCTCTGGGACCGTAAATCACACCGCTCGCAGAGTTTCCCGACAGCCCTGGGTGAGCACCTCACTGCTGTGAGAAGACCAAGCCTTGCTGACACTGGGTGAAGCAGCTTCTAATGGTGTTGGCTGGAGTGTGATTTGAGACGGGGCAGGGAGTGAGCAAGGAATGAGGTGTGTCAGGTAGCAGGTTGACAGAGTGTGGCATGCAGCTTTGGGTCACAGGCAGAAACTTTAATTTAGAGTCTGTAAGAAGTGTTAGCTGTATTTTAACTGAATTGAATCGTGCTGAACTGCCCGATTTAGAAACTGCTAAAACTGCTGGGCCTGTTGAGAGCTCTCCAGAAACTTTCTCTGACTTGCAATGGGTGAAAGATTCCTGTAGGAAAAAGGGTGCTTTTCCCTGCAGCAGCTCAGTGTCTGCGCTGGATTTTGACCTCTGCTACCTGGCTCAGAATTCAGTGTGGTCCAACATTTTAAATTAAGCTTTAAGAAAGATGGTTTAACTGTGTGGGGACTGATTCTAGCACTGAAATCTGTATTTGTCACAGGGACACTTCACCCTTCTGCTTGCCTGCGTTCAAATCTTTCTCTAGACCTGGACTGTTGAAAAGAATTCCAATTGATAAACAACATGACAAGAGATCTTGTGGCTTGTCTTTTCTGTGTGAGACTTGGGAGTGCCCAGTGAACAAGGGAGAAAAAATGGCTTTAAAAGGTACTCTCTGGGTAGACATTCAGTCTTGACCTGTGGTATGAGACTGGCTTCCTTGCCGAGCCTTTGTGAAGGACCTTGAGGTCTATGATTGAGACTCTTAGTTTTGACCTGGGTGGTAGATCCCATGTCTCTGGCTGTTCTGTTGTAAATTAGTCATTAAATGGGGAGTGAAGCAGAGCTGGTGAATATAGAAAACTCTGGAAGTCTGAAGTCCCCCTGGGTATTGGGCTGCTTCTTTATTTGCAGCCTTTTCTTGACCACATCTGTTGCTGGAAATGACCTGGGCTTAGCCTGCAACAGTGCTGCCTGTCTGCTCACCATTTCTCACAAAAGCTCGTGCTGCATTTCTCAGGGGTTCTTTTTCCTGGGCATTTGTTAAGGTTCTTGCCAGCCAAATCAGGCAGTTGAACAGAAGTCCCCAGATCAATGCAGAGTAATTCTCTGCTGACAGGAATTCCTGTGAGGAGCATGAAGGAAGTGACCGTTGATGTCGTTGACGTATCCAGGGAGAACCCAAGGATGTCCTGTGGGAGTGCGGCGACTGTTGCCAAATACATGTGTTGTTTGAGTTGAGGTGTTGTGAGGTCCTTGTTCTGCCAGACAGACCCTGCAGGTCGGTCATTCAGCAGCGCAGCTGGCAGTGAGCTTGGCCGCGCGTCGTCTCCACTCTCACCACCTTCTTATTTGCTGGACTGCCAGCGGTCCGGCTAAGTGCTCTCAGCTGCAAAAGCAACATCCCCGTCTGGTTCGGTGTCGTGCACCTTTGTGAAGGGCAGCACCAGTTACAGACAGTGGTAGCTGTTTGTTCTTCCCCGTGATGAGATGAACCACAGTTCTGCTTTCTTTGCTGGGTACTTGGGCTGCCAGAGAGGTAAAGTATCTCGCTTTCCTTGCTCATGTTGGAGCTGATATTCTGACATCCCTTTTTTGCTGTTAGTTGCAGAGGCCTTGACGTGAGATGGGGATGTTGCTGAGTGCTCTGGATGTGCAGATGAGGTGGAGCCTCTCCTCAAAGCTTTCTCAACAGAGAGAGCGTGGCGTAAAAGAATGGCAAGAGCATTCTCTCTCTTCTTCAGGAGGAGATGGACACTGTACAGTTTTTATGTTGCCAGAGTACTACATGAGTGACAAACCATGCTGTGGATTTCTCTTGTGGTGCTGTTAGGCTTTTCCGTGAGGAAATGATGTTCCTTTTTGCCAGTGGCGTGGCCAGAGCCTCTGTGCCAGTGCTTCGTGGCAAGGCGGTGTGGGTCTGTATCTGTGCTAGCAAGTGCAGGAGTGGTTCTGACTGGGCTTGTTTGGGCTGGGTCCCTGCGGACCAACACTGGGTTGGTAGTTTTTAAAAGAGAAGTGATGTTATATGTCATCTGCTGGAGACCAGCATGCAGAAGAGGCCCAGTGTGATGCACAAGGCTTTGCTGGAAAAGCAGCTTGTGTGGTTGTGTGCATGAAGCTGTGCTGTGTCCCCCTTGAGAAGACTAAGCAGTGAGTCGTTCTGACTCTTCTCTGGCCTGTAATTTTGGAAGGTGGGCACTGGGTCTGGAGGGGTGCGCTGCAGGGCTCTTGGATGTCTCTCTTGGTGTTTTCCTAATCGACTAGTTTCCATTGTCTTACGGTCAGTGGAGATGGATTATGGTAGAAAGTGGGCAATTTCCTTTGGACTTCAGCAGTATCTTCTTACAATGGCCTTGTGGCCTCTCATCTCATGGCTCTGAAAAGCTGGTGGATGTGGATTGTTGAATGGGCTACAGAGCAAAAGTGCTGATCTGAGTGCTTGGAAGACTTGTCTGCAGCTCCCACTCAGGGCGGAGGCGGGTGGAGAAAGTGCAAACAGAGTCTTTTCTCTGTGCTGCTCTCCCGTGAGTGCTTCTGCTGCTGCTGCGGAGCTGCTTGTCGTCTTTCTTTGGTTAAATGCTCTTCCTGGGGCCACTAGCCCCAGTGCTTGGGAGTTTGCTTGGGACTCTCATGGTGCTAGGAAAAGCGTCTCTCTGCTCAATGCTTTTCTCGTGTTTCATAACCTGTATTAATGTTTCCTGGTTAGGTGCTTTCCTGCTCTCAAGGGCTGGCTCTTCCACACCAGATCCTGCTCCTAGGGAATACACCTCTGGCTGGAATTAGCTCCTGATTGACTGGAGGCTTCTGCAAACATCACAAATGATCGCCGAATCCAAATTCATCCCACTTCCTTTTTTTAAATACGAGCATGGTGGTTTGACCACTTGCAAGATGTGTGTTGAAATGACCTTCCCTTTTAGTCCTCAATGGTGAGGAAAAGGAAGGAATTATGGAGGGGAGGAGTCTTTTACAGAGCCATTTAAAACAATACCTGTAAAATTATTGCCAGACATTGTGACGCGGACGTGTGTGGCGTGCTCTGTGTGTGCAAGCAGAGCATACTGACGTGGAAAATCACACTTGATTTAGGCTGGTGTAATTTCAGGACACTTGTTTAAATCACGTGGTGCGTTGGAGTGCAGTGGGTTCCCTGTGGAGTGGGTATTGCGTTTGCCCTTGGCCCTTGCCCTGGCTGAAGCGCAGGGGCAGAGGTGTAGGTGGAAGGGGGCTTGTTCTGCTTGGCGCTGTGCGCTGCTCTCTCCTGTCACCCCACGGCCATTCCCTGGGGGCTCTTTGTGGCTGCTCCTTGGAGACGATCAGCTCTGCTGTGTGGAGCTTCGTTTCGCCGAGGTCCCCTCGCTAACAGGGTACAGCAGCAGCTGAGGTCAGCTCTGCCAGGGGCAGGGAGGCTTTGCAGAGTGCAGGGGCACACGTGTGAACCTGCAGTGCCCCACACAAGGGTCCTTTCCGTGGTGTGCAAAGCCCATGGACACCCAGAGTGAGATTCTGGTTTTGGTTGGGTGCTGCAGAGCTGGCTGCTAGGTGCTGAACAGCCAGTCCAGCCCATCAGCTCTAACAGCAGCAGCTGATCTGCAGCCCAGAGAACCACAAAGCTGTCTGGGATTGCTGACAGGATTTGCTGTCCCCTCAGTCTCTGGTGCGCCTGCTCAATCCACTGGAACAATTCGTTATCCTGGTACTCGATCCGTTCCCCTATGGTGCTCCCACAGGAACACTTCCATTCTCCTCCCAGAGGTGTGTTTAGGGTTTACGATCACCATGGGTTCTGCCGGCGACCCCTCGATGTCTGGATCTTTGTCCAGGCCTGTCCCTAGTTTAGGCAGAGGAGCCGTAATGAGGCGTCACCTCCAAAGGGTGACAGGACTTTCCTGGCTGTGGGTGTCAAGCTCATGCTCTGTGGTTTTGGCCTGAGGCCTTTGCTGTTGGGAACAGCAAACCCAGCACTAGTGCAAGGCATGGGGCAGGTGGAGTGGGTGATTTTCTACGGGGTGTTGGGTCAGGAGGAGCCTTTCAGTGTGGTGAGGGATCTGTAGTGAGACCCCCCCAGCCCTGGGCATTCTCTTCTCCCAGCTGCACAGTGCAGTTCCCTCCACCCGCCCTTGGGTGCTGGGCCCGCCTTGCGTTTGGTGAGTGTCTTTCCTGTCCTGGGGAGGCCAAAACGGGCCCCAGGAGTCCACCACAGCCGCCCCAAGCGCCAGAAAAGAGAGGAGAGCCTTGCTGGGGTTGAAATGGCTGCTGAGAGGGTTTTTATTGGTATTTTATTTTAAGTAGGTTTTATGGTGGCTTTTTTTTTCTGGTGGTGTCCAGTGGTCTCAGCAGTGTCTGGGGGTCTTTGGTGGTCTCTGGTGGTCTCCAGCAGTGTCCGGTGTTTTCCCCAGGAGCTTGTTGGACTCCCCTGGCCCCATGTCCAGGCCCCAATGACCTGGGTGGTGCTGCAGGGGAGCCCAGCAGGCTCCAGTGGTCTCTGATGCTCTCCGATGGTCTCCACACGCAGTCTCCGAGCGCCAAAGAGGAGAGGACAGCACGGCTTGGGTTTGGCATTGATACCGAAAGGACGTTTATTGGCTTGTCTTGGCTTTTAAACTGAGCTTTATTGTTTTTTTTTTTTTTTTGTGTTGGTCTCCAGCCAGCTCTGGTGGGCTCCAGGAATCTGTGGCAGGGCCCCTGGGATTTAATCAGTCAGGACAGTTACGATTTGAGTGAACTAACTTTGGTTCTTCATGAGCTGCTTCCTCAACACAAAGCTGGGTTTGAGTCTCCTCAAGCTGGTTGTTCTCCCCCAGCCCCACCTCCAGGCCCCACTAACCTGGGTGCACTCTCCGATATTCTCTGGCCTCCTGGGATGGGCACCGGTGGTCTCCAACGGGGTCCCTGGGATTTAATAAATTTGGGACAGTTACAGTTTGAGTGAACTAACTTTGGTTCTTCATGAGTGCTTCCTCAACGCAAACCTGGCTTTGAGTCTCCCCAGGCTGGTTGTTCTCTCCCAGCCACACCTCCAGGCCCCCCTCCACCTGGATGCGCTCTCCATTGGTGTTCGAAGGTCCTCCAGCGGTGTCCGGCGGTGTCCAATGGTCCTCTGTTGCTCTTCCCAGAAGCCTGTTGGACGCCCCTGGCCACGCCCCCAGGCTCCTCTAACCTAGGTGGTGCTGCAGGTGAGCCCAGCAGGCTTGGGAGGTCCAGGGCCGTCTGCGGTGGTCTCCAGCCGGGTCCCTGGGATTTAATAAATCAGTCAGGACAGTTGCGATTTGAGTGAACTAACTTGGTTCTTCATGAGCTGCTTCCTCAACACAAAGCTGGGTTTGAGTCTCCTCGAGCTGGTTGTTCTCCCCCAGCCCCACCTCCAGGCCCCACTAACCTGGGTGCCCTCTCCGATGTTCTCCAGCCACCTCTGAAGGCCTCCAGTGGTGTCCAGCGTGGTGTCCTGGAACTAAAAAAATCAGGGCAATTACTGTTTGGCAATAAAAACCAGGACAACTACTAACCTGGCTGCGCTCATCAGCGGTGTCTGATGGTCCCTGGAGATCTCTGGTGGTCTGCAGCAGGGTCTCCAAGGGACCCTGCTGGAGCCCACTAGAGGCCACTGGAGCTTGTTGGACTCCCCTGGCCCCAGTAACATGGGTGGTGCTGCAGGGGAGTGCAGCAGGCTCTGGCAGGCTCCCATGATCTCTGATGCTGTCTGGCGGGCTCTGGTGGTGTCCAACAGGCTCTGACGCGCTGCGATAACGTCTGATGCGCTGCGATAACGTCTGACGCGCTGCGATAACATCCAACGCGCACCGGCAGGCTCCAATGGCCTTGTCACGGTGCTACAGGGCTGCCAGCCAGGAGCTGGCAGCCCCTCTCCTCGCTCCTTTCTCAGGGTGGAGAAGATGCCCCCCTTTAGCTGCACAGGTCTGGATGAGGGGGAGCTGGGATGTTGGGCTGAGGCAGGACAGCCAGGATGTTGGAGGTGGGACAGGCAGGATGTTGGGCAGGCCCTGCCCGGCCCAGGTGGGGCCAGGCTGGCAGTAGCTGTTGGGCTGGTGCTGCTTCTTTTGATGGGGGGGTCTGGTGGGCCTCTGGGAGACCCATCGGTCCTGCAGTGCTTTGGGCCCCATGGTGCTGGGGGCACCTGTGCCACAGTGGTGCCCTGCCCTGTCGCCTGCGGGCCTCTCGGGTCGCCTGCGGGCCTCTCGGTTCGCCTGCGGGCCTCTCGGTTCGCCTGCGGGCCTCTCGGTTCGCCTGCGGGCCTCTCGGTTCGGCAGTTGCCGCCCCGTGCGCTGCTGGCTGGGCCGTGGCCAGTGGCAGGGCCGCGTGCTTGTGCAGCCAATGGCAGGCTGGCGCGGTCCCCAAGGGCGGTTGCGGTGGCCAATGAGGGTTGAAGGCCCCTGGGCTCCCGCCCTCTCCTCGTGCCGGGCTCGGGGTGCGCTCGCAGGCGGCCGTTGGGCTGCGCGGCCGGCGGCACCGCTTGCGCTTGGTCAGGCCTGGGTGTCCTCGCGGGTGGCGGCAGCGATTGGTCGGGTCTGGGTCCGCCATGGCGGCCTCAGCCCGCCTCAGCTCGGGGACCGGCGCCGCCGCCGTTGGCGGGAAGCTTGAACGGGGTCGGCGCGCGCCTGACGGCAGGCGAGGGTTTCCCGGTGCGGCGCGGGGGTGTCTGGAGGCGGCGTGAGGCGAGGGATGCCGAGGGGCTGTCTGACCGCAGGGCGCAGCGTGAGGGACCGGCGAGGACGGAGGCGTCCCCGGTGCTCGGGAGCAGCGCACGGGCTGGTCGCCGGCGCAGCCCCTGCCCAGGCGGGGGCGTTGCTCTATCAAGATAAAACGATGTAATAAAAGTTTTGTTGCTCTCCATTAGATGATTCTTACGGGCCGGTCCCGTCCCGTCTCCCACCCCGCTTCCCCCCGCAGCCCCGCGGAAGCCCGGCCCGGGCCCCCGGCAGCGCTGCCCCAGCAGCCCGGGGACAAGCGGAGCCCTCACCCGGCCCCCAACAGACCCCGCCCCGCGCCCCCCGGACCCGGCTCCGCTCGGCACCCCCCACTCCGAGCAGCGGCCGCTGCCCCCCGCCGCCCCTGCGGGCCCCAGGCCCCGCACGAGCCTGCGGGACGGCGGACCCCCCCCAGCCCTCCCCGGCGCTCCTCGGGCCGGGGGCGGCAGCACCTCGAACCCCTCCGCTCCCCACAGCCCTTCTGCGCGGGCTCGCCGCCGCTCGCCCCTCACTCGCCGACGAGGGGGCGGGCCCCGCTCCGCTGCTCCGCGGAGTCTGTGCTGCGCTCCCGGCTCTTCGGGCCAATTCTGGCCCCGCCACTCCCGAGCCAGCCGGCCTGATCCCACCCGAACCAAGCGGCCCGCCCCGGCCCCTCCACTCCGCCCAGTCCCGGCCCAGCCCTTCAAGCCGGCCCCGCGCCGCCCGCCTCCCCGGCGCCGCCGGTCCGCCGCAGGTGCCGATCCTGCCGCCGCCGCTGGCGGAGGCGCGGGAGCCCCGTCCTGCCGCGGCCCCCTCCGCTCCCGGAGAGCTCCCAGCCCGCACGGTGCCGCCGGCGCTGGCTGCCGGCGAGCTCCGGCCCTCGCCCGCTCTGGGGGCTTGAACGGGCACCGGGAGCGGCCTCGCTGCGGAGTCGCCGCCCGCCCTCCCCGGCACACGACACCGGCTGCCGGGGCCGCGGCACCGGAGCCGGGACCCCGCGCGGTTGCGGAGCGGCGGCAGCGGCGTGAGCGGTACCTGCGGGGACCGGGGCAGGGCGGGCCCGGGGAGCCGAGTGGGGGCGGGCGCGGATTGAAGAGCCGTGCTCGGATTGGCCGGAGCAGAGAGAGGGCGGTGGGAGGAGTGAGACACGGCTCTGGGATTGGCCGCAGTGCGGAGGGGCGGGGCAGAGGGCCGGATGGCAGGGGCGGGCTCGGATTGGCCGGGACAGGGGCGTGAGGGACGAACCGTGTTCAAACAAGGCCTGGGATTGGCTGACGGAGAGTCGGGCGCGGAGCGCGCTCGCCTTGGCCGGAGCGGAGCCGGCTCGGAGCGCGGTTCCTGCGCCGCCAAAGGAGCCGCCGGCGCTCGGCGGAGCGGAGCTCGACCCGGGCCCGTCACCGCGACAGCCTGAAGCCGCGCAGCCCCGAGGCACGTTGCGCTTCGCCCTCGCAAGCGGGAGCGGGGGCGGAGCCGGGCGGGGCTCCGGGCGGAGCCGGGGGGGCGCTCCGGGCGGGCGGCGGGCTCGCAGCCCCCGCCTGTCAAAGGCGGAGCGCGGCCCCGGGGGGGCCGCGGGCGCGGCCGGGAGGGAGGAGCGGGCGGCGAGGCGGGCCCTGCCCGTGCCCAGGCGGGGGGACTGGGGCAGCGGCTCAGGTGGAGCCCGTGAGGGCGGAGCCGGGGGCTCCGACGGGCCGGGGCGGGCGCAGAGGGAGCAGAGCTGTTTTCTCCTCCAGGACGAGCCGCTGGCGCCGCTGGCGCAGGAGCGGTCAAGCCCTCGGCGAGCTGCCGCGGCTCCTCCCTGCGCTCTCGGTACGTGAAGCTCTGGGTTCAGCGGGGGATTTGGAAACCGAACTGGAGGAGGGAAGCAGCGCCGGCCCCAGGTGCTCTCCGTCCTCTCTTTGTCCCCGGAGCCGGTGCTGAGCCCGGGGAGCAGCGTCGCCGGGGTGGCGCAGCCGCGGCCGGTGCCGGGGAGAGCGCGATTTCAGGGGTGTTTCGTGGCATCGTCAACGGTTTCCCCGGGGAGGGCACTGGCATCGCCCGCCACAGCCGCGGCGGGATGCCGGGAGCAGCCTGGGGCAGAGGGGGTCACAACGTGGAGCAGGAAGCCAGGGCTTTGGCGGCTGTTCCACAGCCGCCCCTCTCAGCAGCGCCCCCGGAAGAGGGGACGAGCAGACAGCGGCCCCAGCGCCGCAGCGCAGCGGGGTGCCACCGCGGGCACACAGCGGGGCCGGTCCCGCGAGGCTCCACGAGCAGCTCAAATGGCACCGAGGCACCGAGTGCGGGGAGAGAGCAGCAGCGGCCGCACTGGATTCTGCGGTGGCCTCCAGTGCCAAAGCCGTAGAGAGGCGATGCTGCTGCTCACCGGGCCGGTGGCCAGAGCCTTGGGCCACGAAAACACGAGCCAGGGGGAGGACGACGTGGAGCGCCAGCAGTGCTCGGGCAGCACGGGAGCCCCGCGGGCACCCCGGGAGCAGCCGCAGCACCCCTCAGCTGGGCTCCCCATGCTTCATGCACCACCCTCCCTCCGAGGCCGTGTTGTTCTGTTACCTTGGAAATACTGGTCTGTACAAGAGAGATACGAAAACCTTGGCGGTCCAGGAAAGGAATGAGAAAAATCTAAACTACAAGTCCCCACTCTGAGAGAGACACAGAAGACAGAACAGAAGAGAAAGGGCGAGCTGAGCCGTTTGGAGACTGAAACCTGCGTAAATCACAACAAACTCGGATAACGCAGTTTCTTTGCCAGTTATCCACCATATATGTGAGAGTTCCCACGAAAATCTTCAAATGCTGTTTCTTCGGCGACCGGTAGGAGACGACATAGTCCACAAAATGGATCTTCTTAAGCTGAAGCCGCAGGTGTAATAGCTATGCAAAATTATTAATCAGATTTTGAATATGTATGGTTATTCGAGGGAAAACAATGACTATGTCTGTGATCGGGTGATATGAACTTCGGTTGGGGCAGCACATGGGGTGCATGATTTGAGGAAGAGACCCTCCTCGCACCCGGCGCTAATAAGATAAAGAAAATGCTGCTTCTTAATGCTACATTGGGATTAAGGAGTTTTTCTTCCGAATTTTCAGTAAGTTTGGCGACCCACATGGGACAGAGCCTCTGAACCTCAACGGATCCCGGGATCGCAGGGACCTCCAGCTGGCACCGAGGAACTCTCGGGGAGAACCTCCGATCCCCGGACCGAAGAACTCAAAGCAAGACCCCTGGGAAGGTAAAGGCATTTTCTGTTAAAGGGTTAAGGGGGCCTGCCCATACGGTGCGGTGAAAGCCAGGCAGGGTTGGGCTGTTAAAGGGACCCGGGTGGGTCAAAGGGCAGCGGGCTCTGCTCAGGGACCACTAAAGGCAGGCGGCACGCTGCTGCAGGGACGCCGGGAGTGCCAGCCTAAGGCCTTAAAGGCTACAGGGTAAACCGGTTCTTTCTCTCTTGCTCTCTGTGTGTGGTGCAGTCACTGCTGTGTCGCTCCGTACGCTCCCTGGTGACACTGTCCGTGTGGCTGGGGTTGTCTGTGCAGTCTGATATTCGATGGACTCTGAGTTTCTGTGTTGCTCTGCGCATTTCCTGATAAATGGGGAACGGAACATCTGGTACATCTGGGCAAGGGCAGTGGTGTGCACTGAGCCACTGGAAACGGATGGAGCGTAGTGGCGGTTCGCTGACTCCAAAACAGTCCGTGCATTTCTGTATTGGGTAATGTCTTTCCTGCCCGATCAGAGATTTTACTTTTCAGCTCAGTCTCTTCTAACTCACGGCACTTTCTGAAGGTAACGGCATATTTTTAAGACAGTGTCTGCTTCAAGAAGTGATAACGCTGGATGGTCACAGTTACTGCCAGGGCTTGGGATGCAGAAAGGCTCTTGCTTGTACTTTCTGCCGTGCAGACCGAGGTCACTGCGGGATCCTGTGGGCCGTGGTGGGGGAGCAGTAAGTTAGAACTGCTGAACTAAAACACCATCTGACAGTTATTGTGATTCTGTAAGTGGGAAAGAAATGTTAATTTGTTTTTCACTTTAAGAGATCCTACAGAACGGCAAGAGGAATGTGGGGTAATCCCGCAGGATTCATTTGTAATGGTACTAGTGAAAGAGAAATCCAGGAGAAAGGCTGCTGGGTGTGCAGCAGTGGCAAAACGGGGTATTGAGCATATGAAACCCCCACCCTGCCGCCGAGGCTGACGGAACCGGAGGAGGAGGATGTGCATCCCTCCCAAAGCTGCGCGCTGGGTCGAAGAGGACGACCTTCCCCGATAGAGGTGTACCGCTCATCGGTCAAGGGGGGGCAGCTGCAGCGGTGGGGGCAGCACCGCTGGGAGCCGTGCCAGGACCACCAGCCTCCACGCTGCTGGTAGCAGCAAGGGCAGCCGCAGCACAAGCGAAGCCTCCAGCCGCGGCAGTGCTGCCACCTGCACTGGCTGGGGGGGCTGTACCAGCACCAGCGCTGCAGTCCCTGCCGCCACCCCAGTCGGGGAGCAAGACGGGAACAATGAGCCAAGGGGGGAGCACTGGTGGCTGCAGCGGTAGCTGCCGCAGCTCTAAGGAGACAGCAGGATCGGATCCTATACGGAATTCAACTGCTGTGCCAAAAGCAGTGAATTAAATTAAACAGGAACCACTAGAGTCACAAAAATAGACCAACCTGGATCCAGAAAAAGAGGAGAACAAGAAACAATTGGCTTAATCTTCATGGGACCAGACAATCCTTCCCTGATATCAGGCGAAAGCTGTAAAAATTACAGGGGTAGGACTCTGGGAACTTGAGTAAAATGCTCGGGGTGGCATGGACAGAGTCCAAGAACAGGAAAAGATCAACAAGGCGAAACAGCGTTGAAGGGCCAACCAGACCTTCTGGCCGCATTAAGCCAAGGGAAGGGAGGAGAAAAAAAAATGAACTGAAAGGTGAGAAACGGCCAGGGCTTCTGAGGAAGCCCCGGCTGGCCAAGGGTCAGTGCGCAATGTGTCAGCAGAAAGGGCACTGGAGAAAGGAATGTCCACAGAGAGGGAATCAGAATTCACCCCAAAGGCAAGGAGACTGATGATGAACAGGGAAGTAGAAGAGGAGTATCATCCCCAGCTGAACCCCCGGTTACTCTGGAGCTGGGGAAAGAGAAAGTAGGGGGTTTTTTAAATTAGACACTGGGGCTGTGTATTCGGTACTAACACACGTAAAGGAGTTATCAGGGAAGAAAAAAAACCAGGATTGTTGGTGCAACTGGGAAAACCCAAACTAAGTTCGTTTTAGAACGCCTCAAGTTACGTGTGGGGAAACAATGGGTCACACACCAATGTCTCCATGTACCAGGATGTCCGGTGAATTGATTGGGGCAGGGTGTGCTCAGCAAGCTTGATGCAAAAAAAATTTTCTTTTGAGAAAGGTAAAATGTTAATCCAAATTCCTGAAACCTGCCGGGCCGAGGCCAGAGTCTTTCTGTGACAGGAGAAGGTACCAGCAGAAATACCAGCAGCAGGAGAAGAGGAGGTGCACCCTGAGGTGTGGGCCACACTGGTTCCTGGGAGATCGAGGAGAGCGCACCCGGGAAAGAGTAAACTGAAGCCGGGAACGGAGCTGGTAAGACTGAGACAATCTCCAATTCCTAAACAAGAGCTACAGGAGCTGACAGATAAATTCCTTATGAACGGTGTTAGAGTGGAACGTGAATCCCCTTTCAATAGCCCAATTTTGCCAGTACAGAAACCAAATGGGAGTTACAGGATGGTTCAGGAGTGAGGGCTATAAATAAAATTGCAGAGGACATTCACCCTGTGGTGGCAAATCCATAGACCCTCTTGACCTCCCTAGAGGAGGACCAGAAATGGTTTTCAGTATTAGATCTTAAAGATGCTTCTTCTGCATCCCTGTGAGCCCAGAGAGCCAGCAGAGTTTTGCTTTTGAGTGGGAAAGTTATAAGACTGGACGGAGAACTCAGCTTACCTGGACGGTGCTGCCACAAGGATTTAAAACCAGCCCCACGATACTTTGAAACCAATTGGCAAGAGAATTGGAATAATGGAGAAGAATGGAGAACCCTGAGGGGACCGTGCTTCAGTATGTTGATGACATCCTCTTAGCAGCCAAGAATCAAAGTCAATGTTTAGCTTTGACCGTGAACCTTCTGAATTTTCTGGGCCAGTCGGGGTACAGAGTATCTAAAGAGAAGGCCCAGATTGTACAGACCAGTGTGACAGATCTGGGATTTGAATTGTCTCAGGAGAGAGAAGATTGGGACAAAGCCAGAGAGAGGCTGTCAGAGCCCTGAACCCACCCCTGCCGAGGAGCTGAGAGCTTTCCTGGGAATGACAGGACGGTGCAGATTACGGATTCCAAACTACGGACTCATTGCAAAACCTTTGTACGAAACTCTGAAAAGAGCACCACTTCATCTGGGATGGACGGGTGAGGCCCGACGGGCCTTTAGGGGTTTAAAAATGGCTCTGATGAAAGTTCCAGCCTTAGGAGTGCCTGACTGGAACAAACCTTTTGAACTGGTTGTTTGGGAAAAGTCCCCTTTAGCTCTAGGGGTCCTCACGCAGCACCTCGGAAGCTGGAAGAGACCAGTGGTGAAGTGAGACCACTGCAGAATCCAGTGCCGCCGCTGCTGCTCTCTCCCCGCACTCGGTGCCTCGGTGCCATTTGAGCTGCTCGTGGGGCCCCGCGGGACCGGCCCCGCTGTGTGCCCGCGGTGGCACCCCGCTGCGCTGCGGCGCTGGGGCCGCTGTCTGCTCGTCCCCTCTTCCGGGGGCGCTGCTGAGAGGGGCGGCTGTGGAACAGCCCCAAAGCCCTGGCTCCCTGCTCCACGTTGTGACCCCCTCTGCCCCAGGCTGCTCCCGGCATCCCGCCGCGGCTGTGGCGGGCGATGCCAGTGCCCTCCCCGGGGAAACCGTTGACGATGCCCACGAAACACCCCTGAAATCGCGCTCTCCCCGGCACCGGCCGCGGCTGCGCCACCCCGGCGACGCTGCTCCCCGGGCTCAGCACCGGCTCCGGGGACAAAGAGAGGACGGAGAGCACCTGGGGCCGGCGCTGCTTCCCTCCTCCAGTTCGGTTTCCAAATCCCCCGCTGAACCCAGAGCTTCACGTACCGAGAGCGCAGGGCGGGGCCGCGGCAGCTCGCCGAGGGCTTGACCGCTCCTGCGCCAGCGGCGCCAGCGGCTCGTCCTGGAGGAGAAAACAGCTCTGCTCCCTCTGCGCCCGCCCCGGCCCGTCGGAGCCCCCGGCTCCGCCCTCACGGGCTCCACCTGAGCCGCTGCCCCAGTCCCCCCGCCTGGGCACGGGCAGGGCCCGCCCCGCCGCCCGCTCCTCGCTCCCGGCCGCGCCCGCGCCCCCCGGGGCCGCGCTCCGCCTTTGACAGGCGAGGGCTGCGAGCCCGCCGCCCGCCCGGAGCGCCCCCCCGGCTCCGCCCCCGCTCCGCTCCCGCTTGCGGGGGCGAAGCGCAACGTGCCTCGGGGCTGCGCGGCTTCAGGCTGTCGCGGTGACGGGCCCGGGTCGGGCTCCGCTCCGCCGAGCGCCGGCGGCTCCTTTGGCGGCGCAGGAACCGCGCTCCGAGCCGGCTCCGCTCCGGCCAAGGCGAGCGCGCTCCGCGCCCGACTCTCCGTCAGCCAATCCCAGGCCTTGTTTGAACACGGTTCGTCCCTCACGCCCCTGTCCCGGCCAATCCGAGCCCGCCCCTGCCATCCGGCCCTCTGCCCCGCCCCCTCCGCACTGCGGCCAATCCCAGAGCCGTGTCTCACTCCTCCCACCGCCCTCTCTCTGCTCCGGCCAATCCGAGCACGGCTCTTCAATCCGCGCCCGCCCCCACTCGGCTCCCCGGGCCCGCCCTGCCCCGGTCCCCGCAGGTGCCGCTCACGCCGCTGCCGCCGCTCCGCAACCGCGCGGGGTCCCGGCTCCGGTGCCGCGGCCCCGGCAGCCGGTGTCGTGTGCCGGGGAGGGCGGGCGGCGACTCCGCAGCGAGGCCGCTCCCGGTGCCCGTTCAAGCCCCCAGAGCGGGCGAGGGCCGGAGCTCGCCGGCAGCCAGCGCCGGCGGCACCGTGCGGGCTGGGAGCTCTCCGGGAGCGGAGGGGGCCGCGGCAGGACGGGGCTCCCGCGCCTCCGCCAGCGGCGGCGGCAGGATCGGCACCTGCGGCGGACCGGCGGCGCCGGGGAGGCGGGCGGCGCGGGGCCGGCTTGAAGGGCTGGGCCGGGACTGGGCGGAGTGGAGGGGCCGGGGCGGGCCGCTTGGTTCGGGTGGGATCAGGCCGGCTGGCTCGGGAGTGGCGGGGCCAGAATTGGCCCGAAAAGCCGGGAGCGCAGCACAGACTCCGCGGAGCAGCGGAGCGGGGCCCGCCCCCTCGTCGGCGAGTGAGGGGCGAGCGGCGGCGAGCCCGCGCAGAAGGGCTGTGGGGAGCGGAGGGGTTCGAGGTGCTGCCGCCCCCGGCCCGAGGAGCGCCGGGGAGGGCTGGGGGGGTCCGCCGTCCCGCAGGCTCGTGCGGGGCCTGGGGCCCGCAGGGGCGGCGGGGGGCAGCGGCCGCTGCTCGGAGTGGGGGGTGCCGAGCGGAGCCGGGTCCGGGGGGCGCGGGGCGGGGTCTGTTGGTGGCCGGGTGAGGGCTCTGCTTGTCCCCGGGCTGCTGGGGCAGCGCTGCCGGGGGCCCGGGCCGGACTTCCGCGGGGCTGCCGTGGGCAGCGGGGTAGGAGACGGGACGGGACCGGCCCGTAAGAATCATCTAATGGAGAGCAACAAAACTTTTATTGCATCGCTTTTTCTTGATAGTATTTTGTCTTTATTTTCTGTTGTTGATAGTTTATCTCCATATTTACATTTTGTTGTGATACCTCATGTAATTCACAGTATTTGGTCATATTTTATCTCAATTTCAGTTTATTTGATTTGTTCGCACAAACCCCTCTAAACAAGCAATTGCAATAAAACAGTCCCCTGGGGTTTGGGCAGGGGCTGCCCCAGCACCCTGGGTCTGGTCCCCCCCAGTCCCCAAACACTCCCTGCCCTGGGCTGTGGGCGGCTGCTTGAACCCGTCCTTGGGCCTTGCTGAGGCGGGTGACAAGAGTGACGCACGAGCTGGCCAGCCCGGGACATCCTGCCAATGCTGACTGGCCCGTTCCTTCACCCAGGGTCCGTGCTGCCTCCTCCCCTCGGCACGGGCAGCGTGCTGAAGTCCCGTCTGCCTCTGCTGGCCAAAGCTCCCGGAGAAGAACCTGAGCTGCACCTGGGGGTTTTGTCTGCAGGTTCCTGTCCCAGCGATACGAGCCCAGACCAGGCCTGCCGTGGGCTGACCCCACTGACCCAAGTGGGTCCTGCGCTCTGTGCCAGACGTTCCAGCTGAGGTCTCTCGGTACAAACCCCGACGTGTCCAGGGAGGGACTGTGATAGCGCATCACCTGCGGAGCCAGAAGAGCTCCTTTCACAGCATGATCGAGGGGGAGCGAAGGGCGTCCCCAGTGCCCAGAGATGCCAGCTCAGCTGGAGGCACGCTGTGCTCCCGGCTGGGAACAGAGCTGGGGGTGCAGTGCCATCACTTGCCGGGCTCCAGGAGCACAGCAAGAGGAGGATGGGGCGGATGGTCCTGGCAGCTTCAGAGGCAGGACTGCGGGCAGCTCGTGCAGGGGGGCTGAGCCTCGGTGGGCAGCAGCTCAGGGGTGCACACTCAAGCACCTCCAAGTCCTTCCTGGCTCTCGGAGGTGGAGATGTGGCCGGTGCTCGGCAGCTCTGCTCCTCTCGTAAGGTCTGTGGCTGCTGGGGCTGCTGAGGCGGCTGGGCTGCAGGCATGTGCCGTGCACAGGATGGGAAGGGGCTCTCTGCTCTTGCTCGGGAGCTCGTCCAGCTACAGGGTCACTGGTGCCCTGCGCACGCACACAGGGCTCCCCCTAGAAGCTGGCCCTGGACACTCGGTGTTTGCAGCTGTAGTGTCCCTGTGACCTCCTGCCACTGCTCGCAGCCTCTGGACCCACTGCCCTGCACCGCCGGTGCTGGAATAGCAGAGGACCCGCAGGAGACACGTTGTCCTCCCTAAGGCCACCTTCTGTCTGCTCTGAGCAGCTGCGGGGCACCACCACCAGGTCCCTTTTCAAAACAGCGGAGCTCCTTGGGGACAGCGTGCTGGGGGCCCGGTTCTGGTCCTCTGAAGCCATGCTGCACCTCCAGGGCCTGGAGAGCAGCTCTTCCCCGGCCAGCCGGAGCCTGCCCCGTCACGCCAGGGACCAGGCTGCCTGCTCAGCCGGCCGCCTCGCATCCAGCCTGGAGCAGAGAAGGCTCCGGGGAGACCTTAGTGCGGCCTGTGAGTGCTTCAAGGGGGCTGTCCGAAAGCTGGGGAGTGGCTGTTCAGCAGGGGCTGTGGGGACAGGACAAGGGGCAATGGGTTAAACTAAAAGAGGGAGATTCAGATGAGAGTGAAGGGAGAGATTGTTGACGCTGAGGGTGGTGAGACCCTGGCCCATGTTGCCCCCAGAGGTGGCAGAAGCCCCATGCCTGGAACCGTTGCAGGTCAGGTTGGCCCTTGGGGCTCTGAGCACCTTGCTCTGGTTGCACAGGTCCCTGCTCACTGCAGGGGGTTGCACTGGAGGAGCTTGGAGAGGTCCCTCCCAAGCCAAAGCATTCCGTGATTCCAGGGCTCTCTGTTGCCCCCCTCCCCTCCCAGAGTCCCGGAACCAGTGACTGTGACAACAGCACTGGGGCCAAGGGCACCGTGGCAACACACCGTTAGTGGTGCAGAGAGCACGCTGGCTGCTGCAGTGCTGGCCACGAGCTCCTGCTTCTCGCTGGCAGCCATGAGGTCCCTGGTGCTCCTCATCCTGCTGGCCCTGTGCTGGCCGGCGCTTGGCTCGTGGGAGACCTGTGGGTGAGTGTCCCAGGCTCTGGAAGGAGCTGGGGCAGCCCTGATGGGGTTCACTGGAGGGTGCCCGCTTGCCTCCTGTGGCCACGCCACAGCTCCCCCAAGCCCCTGCAGGAGCCTCAGCTCCTCGCCAGCAGCCGGCTGCCACGGGCACAAGCGGTCTGTGGGGCCAGAGCAGAAACAGGGGTGGACGGACGCCCGCCCCATGGGGTTCCCTGGCCCTGCTGCCCGTGCAGCGGTGTGTGGGGAGGGCAGAGGGCTGACCTCCAGCCGGAGCAGCCCTCGAGTGGGACACAAACGTACCAAGTTTCTGCTCACAGAGCCACCTGCGGGCTCCAGCCACTGGAGTATTACAGCTCGTCGCGCATCGTGGGTGGCACAAATGCCCCAGAAGGGGCCTGGCCCTGGATCGTCAGCATCCAGGACCCCTGGAGAACAGGCATGGGGCATCTGTGTGGCGGCTCCCTCCTCAGTGCCCAGTGGGTGCTCACAGCAGCCCACTGCTTCATCAAGGCCAGGTAAGGAGCAGCAGGGCACGGCGAGGTGCCCCCAGCCCTGGCAGCGCCCTGTCCCCAGCAGCCCGTGCTGCTCCCAGCCCCTCTCCTGGCAGCATGGCCAGTGCCTGGGTGCTGCCCAGCCCAGCGCAGAGACGCCGCAGCAGAAGGCTGGGCCAGTGCCGCTGCTGCCCGGCGGCCTCCGGCTCCTCGTGCCTAAGGCACGCCAGGGCAGCCGCAGCCTCTGCAGTGCCGCTTTCCTCTCGCCCTGGCGAAGCGGAATGCCGGCAGCTGCTGGGCTGCTGCGGCACAAGGCTATGCGGCCTCTGAGGCCTCTTTCCATCTGCCTGCCAGGAACATCACGATGTGGCGCGTGGTGGTGGGGGCCACCGACTTGACGCAGCCAGGCCCCGAGACCCAAGTGCGCCACATCAAGCGGCTGCTGTCGCACGAGCACTACGTCAGCGGCTCGGAGGAGAACGACATCGCCCTGCTGGAGCTGGACCAGCCCGTCCAGTGCGGCTACTACGTCCAGCTGGCCTGCGTGCCCGACGCCTCGCTGAGAGTGGCCGAGCTGACCACCTGCTACGTCAGCGGTTGGGGCTCCACCACTGCCAGAGGTGAGTTCCCAAACCGGGCTGCTGTCCCGCGCGCACCCTGGGCACAGGGGAGGAGAGCTGGCGACGAGCTGCCAGGGGCTAACTGCGGTCTGTGCTCACAGCTGGAGGACCAACGGACGTTCTGCAGGAGGCCCAGGTCCACCTCCTCAACGTCCAGCTCTGTAACAGCAGCCGCTGGTACGCGGGGGCCATCCACAGCCACAACCTGTGCGCTGGCTACCCGCAGGGAGGCATCGACATCTGCCAGGTAGGAGCCTGCGGCAGCGCCGGCACAACCGCCCAAACTCGCCCCGCCACGGGCTTGGCCTGGCAAGTCACCTGCCAACGCTGCTGTGGCTCCCCTCCCCAGCGGCAGCTCCCTGCCCAGTGCCCCCCTTGTCCCACAGGCCTGGCATTCTGCCCCCAAAGCCCACCCAGTTCTCCTGGCAGCCCAGAGGGCCACATCCCAGCCCTGGAGCATTCCTCTGCCACACACCCAGGCTTTCCCACTGCAGAGATGGCAGAGAGCCCCACCTCACCGGCCCACGACCCCCTGCCACACCAGGCTCTGCAGGCTCCAGCTCCTGCGCAGAGCCCTTCTGTGCCACGGACACAGCCCTGGCAGGTGCCATGAGGGAGAAGCAGCCACCCCAGCACTGGCAGAGCCCACCCAGCACCACGTAACCCTCTGTCCTCCTCCATTGCAGGGTGACAGCGGGGGTCCCCTTGTCTGCAAGGACAAGGGCGCAGCCCACTTCTGGCTGGTGGGGGTGACGAGCTGGGGCAAAGGCTGTGCCCGGGCGCAGCAGCCCGGAGTCTACACCTCCACCCAGCACTTCTATGAATTGATCCTGGTGCAGATGGGCTGCGCCCAGCGCCAGCCACCGCTCCACCACCCGTCTCCACCCCAAGGCCGACCCCCACCCAGCCAAGCAGGTTCAGGCCCTGTCCGTTCCCTCGGCAGAAGCTTCTGGATTTCTTTAACCTGCTGCAGGAGCTCCTGCAGTACCCGCGGGCCATCAGGCCTTGAGCACCGCTGGCCAGGAGCCAGTCCTGCTCCGTCCTGCCCGCGCTCCTCCCAGGGCACACAAGTGCTTAAAGTTGTGTTCGCTCTTGGAATAAAGTTGCTCTTCAGTTCTCTCAGCTGACCGTGCTCCAGTCCAGCCCAGTCCAGTCTCCTGTGTGAGGTAGGGACTGCCCTGCCCGGCCCCTGCGCATCGAGGCGGCCGGCAGTCATGTCGGGCACCGAGGGAAAGTCACTCAGTTCAGCAGGGCTGAAACCGTGCCTGGTCCCAGGGGAGGGTCTCAGAGCCACCATGGGATGGGGCAGCACATGGAGGCCAGGCAGAGGACAGCTAGAAATGATGGGACACGCAGACAGCTGTGGGCTCTGCCTAGGGCACAGGAGGTGACACTTCGGGCCCGCCAAGGCGTGAGGCACTCCAGGAAAGAGGAACGCAGTGAAACGCTGAAAACACACCAACCGGAGAAGCATCCCAAACTGAAGCTGGGCAGGAAAGGGCTCCTCCGTGGCCGCACAGGGACAAACCCCACCAGGGTCGCGTGCTGCTTTCCTCAAGCAAAAGCTTGACGACGAAGCCCTGCTCAAGAGAGACGCAGGGAAGCTCCCCACCCAGGCCAGGTGGTCAACCCCCCCATAAAGCCAGGCGGTACAGAAACCAAGGAAAGCCACTCGCGGGAGGACTGTAGAAGAGCCGGGTGCTGAAGGGCTCCTCTGGGGTCACGTTGTGATGCGCTCCTCACGTGCTTCACAACTCTTGTGGGTAGTCCTAGGAAAGAGCACAGAAATCGTTATTTTGATTCGAAAATTCCCACCCAACTGCTCTACAACGTGCCTGTCAATCTTCCAGAGATAAGAATTCCTAACATGGGTGTGAACGTTCTGGAATGCATCCCAATTCATCCTCTCCTAGCGGTTCCTGGGGAACTCCTCATTTCGCACTGGTGTGGCCGTGCTAAAGAACCACGGAACGCGTTCCCAGGAAGGAAATGCCACCTGGCTTTAGCCAGACTGCAGCTGTTTGGGACACCAATGCCACATCTCTTCCCAAGCCCCTGCTGGTCCGCTCTGGGGGTGACCGCTCTTCACGCTGCCTACAGAGCTCTCACCCTTCACAGGTGGCAGCAGCACAGAGGCACAACCCACTTCTCTGCCTTTGAAGAATCCTGCAGCTCACAGAAGGCCCTTTGTGGCCGAGAGACAAGGTGGCTCCCCAAACATTCCCCTCAGTCCCTTTCCATGGCCACCCGGAGAGCTCCCAGTTCAGCTCAGAGCCACTTGTCAGCTCTGCGGTCACTCTCACCTCACCCTCACTGTTTCTTCACTACCTAAGAGATACACGAGCAGCATAACGCCCACGCCTGTCTCCACCCAGAAGACACAGCTGAGGTCTCCAGGCTGAAGTGAGAAGCCATGCGGACAGCAGAGACCCGGCAGATGGACAACAGGGTTTTCCAGCTGCAGGTTGAACTTGACAGTGCATTCACTGCGTACGCCCGGAAAAGTTTTGCAGGGGTTTTTCTATCTGTGAATGGGGCGTTAACAAGAGGTTATGTAGTTTACACCTTGCCCAGCTCAAGCTTTTTTCATTTTCTTTACAGCACACATAAGTAGCACGTGTTCTACCGACAGAGCGAGTTGTGCACGGCCCGAGGGAGGCAGTTTTTGTCTGGCTGTGAAATACACGCAGCCAGGACACCACCTCCATAGGTTTAGACACACGGCATCTCCGTGCATGCGCACGCAGACTACACACGGATAGACATCCCCGTACACAGAGGTGTAACCGACGTCTTTGGTGACTCTCTAGCTACGCGCACCACCACACAGTCGACACAGACATTACGTATTACCGACACCGAGGAGGAGAAGCCTTGCCGAGGCTGTTTCCTGTGTTCGGAGGATCCCTTAACGACACATTCCACAGTCCTGCGTGGTGCTGGAATACACTTGGAACAAAGCTGGGAAAACACAGCTGAACGTGCGGAAATCTTCCCGTTTCGTCCAGGCACAACTTTGGTTTGCCATAGGGAAGAACAAAGAGGCGAGAGGAGCAAAGAAAAATCAAACTAAATTGAAAATTAATTTATTTCATTTAAAGATGAGATCCCATTATTTTACCTTAAGAGTTCCATTTCAACTCCTGCTCACAGACAGACGTTTCCCAACAGCCCACGTGTGTTCAGGCAACCACGACACAAACTGGCAACAAAGACAGGCAAAAGGAGCGGCAAACCAGGTTCCTTCTCTGACCGCGTAACACCTTGTCCAGGGCAGCTCCCGGGAGGTGCACTCCAGAAGCCTCCACACCCTCTCCCCCGATGTCCCCACGAACAGGCTCACGCAGGTCAGGCTCCATCCCGCTCCTGACGGCTCACAGAAAAGCGCTCCCAGAGTCGTGCCTGGGCTGGGCTCTCCTGTTCATTCCCACCTGAAACAGTGTCCGCTTCCAAGGATCTCCCTCGAGAAAGACCCACGCCCATCACAAAGCACCCAGAGACTACGACTGAGGAGGATGAGGGTTCCAGGAAACACGGTCTCATCGGATTGATCATCGGGTGACCGGAGCTGCTGTTGAACGTCAGGAAGAGGAGGCTGCAGAGAGCTGCGTGAGGGCCTTGAAACACGTCAAAGGAAGCTGCAGAGAGAAAGGGAATGAACTTCTCCCCGTGCTCCGTCTTGAGGACAAGGAGGAATGGCCTTGACGTGAAGCGAAGGAAATGGAGTTGAGGCATGATGGAAAGAGACCTCGGAGGCCCAGCTCCAGCTCCGCAAACCTGCAGCAGTGAAACGCCTCAGCCCTGGGGGGGTGTTGGCTGCAGCACCGGGGAAAGAACCTGCTTGGGGACAACACCCTCAGCACCCACGGGAACGCCCCACACACTCCCCCGCACCCAGGGGTGACCCCCAACACTCTCGTGCTCCACCCCGCAGGAGGTCCTCGGGGTCCCCCCTGTGCCCAGCACCTCCTCAGAGTTCAGGGGTTCCCCCAGTCCTGCCTGGGGGTGACATGGGGTCACGGGGGTCAATGCCAGCCCCTGGTGTCACCTGTGTGTGTCCCCCCAGTCACTACCTGAAATCCCACCCCCAAATTTGGGACATCAGTGTCATTCCTGTGTCACCCCAATTGAAACTGGGGACAATCCCAGTGTCACCGCCCTCCTCAGGGACACTCATGTCACCCTCACAGCCCCATGTGACCTCCCCCAAGTGTCGCCCATGTCTCCCTTATGTCCCTTTTTGTCCCTGTGTTGTCAACCCCATCCCCACCAGTCGGTGCCCGTGTCCCCCCATGTCCCTGTAACCTTCCTTGGTGTCCCTGGCTCCCCTCCGGTGTCCCCATGTCACCCCCCATGTCCTTACCACTCCCATGTCCCCCTATTCCCCGTCAGTGTCCCTGTGTGCCCCATCTCCCTGTGGCCCCCCCATCCCTCTCACCCCCTCATGTCATTCTCCCCGTATCTCTGTCACATCCCCATGTCCCCATGTGTACCCCCCACCAGGGTCCCCTACCTGGGGAGGACATGGACTCAGGTGACCATGGTGGTCCCGTACTGGAGGGACAAGATGTGGTGACACCCCAGAAAATAACGGGACTGGGACAGGCACCCCTGGGGGGGACACAGGGACAGCGGGGGGGATGTGTCCCCATGGCATGTCCCTGTGGTGAGTGACAAGACCCCAAGTATGTCCCCATAGTGGGTGGCCCATCCCTATCGGTGTGTCCCACTCCCCTGTGTGTGCCCAGGGTGGGTCTCAGGTCCCTGTGTTGGGTGACATGACCCCACAGGTGGCCCCAAGGTGGGTGACTTGGCCCCATGTGTGTCCCCAGGGTGGGGGCCATGTCCCCATGGGAGGTGGCACATCCCCAGGGGTGGCCCCGTTTATCCACGGCCATTCCCCAGCGATCGGGGCTGGAATCAACTCTGACTGGGTTTGGCTTTGACACACAGGTCCAGGGAAAGTGCTTCGCTCCAGCAGCAAACGCCAAACCCCGACCCTCAACAGGACACAGACACTGGTGCCAGGGACACGGCTGCTACCGCCAAACTGCTGCCACAACCCCCCTGTGCCTCATCCCCAGCGGCACCAGAACGGGCCCAGGAATGGGGGACAGATGAGGACAAAGGGGTGCAGCGGGTGGAGCAAAGGCTTAAAGCCGGCAAAGGCAAAGGAACCACTGGGGGGGGGGACACACTCGGAGGGGTGACGGGGACGCTGGATGGTGACAGAGACACAGGGGGCTTGCAGGGACATGGGGGGGACACGGACCCACTGGCTGGGGGGTGTGACAGGGACAAAAAGGGACATGGGGGAGACATTGGGGACACTTGCGGAGGGGGGGAGGGTTACATGGGGCTGGGAGGTGACACTGGGGCTGTCCCCAGGTGACCCAGGGGTGACACTGATGTCCCCCATTTGGGGGTGTGTGTGGGATTTTAGGGTGCAGCGAGATGAACGGGGGGGTCATGGATGACACAGGGGGTGGTGCTGACCCCTGTGTCCCCATGTCACCTCCCCCCCCCAGGCAGGACCCAGGGGGAGCCCTGAACTTTGAGGAGGTTCCAGGTGCAGGGGGGGAGCCTGAGGACCCCCCACAGTGGGGGGGGGGATGGTAAGAGGGGGTACCCGTGGGTGCTGGGGGGGTTTAGGGGGGTCCCATGGGTGTGGTTCTTGTTCTGGAGGGACCCCACGGGGGCTGTGGGGAACCTGGGGTGCTGGGGGTGGTCCCATGTGTAGGGGGGGATGTTGGGGTGCTGGGATGTCCTCAGGTATTTTGAGGGTCTCTGACCTTTGTCCTCCCCAGGTGTGCGGCAGTGCCGGGGTGCCCCTGAGAAAGGGGGTGCTGCCCGCTGGCCTGCCCCCGACCCCCTGGCCTGGTTGAGGGTGCTGGTGCCCCCCAGCCTGCGGCAGGTGCAGGGCAGCTTCCAGCAGGGTGAGGGGTCCCCAAAAGTGGGGGGTGGCCCCAAAAGTGGGGAGGGTCCTGAAAGCTAAATGGGGTCCCCACAGTGGGAGGGGGTGGGGAGCCTCAGAGGGGTCCCCAAAAGCGGGAGGTGTCCCAAAGCCATGGGGGGGGGTCCCCAATAATTGGGAGAAGGTCAAATGTTGAAGGGTCCCCAAAACCCATAGGGATTGTCCCCAAAACATGGAGGGCATCCCCAATCTGAGAGGGTCCCCAAAACAGGAGGGGGGACCTAAGTCATGACCCTGTGTCAGCTCCTTGTCCCTGTGGCACGTCAAATGTCCCCCTGCCGTGGCCCCTGTCCTCCGTGGTGACTCCTGACCCCCCTCCTGTGTCCCCAGGGTTGATGCTGGTGGTGGAGCTGGCAGGGCTGCAGGACGCCGTGGCAACGGCCATCACCTGCTACCGTGGCCTCCTGCACCGCCTGTGTCACCCGAATGTGGCCACCGGGACCATGGGGGACACCCAGACCCACAGGGACACTGAGACCATGGGGGACATGGGGACACTGGGTGACGCCCAGACCCTTGAGGACAGCGATACTACAGGGGACACAGGGACCCTGGGGGACTCTGAGCTGTAGGACACCTCGACTGTCACCCTGGGGAGACATGGCCATGGGGTGGCATCATGGGGACCTCCAGGGTGGGGGAGGGAGGGCTCTGGGGTGGCCCTGTGGGTGGGCACCATTTTGGGGCCCTCCTGTCCTGCAGGACAGAAAATGGGGGGTCATGGGTGGGGAAGTAAAATTTGGGGGACCCCCTACTTCAAGGACCCCCATCATTCTGCCCTTTTGGGGTCCCCCATCCCCCCTATTTAGGATCTTCTCATTCCCTCCCCCTATATTTAGGACCTCCCCATGGCCTCCCCCTAATATGGGCACCCCTATCCACCCCCAATTTTGGGGACCCCCTTTTTTCACCCCCAATTGAAGACCATCCCATTTCTCCAGCCACTCTTTTGGGGACCCCATTCTGGCCCACGGTTTTGCCCCCCTTAATTGCCCCCCACTCCCCATTTTGGGGTGCCCCGCCTTCCCTTCCCCATTTTGGAGACCCCTTATTTTGCCCCCCCCCCCCCTGTTCCCAGCAACAATTTGTCCCCTTAATCCCCCCCTTTATGGGGATACCTTATTTTGGGGACCCCTCATTCCACCCCCAAATTGAGGGCCCCCCCCATTACCCCCTCACCTAAAATCTTGGGGGTTTGCTGCAATTCCCTGCCTTGCCCTAGAAGAGCTTAAACCTCGGGAAGGGGGGGGCGGCGGGGGACACCCATCCCGCCGCCCATGCCCCCACCCCCGGCCGTGACGACCGGGACAGGGTGGCCCTTGTGTCAGTTACGGGAGAATCTGGAAATGACGGAGCGGCCGCCAGGTCTACCTGATTGCGGGGGTGGTGTCTACGAGCCCGTCGTTCAGGTCTACCCTTCTCAGGGGAGGGAGTCGGCCGCCAAGTCTACCTGTCTTCGGGATTGGAGCCGGCCGCCAGGTCTACCTGATGGTGGGCGTGGCTCGGAGGCGGTCGGCAGGTCTACCCGGGTGCGGTAGGCGGTGGATACAGCTATTGCAATCACATTATTATAATTCTCTTTGAGTTTATTCTTCATTCTCTTTACTGTGTGGTGTCAGATTAAAGATTGGTGCAGGCGTATGTGTCAGACAACCACCTCATCTTGTAGAGTAGGTGCTGTGTCAGCAGCATGCATCGCAGCTACTTAGACTGCGAGGCTTTATGACATGCTCAACAAGTACCGCAGCTGCTCACTCCCCAATAGCCCCCCCGCAAGCACGGCCACGGCTTCAACTCTGGCAACGAGCACTGCCACAGTGCCTGCTCCAGTAACAAACACTGCAGCTCCACCGACAGCCGCTGTGGCCACCCTAAAGAGCACTGCAGCTACTCCAGCTCCCCAAAAGAGGACTGCCACTGCTTCCACTCCAGCAAAGAGCACTGCCGACATTCCAACTCCTGCAGAGAGCACCGCAGCCACAGCAGCTCCAAGTCCAGCAGCAGACACTAGAGCTGCACAAGCAGCCACTGTGGTGGTCCCACTCAATCAGTGCTAGTACGAGTTACCCCTGTGTGGAGAAGAAACAAACAAAACAGGTACATCGGCCATACAGCCCATTTCACCCAGCGACAGACGAGAGAGGGGTTCTTCTACAGCAAACTTCTCAGAGGAGGAGTTGGAACCAGATGTGCAGACTGATGCCCCTGTCACTGGGTCAGAACACCTAACAAAGTCAGAACGTCCAGTGTTGGATGAGAATGGAGCAAGTTCTTCTAAAGCAGGTCCTTCTCAAGCCAACTCTTTGGAGGAGGAGAGCTCAGATCAAGTTATCACCCAACCATTCTCTCTGAAGGAGCTGTGAAATGTGAGAAAGGACTTTAGCTATCGTGAGCAGATGCGGGGGAAACCTCCCTCTGCCCTATAGGCATGACGACATCAGCCCCAAGGTAAAATAAAGAGAAGAGAGAGTTCTTCCAGGAGTAGGAAAGCTGCTCTGGTCAGCTGTGAGCAGTTCTCTGCTCTGAGCAGATGGGCCTCAGAGCCAAACGTGAGTAGTGTGGTCCAGCCAAAGCCTGTGACCCACGTAAACCCTGTGACCCACGTAAACCCTGTGAACCTCATAAACCCTGTGAGCCATGTAGTCCACAGGAACTCTGTGAGCTCCCCAAGCCCAGCTGTCCATAGCGGGTGCCACCCTTGGAACGAAGGGGTCCTGCCTCCAGCTGGGTGGAGGAGAGGGACAAGAGTTTCCTGGACTGGCTGGGTTTGATGGCCTGGCATGTTAGAACCACCAAAGCACAGAGCCCTGGTAGCCACCAGTGCACAGGGCACCCTATTGCCATCGAACCGTAAAGGGACAGACTCTGGTCCTGTTTCTGGACTGACAGGGGGGTCTCAAGAGGAGGCTAAAGTGAGCCAAACTGGGAATAGAGTGACTGCTCCAGATGCCCTCTGCATCCTCGGCATAGGCTTCCTCAGGAAAGGGTGTGATAAGGACCCAAAAGGGAATCGGTGGGTCTTTGGTGAAGCAGCTGTAGAGACTGAGGCCATTGAAGAGCCAACTGTCCTGCCTAAACCTGCAGAGGAGTCTGCGCTGTGGGGCGGAGGAGGGTTGGAGACCAACAAGAGCCAAGGGATGCTGGAACGGCGCCTCGATGGCAATATCGTACCAACCAGGACTCGGCTGTTCCCATCCAGAAGCCAATCCATCAACTGGAGGGCCAAAGAGCACCCCAGAGTGCAGCCACCATTTGCTTTAACTGGGAGAGGTGTCCAGTGCCCCTGGAAGCAAGTGCCCGCGGGGTGGAAACACAGTCCCACCATTTGCCATGGACTGATCCAGCCTGCACAGGAGAAAGGTGGAGCTGTAGAACAGCTGCAGTGCATTGATGCCATCATCGTGTGGGGTAGCACAGCAGGAGAAGTGTTTGAGCGAGCTGGGGATGCTGGTGCTACCGGGAGCCTCTGGCAGAAAGCACCCGGGGAGACTCGAGGTTGGATCCACCTTTGCCGATGGGGAAAAGGCATTGTTGGACACAAGCTGGTGGGACTGAGCTAGAGGGCTTTCAGCTGGAATTGGTGGGGAATGGGACACCCAGAGGGGAGCTGAAGGGAAGCCAGGGGTTGGCATGGCATCGCCTGAGGGTGGCAATGCCAGCGGGATCATGGATGCTGCTGCTGGGAGCCCAGAGGGCTCAGGAGCACCTCTGCAGTGTTTGTGCAGTGAGGCAGGCAGTGTGAGAAAGCAAGAGCAGGACCTGGAAGCCTTGGTCAGTGCCCAGGGCAGTGCTGGTATTGCTGGTGAGCCATGGCGGCACGAGTCCCCCAGCTGGAGTGCTGGTCTGGAGGGCTACAGGCTGCTCAGGGGGGACAGGCAGGGCAGTGAGGGGGAGGAGTGGCTGCTCCTGTAAGGGAGAGGGTTGACTGCAGCCCTTCCAGCCAGGGGGGATGTGGCCAAGAGCCCCCGGGGGAGGATTAGGGGGTGGGAGACAAAGCAGGTGTCGTAGTGGGGGTCTACAGCCACTCGGCCAGCCAGGATGGCAGCACCGAGCAGTTCTTCTGCAGGAGGGAGGAGAATGGAGGGTGTTGTCTGGCGTGGAGTGTGGGGGCTGGTAGGGGGGGCATCGTCTGGAGTGCGTTTGCATCGTGTGTGGTGGATTCTGTCTCGTCGGGGTGGGGGCTGTGGAATTGGAGCGTTGTGTGTGAGCTCTGTGTGGACTGGTGTTGTGTAGAGTGTGTGTGGCATGGCACTGGGCAGGGTGCGGTATGGCACGGCGGGGTATGGTACGGCACGGCACGGTACGGTAGGGTACTGTAGAGGGTACGGTCCCAGCACAAAGTCCAAGTCACGTCAGACATGGACATGTCTGCAGCTGAATGCCTGCAAGCTCTTTGTCGATAAAATTCATCGCTGGGCAAGGTGGCAATCGGAGCTACAACCATCACTAGATCCACAGCTGGTGTTAGGAGTCATCTGAATGTCCTGGAGGAGTGTGAAGCTGGGTGGAGGGCCGGCAGTCTCATTCTTCCATTTTTCCCACCCTGGACAAAAGGAGCTGTTACCTCCACCCACGCAGGTGTAAATTGACGGACTTTGTGCCGTTAACATGAGCGATAAGCTTGTCTACAGTCACCCCCACCCGCACGTCTACACCAATGATGTCATGTAAACACCTGGGTATAAATATGGCCCCAATTTCGACCCCAAATCGGGATAGGAGAAGATTCGAACCCATACCGACCGATGGAATGACAAATTCGCTCCCCTCTCCACCCACCCACTTGGGACGCCTCGTGGGTAAGACTCTTTACCTCAGGCTACGCTGAGTGATACTATTGTCCCCGGGTGTATTTTGTATTTTGTGTGGTTATAGTCGCGATTTTACTTACTCCTAATGCCCTGCTTGTGCATTAGCGGGCTTATTGTACCACGTAGCTGGGCTGCAACAGACAGGTTGTGAGCTTTCGGTATCAGACCTGTACGGTCTCTCTGGTCAATAAGCCGTAGCTCTGCAGTTCGTTTATCAAAGGCAATACCAAAAAGAACCTGAAAATGTTGCTCTTGTAAATAAACCATCATTATTCGTGCCCTCCCCGATTTTGCTTGTCTTGCATATTCGGTGTCGGCCGTAGACCGGTTTTATTTCTCCTCTTTTTGCAACAGGTACAGAACGTACCACGCAGTGGTGATGATGATGCCAGTCCTGGGGTGGTGATGCTGGTGCTGAGGCAGTGATGGAGGCCTCCGTCCTCCTGGTGGTGATGTTAATCAATGTGTTTTCTCCCACAGGTGCCCACCACCCAGCACAATGCCCCTTCTACCCATGCTCTCGTTGGCCATCCCCAGCCCAGCTCAGGCACCCATGGGGTGGGCTGAGATCTTGGGGCTGCTGGCAGCAGCTTGGGGACCCTGGGGGGCATGCTGGGGACGGGCTGGGGCTTCGGGTCGGGCTCTTGGTGCACCGTCCCCACCACCTTCACTCTCTGTCCCAGCAGATGGAAAGCCGGGGTGCAGTTCACAGCCTCAGGTTGGTGTGGGGCATCCTCAGCCCCTGCAGAGTTTCAGCCTGGGCTTCTGCTCCCAGCAGCCTGTCCTGGGGTCACATCGTGGGGCTCCACATTTTGTGGCACCTTCTTGGGTGGCACTTGATCCTGTAGGGAGGTCTCATTCGTCCTGGGGGTGCCAGCTGGTGCAGGGTGCTGGTTGGTGTCACGGACCTGGTGGGGAAAGGCTTCGGCCAGGGCAGCTGGTCCCTGCATGGGCAGATCTGTGGGCTTCTCTGGGGCTGCTGGGGTGGTCACCCCTGCTGAGAAAGCAAACAAAGCCAAGGCGGCCCCAGGATAGTGCCAGCTTTTCTTGGCATGGGCCACCGGCCCAGGGGCTCTGACATCGCCTAAAACTCACCTTGGGCTTCACCGTGGTTCTGCCAGTTGGTGGGGCCAGAGCGGGTTGGTGGGTGCTGGCAGCGGGGTTGCTGTCCTCGAGGGACACCATACGCTTGTTGGAGGCTTCTGATGGCTTCTGGGTGCTGCTGGGCAGGGTGTGGAGCCCAGGGGTGCCCCGCACCCAATGCTGAGGCATGGGGCGGTGGGGTGCCAGGGGGCCAGAGTGGGCAGGGATGTTCAGCGTGCAGGAGCCCATGGGGTGCAGGGGCTCCCCCTGGGCCATGGCCCCTGACCCAGCCCCTATTGGCTGGTGGGGCACCAGCGTCCCTGTCACCACCTGCTGTCCCCAGCCGTAGGCAGGGGGACAGGGTGCAGGCAGAGGGGGGAGCTGCAGCCCTTGAGGCAGCTGCAGCACCTGCCCTGGGGCCCCCAGGGCCCTGGCACCCCATGCCAGAGCGTGGCCTGGGCTGGCTGGTGGGTGACGGTGGGCGCTGGCAGCCCCGGGACAGAAGGCATCACGCCGGCACTGACCGCAGTCAGCGGCAGAGTTTGTGGCTGGTGGTTTCTCGAGTATTTGATGTGATAAAAGCAGCGAGGGGAGGCCTCTGCCCATTGCCCCGAGCCAGCATCAGGGACAAGCACCACTCTGAGACAGTTTGTGGATGGGCACCCAACGTCCTGTGATCTTCTGGGTGCAACACAAGAACGGGACAACCCCGAGTTACAGGGCTTGGGTTAGTCGACAGGTTGCATTGTTCTCCAGCAGATAAAACTGAAGGTCCAACCCAGAACCACGCAGGAAAACTCAGCTGTGGCTGCTTCATTTCTTTCCTACAGGAGAGAACCGACCGACTCCACGAGTGCAACATAGAACAATCCCGGAAAGAAACAGTGTCTAAGAGATGGCCTAAAATCCAAAGAAGGGATCAGCACGGGTGAGGAAGAAGCAGGACGCGGGTGAGCCTTCATCTGGGGCCGGTGCTGCCAGCAGCAGGAGCTGTGGGGAAGAGGAGAGGGCTGGCTGAGGTGAGAAGGGCTGGGAGCTTGTGCGGTGGTGGTGAGGAGGGGAGAGTGCCGAGGTGAAGGAGCAACTTGCCTGTGCCGGTGGAGGGGGCTGAGGGCCAGCCCTCGGGGGTGCGCAGCTCAGGTCCTGCGGCATCGTCCCCGCCACCCATAAGGGGCTTGGGCCCGACGTCGCGAGCGGGAGCGGCTTCGCGTCCGCACGGGCCCAGGGCGGCTGGAGCGGCGGCTGCTGTCATGGGCTGGGGTGCAGCAGGAGGCCCCTGCCAGCAGCTGGCGGGCGGTGCTGGGGCCGGTGAGCTGTGAGCTGGCACTGGAGGTTGTAAGGGGAAGTGGGAAGGTCAAGGGCACAGCCCCCAGGCCCACGGCAGGGTCGGCCAGAGCGGTGCCCTCAGCCCTCCTGGAGCAGGGAGGCTCTGCCAAGCCCATCCTGGGCACCTGCTGCCAGGCCTTGCCTGGCCCCGCTGCCCAGCCCAGGGGCACGCGGGTGCTTTGCCTCTTACCGGTGCTGGGGCCAGCGCAGCTGCGGCACTCCCAGCTCTCGGTGCTGTCGTCCAGGTGGGAGCAGCACCGGTGGGTGCCCTCGGCAGCGCAGGAGCAGCAGAGGAGGAGTTGCCAGGGCCTGGGGAAGCAAAGGGGTGTGTGGCTGTGAGGACCAAGGGGCTGCAGCATGGCACTGCCCCGCAGAGCTCTCGTTCCTCGGCACTGTCCTGCAGAGCTCTCGTTCCTCATCCTGCTGCTCCGAGCCCTGGGCGAGACAGAGGTGCTGTGCACAGCCCCGGGGTGCAGCTTTGGCCACTCACCCCTCCTCCTCGGCCTGCTCCCTGCCCCCTGGACAACGGCACTGGCTGGCGTCGCAGCGGCTGTGCCTCTGGTTGAGGTCTGCGAACTCCTGGGGGTCCCACTGTGGCAGGCTGATGGAGAAAGGAAAAGGGATGAGCCCCTGCTGCCGCGGCATAAGGCAGCTGCCGGGCGTCCCTGCTCTTCCCCCCCTGCCCTCTGTGCCAGTGCCTGTGAAGCCGAAGCCCAGACTGGGGGGACAGCGGAGGGCCGGCACTGCAGGGGCACTCCCTGGCATGGCACAGCCCTTGCACCCTCCTGCCTTGTGAGGCAGGAAGAAAAGAAACCAACCTGACGGGGACGCGGATGCCCAGAGTGAGCATCTCCTTCCGGAAGCGGCGCCTGTCCCTGCAGAGCGGGCACTGGAAGCCCAAAAAGCCGCTGTGCACAGCCTGTTCCTGCAGAGACAGACGAGGAGCAGGAGTGAGGCCCTGGTGCTGCTGAGCGCCTGCCGTGCCGCGGGGCCGAGGGAACGGCTCCGACCTGGATGCAGCTGCGGTGGAACCAGGCGTGTTGGCACGCCGGGCACACCACGGTGTCGTAGCCCCTTCTGTCCTCGACTGGGTCCATGCAGATGAGGCAGGTGGTGTTTGCCTCTGGGGCCACGTCCAGTGCCTGCTGGGGCCGGTGCTGCCAGCAGAACGAGCTGTGGGGGAGAGGAGAGGGCTGGCTGAGGCGAGAAGGGCTGGGAGCTTGCGCGGTGGCGGCGAGGAGGGGACTGGAGGTACCTGTACTCGACAAAGTATTGGGTGACACATCCGCCCTCCACGGCACAGGGGAGATGGAACGTGCGGACACAGCTCAGCTCCTCGCAGTGGATGGTGGCCCCTCTCTCCCCGCAGACGAAGCACTCCTGCAAAGGGCACAGCAGCCCCCATCAGCAGCAGCCGCAGGGCCTCCACAGCCAGCCCCACGCCCCCGGGCAGTGCCCAGTGTGCGGCTGCTGCTGGGTCACAACACGCATCTGCCGGGCGGAGCAGGCTCCTGTGCTGGAGACCCCGTGGAGCTGCTGGGAGCGAGACTCTTGTCCCGCAGCTGGATGGAAGGGCTGCGATTTCTTTGTCGGGGTCTGGGCTAAGCTCCCGCCAACCTCTCCTGGCACCAACGGCCCCGTTCTGGACAGTTGCTCACCTTCTGCTCAGCAAACTTGCATGCCCGTTGAAGATCCTGAACGCGAAATATCACCGGTGCAGGTGGCTCGAACAGGGCAGGAGGGAGCATGGTGGCAAAAATCTGCCAAAGAGGAGAGAGGAGCTGACGAGGACAGCGTGGCAGGGACTGTCTTGGGGAATGTGGGAGGGACCCTGGAGAAACTCACCAGGCAAAAGTGATGGACGCAGAACCCACTGTTTGAGTATCGCAGTTTGCTCCCGCAGATGGTGGGATCTGCCTCTGCCCGGCGGCACAGCACGCAGGCTGCAGGGGAGAGAGAGCCAACGGCCCCGGCAATGAGTGCCTCTGCGGGGCGGGGGCACACCCGCAGGGATTGCCCCCAGGGCCCTGCTGCCCCCCTGCCCCGCTGGCTGGTGGGCAGGGCTGCAGGCCCTGCAGAGCAGGGGCCATGGCCAGCGCGGGTGTCCCAGCAGGTGCCCAGTGCCCAGCCTGTGTCCTGCCTGCCGAGGAGAGGAGGCTCCCTGTCCCGGGGCACTTGGGCAGCTCCTGCCTCCCCCTGCCAGCGCTCTTGGCCCCACACTGGCCACCCCGCCAGCCCCTCTGCCAGGCTGCGGGAGGGATGCTTTGCTCTCACCCTGCTCCTGCAGCGCCTCGGGGGCTCTCTCCGACCGCTCTGACATGGTGCACACCAGCAGCGAGCGTTTGGAGGGCACGTCCCAGCAGTGCTGGGCTGTCTCTTCCAAACGCTGACTCTGAGGGAGAAGCAGGGTGGGGGTGAGGAAGAAGCAGGACACGGCTCAGCCTTCAGCACGGCGCCAGAGCCCCGAGGGCTGGGGTCTCCCGCTCCCTCGGCAGCCCCGCACCAGCCCCGTCCCTCCCCTGCCTTCTCCTCACCTCTCCAGGTCGCACTGACCAGCATCCTGTGCCCAACCCTCTGTTTGGTCGTCTTGGCGCCGCGGGTCACAGTGGCCACCATGACAACAGCACCGCTGGCCTGCCTGCACCTAGATACGGGCAGGGACGGTGCAGATGGCCTCTGGCCTGGCAAGAAGCTGCCTTTCGAGGCAGCGTGAGCCTCTGCTTGGTGTCTGGGAGACTGCAAGGGGCTGTGGGGCAGCTTTGGAGGGGCCGGGTGGGGGTGTGGGTCTCTTGGAGGGCAGGAAGCCTCTAGCGAGGGCTGTGGCCAGGCTGGATCGATGGGCTGAGGGTTGTCAAGCTTTGGAGCCGGCTGCCCAGGGAAGTCTACGGCTGAAGAAGTGTGATGTTTGGAGAGAGAAAATAATAAAAATGCTGCCCCCACCCCTGCCCCCCCCCCAGCCCCGCCCCACTGGAACAAGTTTCCCGAGTCTAATTCCTTTTCTTTCTCTTTGAGGAGAGGAGATGGTTCTGACCCTGGGGACACGACCTGGAGAAGTGGAGAGGGGGGATTCGGGCTGAAAAGGAACTGACAGCTCGCAGGGGCTTGTTTGTATCCTGGGGGTTTCCTGCATTCCCCGCCAGGGTCCGCCTAGGGCAGAGCTGCCCATCGGCCAGAGCTGCCGTGGTCAGAAGGACGCCTGGCCTCTGCTTGGCTGGGAGAGGCTGTTCCTCTGCAGACAGAAGCACTTTACAGCTGTGCAAAGACCATCTGCACTCCCGCTCTCCACGAGCCTTTGGGTGTCCTGGCGGGCCTTGTGCGTTGCGCGTGTCAGTCTGAGGAGCAGGGACCGTTCCTGGGAGTCCAGCATCCAGCACGGCATGGTCTTAGCCGGAGCCTGAAGGTTCCTCTATGGGGATAATGCTGAGGGGTTGAGCAGCTTCTCGTTGAAGGCCAAGGAAGAGGTGACCTGCAGAGAGCTCGGCAGGGCATTCCTAGAGAGGAAGGCAATGACCCGCTGGAGCTGAAGCCCTTCAGCCGGGCTACGGGCACATGGGTGAAGTCTGCTGAGGGTGCGGAGGCTTCTGCACACAGGCCCTGGGGAGTCCTTTCAGTCCAAATGAATGCCGTGAAAGTCTCTCCGCTGTATCTCCTGAATGCAGAAGCGTGTGTGAGGAAGCCCTGAACTCCAGAGCAGTGGCACCTGGCAGAGGGCCTGTGAGGAAGGGGAAAACCCCTGTAACCCCTCATGGTGAAAGAGTAGGGGAGAGCAAGGACCATGCAAAGCTCAGAAGCCACGGCAGTGGTTCTGGAGGAGAATGTTGTGAACAGCCCCTGTTTGGGCTGGACAGGAGACTGCTTTGAACAAGGGATGGACTTTTGCCGAGCAGTAAAAGCCACTCGACTCCCTCCCAGCAGTTTCTTTTTCTTCTGGTGAAAAAACCAGATGCCCTTCTTTATGGGAACAGTGAGAAAGGAAAAGGTGTCCCCTTGTTCTCCTGCCTTCCCCAGGACTTCCTCTTGCACTGTCCATGCTGGACCGTGGCGGATGGGGCTGGACGAGATGCAGGGGCGATTGGCTCCGGGGGTGTCTGTGTGGTCGTTGTGTGGACGAATTCAGTGGGTTCATCTAGGTCTAGGTTCAGGCGCAGACACCAGCAGATGTTACTGGGCTCCAGATGCCAATGGCTTCTGCCTGTGCCACCACGTTTCCCTACGGCCCGCTTGGGTCACTCCATCCACCTGAGTGATGGGTTTGTGAGGAGAGAAGGCTGGTAATGGCGTAGGTGAGTGTTCCGTTGGAGCGCAGCTGGTGGCCTGTCACTGGTCCTTGGCATCTCTTGGGGTCGGGTAGAATTGCCGTCCAGGGAAGGGTGTTCCAGGCAAAGCGCGGGTGAAAACGGTGGTGGTCTCCGGTTTTGAGCAGAGCGCTGCTTCGTTACCGTGTGGATCGTGTCTTTATCTTCCTTGGAACCCTTTTTTATTCCATAGCATTTCCAGTGCCCCGTTGAGTTCAGTCCCATGTGTGTTTCTTTATTGTCTCCATCACAGTTACTGGTGATCTGTCATGTTGTGCAGGTGAGACTTTTCAGCTCAGTGTTCAAGAGTCACTGATTTTCTACTGAAACAGTTCAGAAAAGGCTTCTCAAAGCATCGTCGGGTGCAGTGGCTCCTCCCTTCCTTTTTAAATACTCCTGTACCCGTCGCCCGTGGCTGACCCATGCCTGCAGAACTCTGTAAAGTGGGAATATTTCCTATTTATCTGGGGAAAACGCTGGTTTGGAGCTCATTCAAGTGAGTGAAATCCAACATTTGTATGGCTTTGATTGACCCTGCAGTGAATTTTAAATCCTCCTTCCTTGACTATGGGAAGGGTTGTTGCTTTGTTTGCCCAGTACCGAGGCGGGTTTTTCCACCCCAAAGGCACATGCAGTGTAACCAGAGCCGTGTTCTTACACGCAGCTTGAAGTGCTCCATTTATACCGCAAGTTGATGCCACAATTCCAGCAGCTCCGCTCGCAGAAGGGTGAAAGGTGCAGAAGTTTTCTCCTGTCCCACCGTGCTGGGCAATGTTGAAGGAGACTTTCTTGGAGTCTGGCTCCTGTGTACTGCTCAGGGGAAAGCTGTATTTCCTCGTGTCTCAGGCGCTTGAGGAAGAACAGAAATTCTGTTTGTGGAGGCAAATGACACCACACTGCAGCCGAGAATGTGACAATGGAACACACGGGCTGTTCCAGCCACAGTCTGTGCTCGGCCACCGCAGTGCGGCTGCCTAAGACAGAAGAGCAGCGGGAGTCCTCCGGAAGAGGAACAACTCCAGTTTGTACGTGGAGATGGCGTTCTTCAGTGCTGAAAAAGGAAAATAAACAGCCCCACGAGGCCTCTCCACGTATTTCCTGCAGTGAAGATTTACAGGTTTGGCGTAGTTTGCCTCGATTCTCAACGCTGAGTGAAAGTCGAGAGACCAGCTACGTGGTGCAGGGAGAGGTTTTCCTAGAGGACGTTTCAAACGTGCTCACAGCAGTTTGGGATTCTCTTACGTCCCAATTTCCACGCCCCAGATTGGCCACATTTGTTAAACCCAGTGCTCATTCCATGAGAGCTACGTTGATGTTCACATCTAAAGAACCTGGAAAGCTGCTGGCGATGGAGTGTTGAGCTTTGGTTTAGCTTTGCAGCACCGACCTTATCTCCGTAGTTTTAGGTGTAACGAACACGTAGGTGTAGTGAACACGTAGGTGTAGTGAACACGTAGGTGTAGTGAACATGTAGGTGTAGTGAACACGTAGGTGTAGTGAACACGTAGGTGTAGTGAACATGTAGGTGTAGTGAACATTTCTTTTCTTAAATGTCCGCCTGTAGGTAGCGAGGCTGAACCCAAAGGAGCACACGTACAGCCTGAAGGATTCTCTATTTAAATTCATCCAGAAAGACTGGCCTGGGTGCAGCGAGACAGAGAAACAGTCGCTGCAGTTAATCCTTTCTAGGTGAGTCCAGTCTCCGGGGACAGGAAAAGAGCCCTTTAAAACAGCTTTGTTCTGGGAAGTGAACGTCTGTCTGCCCTGTGATGAGAGAACTGTGACATCCACCTCTTTGCCTCGTACCCGGACGTGTTGGGTCCTCCTTACAGAAAACTAAATTCATCTCAGAGTGCCACCAGCACCAGTTTGCAGCCTCCTGAGACTTCCCACGGAGACGCTCCATCAGCTTCTGAGGTATTGTGTGACTTTTCTTGACACTGTTTACAGTGTGTTCAGATTTATCACACTTTTTGCTGGTTTAAAATCTGTGATGTGAAGCACCAATAATGTCTTTAACACATGAAAAAAACAAAGCAATTATTTCTGATTGGATTATGATGGTTTTTAGAGGTGATTGTCAAAGACTGTGACTTACAGTCCGGTAGCGTAAGGGCTGCTGTATTTAGTGTTCTGTGTTTCAGAACGTTTCTGGAAATGGTCAGAAAGAAGAAGCGATTCCTGTCTACAGTGCCCTGCCCCTACAGCTGGATCTCTGACAGACACTGCCCCTGCCGTGTCTGCGCAGCCAACACGTTGGCCTCCATCAGCATTGTCCACCCGTAGCCCACCGACCTCAGCGAAGCCTAAACGCTCCTGCTGAACTTCTCGGTTCCCCGTTACTGTTACCCCACCCTGCACGTTCTGTTTAAACACCTCAAACCGGGTTGTGCTGCCACCTACCCCGTTTGTCTTGGTGCAGCGGCAGGTTTTCTAAAGACAAGGGCTGGACCTGGTTTTGTTAGGAGGTTCTTTGTGATACGGGCGTTGTAATACAGACCGGGCACAAACACCCTCGTGCTACCGTGGACACGTAAAGCTGAGGAATGTCAAGGAAGGACAAATGGCAGCAGTGATCCCCGTGGAGGAATGGTTTTGGTTTCTTCCCCGCTGGCATCATTTAAGCCCCGCTTTGATCCAGGGTGGCCAGCTGTGAAAGGGCAGATCTCAGGCAGCTGGCAGCGCATCTGCCTCCCACCAGCCTTTTCAGACTCCAGATGTGTGTGTCCTCCTGCCAGCACAAGAGGACAGCGCAAACCCTTGGGGAAGCTTGGAAAGCTCCCCAGAAAAGGCATTGCTTTAAGGAGACGTTGGTATTTTCTCTGATGGAAGCTGCATGTCAGCGCACACTGTGCACAGCACTGAGCTGGGGGTGATGGTCTTTCATCACAGAGGCAGTGAAAAGAAAGGGGGGTTACCTGTTCTGGTCAGATTGGCACTTCACACGCTCTGATAATGGCACTGCCGCGAGCTTCTCAGGGCCGTTGATTAGACAGCAGATCACGTGGCTGTGAGACAGCAAAGTCTGACCCTGACCCCAGTAGCACAGCATCCCGGACTGGTAGGGGCTGGCAGGGACCTCTGGGGATCACCCAGTCCAACCCCCTGCTAGAGCAGGGTCCCCAGAGCAGGGTGCCCAGGAGGGCGTCCAGGTGGGTTTGGGACCTCTTTGCAGCAGGAGACTCCACCACCTCTCTGGGCAGCCTGGGCCAGGGCTCACTCACCCTCACAGCAGAGAATTTTCTTCTCCTGCTCACATGGAGCTGCCTGGGTTCCAGTTTGTGCCCATTGCCCCTTGTCCTGTCGCTGGGCAGAGTCTGGCCCCTCTTCCTGACCCCCTTTAGTTATTGATCAGCATTGAGGAGGTCTCCTTTCAGGCTGCTCTTCTCCAGCCGAACAGCCCCAGGGCTCTCAGCCTTCCCTCGGCACAGAGATGCTCCAGCCCCTCCTCATCCTCGCAGCGTCCCCTGGACTCTCTCCAGTAGCTCCTTGTCTCTCTTGAACTGGGGAGCCCAGCACTGGACACAGGATCCAGATGTGGCCTCTCCAGGGCAGAGTAGAGGGGGAGGAGAACCTCCCTCGACCTGCTGGTCACACTCTTCTTCATGCACCACAGGAGACCACTGGCCTTCTTGGCCATGAGGACACCTTGCTGGCTTATGAGGAACTCGCCCACCAGCACTCCCATGTCCTTCTCTGCAAAGCTGCTTCCCAGCAGGTCGCCCCTGTCCTGTCCTGGTGCAGGGACTTGTTCCTCACCAGGGGCAGGACCCTACACTTGCCCGTGTTGAACCTCATTAGGTTCCTCTCCACCAACTCGCAGTCGGTACCTAAACAATACTGACCCGACCTCTTTGTTGTGGTGAAACCTTTGGGTTTTCTCCCAAAGCCTTTTAGCTGGAGAGTTGAAGAACTTTGTACATCATAAGATTAGAAGCTAAGAATGAACTAAGCCATGTCTTTAGCTGCAGCGTTTCCTCGTTTGACGGCTATTTTAGATAAGAAAGATGTGTTTTCAACGGTTGCCTGTTCAGAAATGCTCCTTCTTCAGAACAGGAGCAGAACGTAATTCTGATCATGTTTTAAATTTTATTATTATTATCATTATTACAAAAACAGCTTTCGAATGTCAGTTATACCAGTCCTCTGAACCAGCAGCAGAGGATGTCTCACCTGACCAGCCGAGTGCAGTCATCGTTCAGTGGCCGCTTGCTCATCTCCAGCGAGAAAGCCGCTGCCACCACGACTCCAGCTCCCCTGCTGCTGCGTCCCACGCTCCTTCCCATGTCCAACCTTCTTCAAGCCGCCACCTCCAACTCCCCCAGCACCCCTGAGGGCTGGGGGACACAAGACCTGCCGGTGGAGACCGTCAGTCAAAACAGCAGCGGCATTTGTGAGGACCAGCAACCAGCAGAGACCTCTCGGGCTCCTTTGGGAATCCCCACGCCTGCCGCGGTGACAGTGGAGCCTCCCAAGCCGGCAGACAAGAAGCCTGTGCTGAAAACCACCAAATGAAAGCACGGTGAAAGCAAAACAGCGGATACCACCAGTGCCAACAGGGAGGAGAAAGACGTTGGCGGAGAAGAAGGTGCCAAGCCGAGAAAATGCTGCCGCTTGGATTCAGGTGCAGGTGATGCTGCACTGCTTTTACTGTGTGGGTAACCCTGGTGGAACGGGACCAGCACAACCAGGGACTGGAAACGCCAAGGCTCTATTTTCTCACTCGCTATCTGTCGAGCACTTTGCCATTATTCTGACTTTATGGTCATGAGGAATGAATTTCTTTTCTGCCATTGCAGTACTTCGTAACTGTTAGTTTAAAAATCAACCCAACAAAGCCCAAAAAAGAACACTCGATGTCTTCACACACACCAACCAGGGCAGGATTCGCTCCTTTGTTAAATCGGTGGTGTCTGATTTCAGAGGTTTGACTCGAAAAGGAGAAGGCAGGTTTAGCCCTTTCTGTCACAGCCTGCAGGCAGCTTTAGAGCACACCGGGTGCCTCTTTGACACCTTGCGCTGGTGGATCAGGGGGCTTTGAGGGGGTCTCTTCCCATTCACCCTGGACATACTGCACCGTGCCCACGGGGCTTGGGACTGCTTTGAAAACACTGACGCTCAAATTTATGAACACGTGAGCGTCTTTCCCCAGAAGCTGGCAACGAAACACTGAACAGCTCGGGGAGGGAAAGCCTGTCCTACGTGTGGAGCTGGTGCTCACGCCGAACCTTTCGAATGGACTGAGCCGGGTCAGCAAACGCGCCTGAATTTGGGGCATTAAACGCTGGCAGCAGAACTGCTCACCTCGGCTGTACCGCACGTGCTGCGACTGTTCGTGGGACTGTTGGCATTTCCCTTGGTCCTGTTTTACGCTTTCGGTACTCCCGCTGCACCACGTAATCATCTGAATATGTTTTATGAACACCTGTAAAAACTCTCGTTTAGCTACAAAACGGAGAATTTACCAAACCGCAATTCTAGGATAAGGGCAGCTTCGTTTAAATCCCCCAGCTGCCTTATTCGAGTACCTGGAAGTGTTCAGCTCTGGGGGTGTCCCGTAGCTGTTGTGGAGGAAAAGAAGCATTTTCAGCAAAGTTTAGGCAAAACCTAGAAAAACCAAAGAGATTCACGTTTCTGCCCACTTCTACTCATGTCTTCCCTCTCCGCATGCTGCACATGGCGAGCGCTTTGCTGGCTCTTGTCTGGGTGAATGTTGGACTTGACGAGCTCTTCCAGCCACAGCCATTCTGGGACTGCGGGGCTCTTGCTGTGGAGTGTAACTGGCCAGGAGCCAGTACTCCAGGGCACTGACGGGTTTTGCCCTCCTCGGGAGGTGATGCGACGGGTTTTTATTTTCCGGCTTCCCTGCAGCTTGTGTTTCTGGCTGTAGGGCACGTGCCTCAGTGGAGCGGGCACGACGGAGCTGCTGTTCACAGAACTGTTAACTAGAAAAAATCTTTTACCTTTTTTTTGGTGCAGCTTCTGAATTAAAGCTCTAAAAAGTAAAATACTAGCAAGTAGGTGTCACCCAAACGTGGTGGGTTTCTGTAGTTCCCTGAGTACGTTCTGCCTGTGCTGACACGTCGCAGTCCAGTCCGTCTCGTCGTTAACTGGTGGAAGCTCAGGGTCTGCACTCGGCATTCAGTGTGAAATGTCCCTGCTGTAAAATCGCACGTTTCCTTATTTCCCCCTTAGAAAATACGTGGCTCTCACCTCGTTGGAGCAGCGCGAGAGTTACAAGGGCGACTTCAACGCCGAGTACGACGAGTACCGGACCCTGCACGCGCAGATAGAGAGTGTCACCAGGAGATTCGCGGAGCTCAGGGAGCAGCGGAAGCCCCTTTCTCCAGGGTCCAAAGAATACCAGGTATGGAAGGATGGACCAGTGAAGATGGTGTTTCACCACCTTCTTCTCTCCTCCACGAGTCCCCGCGGTCAGCACAGGCAGAGTCCTCAGTGCAGCTATCGGTGAAGTTCCGCTGATGTGGTTTTCAAAGACTGGCCAGGGTCAGCGCCTGAGGCCACGTACCGGCTGCGTGGCCGGCATTACCGGGCTGGCTCAGGCTCTGCTGGCCACCGCCGCGTCCTGGCAAGGTGGGCGGGTGCTGGTACAGGTGGGGAGAAGATCAGTAGCACGTGGAAGCCAGCGGCCGCAGTCCCCAGGCTTTCTTGACCTGCTGTTTCCCACTACTTCATACACTTCACTGCAGGTTCACAGCCACAACTCCCTCATCTTCCAGGTGGCTGATCCTGGCCACGACTTCAGCTGAGAAGAGTGTTAAACCCTGCTCTTCTGGCTTTCCAGCCAGGAATTCCCTGACCTGGTCATAAAAATCCCACATATTCCCTACCAGAACTCCTTAATTCCGTGTGCAGGCTGCGGGTATTGGGTTGGCTTTTATGGAGGTTTGGGGCAGAAAGCAGCTGTGTTGGAGAGCAGAAGTGGCCAAGGGTTGGACTAGATGAGTTTTAAAGGTCCCTTCCCACCCAAACCAGTCTGTGGTTCTGTGCAAATCCCTGGTCCTGCTCAGTCAGAGGAGGGGAAACCCTGCAGAACCGGCTTAGACCCTGCACGGGCCATCTCTGCTTGGTGCAGCCTGAGAGAGCCCTGCGAAAAGCCGTTCAGCCCCAGCCTGCTCCCGTCTGAGCCGGCTGTGAGCGCACAGCGGCGTGAGCGACCGCGCAGAGGGCATCTGCGGACACACGCTCCTTTTGAGCCTATTGACAGGTTTCGTTGGGTGACACGGGGGGCTGGGGGTTATTTTCGCAGTGGTGGCTCACGGACAGGAAAATGTCTTGGCTAAAACTGAGTGAATTTTTAGTGTTTCAGGTAAATCCGCATTTTCTGGTAGAAGTGAAATGTTTTTCATTTTGTCTTCCTGGTGTTTTTCTTGAAGGAGCTTCATGAGAAGATCGTGGCAGAGTACCGGCAGATAAGAGAGGTACGTGCCACACCGGATTGGTCATCACCGAGACCGGCTCAAGGCTCTTCTTCAGCACAGGACATGAAATACAAACTCGGCAGCGATGTCCTCAGGCCCTGATTTTACCGTTACAGGCGAGCCCCAGCCACCACCAAGGGAAGCGCAGATGCGAGTACCTCCGCGGGAAGCTGGCGCACGTTAAGGGGCTCGTGGAGGACTTTGACCAGCAGCACTAGTCCTCTGCTTCCTTATTTTAAACTTAAGATTAGTTGCGCTTATCGAACTTCTGTGTTGCAATCCGACTTCACTACTGCTGTTGTTGTTGCTGTTAAGTTAAAAGTTCTTTTGTTGTTGTTTTAAAGGAAGTTCTTTCGTTCTTGTTGACGTTGTTTATTGAAGCTGCTTCTTCAGGCCCTTTCTTTTCTTCAGGACTTGTGTTTGTCCTTTGAAACGATTTTGTCAGGAGGTGCTGGAGACCCATTTTAAGAAAATATTGTAGCAAAGTGAAATACTCCTGGATAAGTATAAGCCTATTTTCTGGCTTTTCCTGTTAATGCAAACGCTTTGCCTTAAATGGGAGAAACTTTAGAAATTTGCACAAAAACTCAACACCCCCCCACCCTCAGCGTGCGGCGGTTCCCCAGGGCTGCGGGGGCGCTGGGTACAGCTGGGTTTGCTACAGCTGAGACCCGCCAGCCCAGGGGGAGTCTTAAGGGGTTTGCTCGGGGGGATTTCACGCAGATCCATCATGAGCTCCGCGGCTTCCCGCTTTGCCGCAGCGCCCGGCAGCACGGCTTGGCCCTGCCGGTGTCTGGGAGCGTGCGGGTGCGAGCGAGGACGTGTGGGTGCGAGCGTGCGTGGTGGGAGACCAAAGCCAAAGCTGCTGCTCCGCCGGGGCCAAACGCTCGGGTCAAAACAGCTGGCGAGTGCTGCTGGGGGTTTTCTCCTCTAAAACTGCGATGTCTGAGGCAGGAGACCAGAGCATTTCCACTTCAACAGTTTGTCAGCTTTAATAACCCTGGGGAGATGGAGACTTCACAGACACGGTACAGAGCGATACGCAGTTTTTGGACAGGACTGTAAAATTAAACGTGTAGGTGACCTGTGCACGTGCTGCTGTGAAGTGTTTTTTGGAGAGAGAGCTGTACAGAAGCCGTTGCCTACATGAGATAGATGGTTAACGCCCTTTGTCCTGGGTGCCGGGACTCTAACGAAGAGCAGATTGACGGAACGGTAAAACACTGCGATCGCCAAACAGCACCAACTGCCGTTCCAAGCAGATTTTTGGTTGATTTTGACGCGAGCGTTTCCGAAGCCTTGCGAGTACTGCAAAGTAGAGCTGTAGATCTGCGAGTCTCTTGCGTGCCCGGAGGTGACGTTCCCGTCCCGCAAAGGTCGGGAGCCCGCTGAAGCGGGGCCTCTGACTGCGCTACTGCCCTTCATCGCCCACGGGGGCACCTGGGCTCCTGCACTGCTGCAGATCCAAAGGGAACGACTGATGTAGAGAAGGGGCAACTGCGCGTGTCTCCTTCCTGGAAACTGTGAATCAGTTTGTGTAAAAAAAAATAGATTGTTGGCAGGGAGGCAATCGCCCTCTCCAGCTCGGTCAGGAGGATTGGGTTCCAATCTGCTGGGGTTTGAGAGGGAAAAGCTGTGCCTGAAGTAAATTTATTTTTAAAGTCCTAGCTGTGCTGTGACCTGTCACTTGGTGCAGCTACTTGGCTGCTTTTAAGTCTTCACCTTCCGTTATAAAAAAAAAATTAATATTCAAATCCTCTAGAAGTGTTCTGTAAAAGCTGCAGACAAAAGTTGGAGGCAATTTACTTCACCGTGTTTTAAACAGAAGTTGGGTTCGAGTGTTGATAACTTTGCTCATTCGTTGGCTTCTTTAAAGCAGCGATGCCACAACCGGTCCTCCTGGCTACGCAATGGCCGATTCGGGCTCGGTCTTCTTACGAGTTTACTGTCGTTGTTCCTGTACCTGACGGAGGAGGGATGTGGCCAGCAATCCGGAACCTTCTCTTGGGGAAGGTGTGAAACTGATGGAGGATGGTGTTTGGGAACGTGAAGGCTTAAAACCAGTCTGTGAATCCCCCTTTCTGGAGAGTATTTTAAAACTGTTGTATTTGTTTCCATATGAACTGTATTAAGACTCTGCAGGTGCAACGTCCTGGGGCATTTCATTAAAGAACACTTGAGCCATCGTGGTCCCTCTGTTCTACCTCAATTTCTGTTCAATAAAATGTTAACTTTGCATCCTGAGACTTTGGTCTTTCCTGGAGCAGGGGCAAGGGGGTTCTTCTGCATCTCTGCCGGGGCAGCTGCTGCCTCTCCATGGGAGCGCAGGGTGAGTTCTGCTGGAGTGCCAGGGGTGCGTCGGTGGTGCATCACCTCGAGAACATCCTGCTGCTATTTACGAAGCGTGCAAGAGCGGTGCTGTCAGGTGTGGATCAGGAAATGAGGAAGATGTGCATGGAGTGATCGCCAGTGGCAGGAGGTGATGCCGTAGAGTCACAGAACGGTATGTGTTGGAAGGGACCCTCAGAGCTCCTCCAGCCCAACCCCCTGCAGGGAGCAGGGACATCATCAACCAGAGCAGGGTGCTCAGAGCCCCAAGGTCCAACCTGACCTGGGATGGTGCCAGGGATGGGGCTTCTGCCACCTCTCTGGGCAACCTGGGCCAAAGTCTCACCACCTTCAGGGTAAAACATTCCTTCCTTCACTCTCATCTGAACCTCCCTCTTTTAGTTTAACCCACCACCCCTTGTCCTGTCCCCACAGCCCCTGCTGAACAGCCCCTCCCCAGCTTTCTGACAGCCCCTTGAAGCACTGACAGGCCACGCTGAGGTCTCCCCGGAGCCTTCTCTGCTCCAGGCTGGATGCGAGGCGGCCGGCTGAGCGTGCAGGCTGGTCCCTGGCGTGACGGGGCAGGCTCCGGCTGGCCGGGGAAGAGCTGCTCTCCAGGCCCTGGAGGCGCAGCACGGCTTCAGAGGACCAGAACCGGGCCCCCAGCACGCTGTCCCCAGGGGGCTCCGTGTTTTTGAAATGGGACCTGGCGGTGGTGCCCCACATGTGCTCAGAGCAGGCAGAAGGAGGCCTTAGGGAGGACATCTGGTCTCCTGGGCGTTCAGGGGGTGGGTCCAGAGGCTGCAAGCAGAGGCGGGAGGGAACACAGGTCACAGGGACCCCGCAGCTGGAAGCACCGGCTGTCCAGGGCCAGCTTCTGCAGGGGAAACGGCTGGAAGTTAAGGCACAGAGAGACCCCGGGTGCTCCAAGTGATAACTAGGAAGGCAAGACAATGGCAGCAAGATAGGTTCCTTACCTCACCAAATCCCATCTTGTCAGGGTTGTTCAGAGGAACAGAGCCATACTGGGAGGGTTCAACGGAAGTGAGTTGGGAAAGTAGAAAATATTTTCTGAAATTCAAGATATTAGCTAGCTCTGCTCAAACTGCCCGTCCCATCCTGCTCAAAGCTCCGTATAAACCAAAGACACAAAGTGTTAAGACCCTCCCTTGCTCACCAGCCCCGTTATCACTTAAAGAATGCAAGGCCCAGGGAGGGGGGTCTTATCACCTGGCACTTCATCGTTGGAGACAAGATAAAGAGGAGAGGCATTGTCTCTACAGGGAGTTATCCCTGGGGCGATGGATACCAAGATAACGACCAACCGTCCTCCCAACTGCGCCTGCTTAATAGACTGATGAATATTACTTTCTCCTCCCAGGGGCGGCTTAAATTCAAGTTAATGAGACAGGCGATGCATGAAGTTACATGACTTGTTACATGTAAGAGGACTGCGCATGTGCAAAGGGGAAGAGACCTAATTTACATCAAGAGCGGGATGATCTAATGCATATGAATGAGACTGTTGAGCAATCCGTGAATAGGTATGTTTCACGGCTTTAAATAAGAGGCTAAAACTGCGGCGGGTGTGCATGCATCTTTAGGGGTACTGGAGCTCTGCTGCACCCATCTCTATAGAGCTGAAATCACAATAAACAGACCTGCTTCACAACCAATTTTGATTGCGGAGTTCTTCCACACGTCACGCAGGAACCTGTCTGCTCCAGAGTCCACCTGCGACTTCTTCCTGGCGTCTCCCAGGCTCTTCTGACCCAGCTCTAACGGGGCCTGACATCCCAGGTAGCCGCCCCAGGCTCCTCCAAGGAGCGAATCGAGAGTATTTGTGTTCTCCACGGGAACCTGTCTCCTCCAGAGTCCACCTGCGACTTCTTGCCGGCATCTCCCAGGCTGTTCTGACCCTGTGGGAGACGTTAAGGAGCAGCAGGACTTGTTGCTGTCAGATTTGTAAACAAGGCTGGACATGAACGGACAGGCACGGACGTGTACTCAGAGTGAAGCTAACCAGCCAATTATAGTGTTAGGATAGACGCGTGAATTTCACTAACGAGCCAATTAACTGTAACCTTGCAGCGCGTGATCGGTGCATGTCCAGAAACTCTGTGCCTATAAATACAACTCTGTCGCACTGAATAAAGGGAGCTTTGTGCACACCATATCGGCGTCTGGGTCTGCTCCGTTCCGGCATGAGGATTGTGTAAACCGCAGAGACAACTGGGGGCTCGTCCGGGAGCATCTCTACGAGGATTCAAAAGCTGCGGTGAGCAGAAGACGACGGCTGTCCCACGGACCCGGTAAGGATCGATAGGCGCTGTGAGAAGGCCGGGGAAGGACTGCTGCTGAGGTAGCCATCAAGTGACTGGCCTCAGGCTGCCCGAGAGAGGCGGGAGGACGTCCGCATTGAGAGCAGCCGTGGGAAGCGCTGCATCGGCGCTAGAAAAGGCAGTTTATTCTGCCCGAAAAGAAGTAACTAAGCGGTCCAACACCCTGGTGCACGGGGGAACGTTGGTGGACTTATTCCGACGGGGACAGAGGTGCGGCATTTTGAAGGAATGCCCTTCTCTGACATCCGGTACGGTTTACAACCCCGAGACTTGGGATGCAGTAGGAATCAAGCTGTGGGATGCTGCCGCTCGTTATGACAGCGTTGCGGCTGGTCTTTTGGGGCCGTGGCGCACGCTGTTTGAAACCTGGAAAGCTCACGTAGGAAACAAACCAGCAGAAAAAGACAAAGCGGCGCCCACGGATCCCTCACCCCCCGCCCCGTGACTCCCCCGACTCGAAGCAAGCGGCAGAAATAGGAGAAGCGGCGCGGGCGCCCACGGATCCCTTGCCCCCCGCCCCGACTCGACCCTTCCAGCCCTGTGAGCCTTCGGCTCCACCTGAATACCCTGATTTACCTTCGGTATATGAGGAGGAGGAGGAGGATCCTTTAGGTCCCGGACCAGCAGACCCAGGAAAGGAGCCAGATCTGTATCCGCCAGACCCTCGCGAAGCACGGCTCAACATTCGCAACAGGCAGTAAAAGAGGGTGATTTGGGCTTCTTAAAGGACCTCACCGTATGCCCGGTAACCTCTGAAGCAAATCAGCGACCGAGGTGGGAGCCCATCAGCTTTGGTATCGTGGAAGAACTCCGACGCACGGTCAAAGGCTATGGGGTCAAATCCCCGCATGCGATGCACTTACTTGAACAGAGTTTGAAACGTACGTATTGTGTCCTCGTGACTGTCAGACGACAGCTCAGTTATTGTGGACGAGTGCTCACTATATGATTTGGAGTGGGATGTGGAGAGCTGCAGCGGTGCAAAAAGCACTTGAGAAGTTGGAGCAGGACAGCCGACGCTCGTGCACCCACCCTCGCCCCCCCGCCCCGGCTTGTGCAGCTGGGTTTTCCCCCCCTGCTCTTGCCATTGAAGATCAGAGCCTCCCCCACTGCAGCTGCCTGTGGGAGGTACGCCTCTGTGTGCTTGGTGGGCTGTTTTTCCAGTGCAGCGCAGTGAGCGGCCTTGACCTCTTGAGGTGGTAAAAAAAAAAAAAAAAAAAAAAAAAAAAAGTGATGTTCTCTTCCCACTTGCAGGATGGCAGTGACTGTGGGATGGTGTTTTGGGTCAGTGCTTCTGACTTGCTGCGCCCCCACCGTGGCCCACAGGATTTAGTGGTGACCTCGGTCTGCGCAGCAGACAGTATCAGCGAGTTGTGTCCGAAATGCAGGGAACCACGTTATCTCTCTCCTGAAAAAAAAAAAAACCAAAAAAACCAGCGACGTGCTGAACACATAATTCCTACTACAAGTCCGTGAAACTCTCCTGTCTTCGTTTTAAAGAAAAAGAGTGGAAAGTGGTGTTTGTTGCATGATTTACGGCGAATCGATGCCGTCCTCGAAGACATGGGGGCCCTGCAGCCAGGGCTGCCCCCCCATCTATGATTCCAAAAAATTGGCATTTGACAGTTATTGATTTGGAAGATTGTTTGTTTTTACTGTTGGACTGCCCTCCCTCAAGGCATGGAAAACAGTCCCACCATCTGTCAGCGGTACGTGGCGAGGGCTTTGAGCCCGGTGCGCAAACAGCTACTTCATATTGCGATATAACATTCTGTGGATGACATCCTTGTGGGACCAGAGAAGATCGATCATTCAGTATCGAGTCATCAACAAATCCAGTCGTTACAGGGCTTAACAAAACGACTGACTGTCAGTCCCGGATGGAATCCGTTTGCCGGATGGACTTGAGACTAACCACGGTCACGCAATTTATTATTAATTGCATCCTCTCTCTGCGGTATTTTCCTGTGCATTGCCTGTTGTTCACCCTGTTTGTGATAAAGTCAAACGACCCCCAAACAGCGACCCCAGCAGTGAAATTGGGCATGCGTGAAGTTACAGATTATGTGATTGACAGGTGGGGTTTGGGACGGTCCACACGTACGGACTGGCCACACGTTGTGTGAGGGGCGGCTTTAACCTCTGCTATAAAGTCGTGCTGTCTGAGCACGGGGGCGAGGGGAGCTATACGGCAAGAGAGGACCACGTTGCCTCCATGGGGACGCCCACCAAGGGTCCGGTACCTACCGACGCCTCATCCCGAAAACAACCTATGCTGTGGGTTTGGACATCACTTGCTGTTCTAGGGTTGGTATGTGTATGAGCTGAGGTAACTTTCTTCTTCTTCCCCCCACTAATTCGTCAAATCGGGTGTATTGTTCTTTACCTTAATTGTATTAACAGATATGTCCCGAGCTTTATCGCTAGTGATAACACAAGTTACCAGCCACGGCCTGGTGATAGCGCAAAAAAAAAAAAAAAAAAAAATTCAGCATTATTTGCCCTGGCAATATCTAGGGTGGCCCATCACTACCCAAAGTATTCGACCCCAGGCCGTGAAATTGGTCCCTGAGGTGACCTCCCTCAATGATTTGCAAAAGTTATTAGGGTCAATTAATTGGGTGCGACCATTATTAGGATTAGCCGATGAAGATAGGTGCTAGAATTGTGGCAGACGGATGTGACGCATGTTCCTGCCTTTGGGCGACTCAGATATGGACATGTGTCCATCGACACCTTTTCCGGAGCCCTCTGTGCCACAGCACACACCGGAGAGAAGGCGCGGGATGTTTCTCGTCACTTGCTCTATGCCCTTGCAACTTCAGGAGTACCACGAAAAGTCGAAACAGACAATGGACCTGGGTACAGTGCACAACACTTCAACACATTTTTGCAACTTTGGGAGATTTGGCATGTTACAGGTATTCCCTACTCCCCCACAGGTCAGGCACTCGTTGAACTAGCGCTCTGACAAATATGCTTTGAAAAAAAAAAACCAAAACCAACAACAAACAAACAAAAAAACCCAACCAAACAAACAAAAAAACCGAAAAGGGGGAGCAGGAATGGACAGTATGAACCCTCATGAAAGACTGGCTGAAGCCTTATACGTGCTCAATTTTTTAAATCACTGGGATGAATCAGGACCTCCATTTGTTAAACATTTTATGTCCATGGAGGGAAGCCACAGACAAGTGGCGAGAAAAGCTTTAGTGAAAGTGAAAAATTTGGAAACGAGACAACGGGCTGTTTGTGAGCTGGGGGCACTGCTGCTTCCTGTCCCCATACGGAGATGCCGGTGCTGCCCTGAAACGCGTACTCGTAGCGCTGACCCGTTCCTTTGAGCTGGCAAGCAAACAGGCCAGTCAACAGCAATTCGCGGTCCTCTGGCTGTGTCCTGGGCAGTCCTGACCTCCTGAAGGACTGGAAAGGTTGGGGAGAGGAGCTTTGGGGTTCCTTTCACCTCTCTGTGCTGCTGTCGCTCATGCGCTCGGTTAAGGCTTTTCCCTTCCATCTCCAAGAGGTGACAGGCCTTTGCCACGTCTGCATTCAAAAGCAAAACCCCATCGGTGTCTCTGTGTCAGGTACGTGGTGCACCGGGGATTCTGTTCCACCACGGCAGCGCTGCGGTTGTGTCGTTGTGTGCCAGGGGAAACGCTGGATGTCGTGGGGCTGGTGTGCAGTGGGATTACAGGCTCTGCAGGCGCATCCTGTCTGCCCGAACCTTGCGGTCTGGGCTCTGTTCTGCACATTGGTTTGCCGTGGTCGGCAGCATACGGTGGAAGAACTGTGATGGAAACGTGGTTGTCCAGTGTCTCCTGTGGACAGGGAGAGGGCGAAGAGGTTGTGGAAGAGCAGGGAGACAGTGTGGGAATGGGGAGTGCAGCGTCAGAAGGAACCAAAGGGAAAACCCGGGAAAGGTAAAGGTGCTCCGTGTGCTGCTTTCGGTGTGTGTCTGACCCGTGCGCGGCAGCAGGTGCTGAAATCCGCAAAGGGACCCGCCTCTGCGGGAGCCACAATTACTTCGTGTCATAAAAAACAACTCTCTGAATTGCAAACTGGAGTTGAGGTTAGCAAAGCTACTGTCGAGACAGAAAGGCGAGGCCTTAAGGGCTCAGGATGGACCATTTGAACGTG
>WNMG01000109.1:0-52401 GCA_009769605.1 Bucorvus abyssinicus
TCTCTGTGGCACCACAGACTAGTCACCACATAGAGCTGCTCTCTCTTGATCTGCAGGTGAAATTGCCTTCCTCTCCACAGCCTTTATTTGCCTTCTCCATCCACACAGTGAGAACTTCAGGGACATTGATCTTCCCTGGACAGCCACTGCACAAAGCCCCATGCTGCCTGTTGGGTCCTCTCAGTACCACCGTAATGGGAATAGTGACAATCACGGGAATGGTGAACAGGAATAGGGATCCCGAAGGCTCATCCTCCAGAAGCCAAGGGCAGTTCAGAGTTCTGAGCTCATCAAGCACTCAGAGGGTCCTGCCAGATGGAGGAGCTCTACCCAACACCTCTGCAGAGTAATCTGTCATTTTGCTGGGAGCTGGTGGGTCCCCATGAACCAGAGGCAGTGGACGGCATCATCTTCACAGGGCTTGATGGGCTTTGTGCTTGAACAGCCACCTCATGCAGGGAGATGGGGGACAGTGAAACCGTCATCTCCAAAGAGCTGCTGCTCCTTCCCAGTGAAATGCCACATGTTGTGGCTGAGCACTGGTCCTCTCCAGCCTTTTCTAAACTTCTTTAAATTTTACCATAGGTACTACTCCGCAAGAAAAAATATTACCAGCATGAGATCTGCTTCTGAGCAGCCTCTGGCTCCCTCAAAGGACACTGTCCTTGTCCCTGCCTGTGTTAACCACCAGCCAGCAGCAATGGGCAGCACCAGGAGTGAGTACACCTCCACAGACACAGAAGCTCCCTGGGATGGGCTCCTGCACCACCTAAGCACCCTGCCGCAGTTTACCTTGTGGATTAGCAGCAAAATTACGCACTCAGGGAATCAGGAGAATAACCACAGCCAGGGGCGAGCGACACATCCCATAGAACACAAAATCACAGACTGGTTTGGATGGGAAGGGACTTTCAAAGCTCATCCAGTCCAATCCCCTGCAGGGAGCGGGGACATCTGCTACCACAGCAGGTTGCTCAGAGCCCCAAGGGCCAACCTGACCTGCAATGGTGCCAGGGATGGGGTTTCTCCCACCTCTCAGGGCAACCTGGGCCAGCGTCTCACCACCCTCAGCAGAAACAATCTCTCCCTTCTCTCTGATCTCAATCTCCCTCTGTCAGTTGAACCCATCAGCCCTTGTCCTGTCCCAACAGCCCTTGATGAACAGCCCCTCCCCAGCTTTCAGACAGGCCCCTTGAAGCACTCAAAGGCCGCACTAAGGTCTCCCTGCAGCCTTCTCTGCTCCAGGCTGAACACCCCCAATTCTCTCCCCTGTCCTCCCAGCAGAGGGGTTCCACCTTTGGGTCACTGCTGTGGCCTCCTCTGGCCCCACTCCAGCAGCTCCATGTCTCTGCTGTGCTGAGGAGCCCAGAGCTGGACCCAACCCTGCAGGGGGGTCTCCCCAGAGTGCAGCAGAGGGTCAGGATCCCCTCCCTCGAGCGGCTGCCCACGCTGCTGTTGATGAGCCCAGGATACACCGAGAAGTCTCACCAAGTGGCAAGAGCACAGCAGGGTCACCCTGGAGTGGTGGGGCACCCAAATCCCCTCCAGCACCCAGCAGGCCCCATCTCCTACGTATACCCACACATGGGTGCTCTGCACCCCGCTCCCACCCCAACACGGCAAAGGCAGAAAAGCAGGTGGTGGGCTCTGCCCCAGGTAGATGCCCAGGAGGGGAGAGAGGGAGCTTTGCACAGCTTAACCCCCTGCAGACCCTGGCACGGGGCGGGGGTCACGGGCGACCGTGCTCCCAGCTGCCGTCCTTCGGCTGCCCTGCCCACCCAGACCCCGCGCCCTTTCCATTCGGTTGGGGTATTGATCTGCTGGCAGCAATGGGCTGGATAATTAGCCAGGAATTAGGGTTTCTATTACAGCCAGGAGGCTGCCTCAGCTGATTTATCACCTGAATAATTTACTGTGATTGAAAGGAAATTAAAATGAACTCCATTTGACAACTGTGCGCTTTTATGGGCTTTAGTGAAGACTCAAAAGCCAAATTAATAGCCTAGTGTTGTTTAATAGTCTACTGAGAGTAAACATGGGAAGGTTTTTCCTGCTCTGATGTGCTCTCTTAGGCTGGATTTTAGAGCTGGGTTTTTTTTCCCTCCCACCAATAAAGCCACAGACTGGATCAGAGGAGGTTTCAGCTGGAAGAGGTGCAGATGTTGAAACCACAGAGCCATGCTCGCTACCCGCTCCTCTCCACTCTGCCAGAGTTTGCCTTCACCTGACCCAATGCCGGCAAAGTGGGGGCAAGCCAGCAACACCCACCAGCTGACCCTGACCAGCACCGGCACCAGCACCAGTACCAGAACAGCCCATCCAGCCACCAACACTGGCCAACCACTGGTGCGGAACAAGGGACCCACACAGAGCTGGCAGACCAACACCGAACTCCACTTTAACACTATTTTTTTTTTTTTTTTGCCAGTTTTGGTATTTGTGTCCATTTCTTGAGCCATGCGTTGTTGGTTTTTTTTCTCTTTTTAACTTGCTCTTCATTTACACAACACGTCACAAAAGCTGGGGGTAAGAGCTTGCTCAAATCACTTCATGAGTTAGTGCCATAATTTTCACTGTTAATGGACAACAAAAAGTTTTGGGAATTTACAATCAAATAGGATCTCTGCATTTCTCATTGCCAGCCTCAGGGTATTCTAAGAAGATCCTCAGCAGACATTGTCCACCAAAAGGTAGTGTCCCTCAGGAAAAAAACTCATTATTCACACAAACAGAAAAATGAGTCACACTTTCCAGCTTTCATGGATTTTTCCTGACTTCTATCTGACACGATTCTGACTTTTCCCTGTGACTCCTGAAGATCAAACCCCTACATTGTAAGGAGGACTCTGCATCCTCATACCCTCAGGAGCTGCATTCCTGTGGACACCATCCAACATAGCTCCATATGGTGAAAAACAAACTTTTATCTTTCCAAGATGGCAAATGCTCGGGCAGATAAAAGCAGAACTTGAAGATTTTTGAAAGGACCTCTGCCCCTCTCTTGGTCAGTTCAGAGAACTTCACCATGACTCTCTCTGAAACAGAGGGCAATTGGGTTTTAACTTTTTCTAATTTTTCCAACATTCTTCAATTTATTAGCAATTTTTTCAGGCATATTAGTTATCCATCTGCCAGTTATTCATCTGCCTGCGCTTATCTCCAGATCCAGAGATATCTGCACAGCATGTCATGAGTAGATGTTTGCCTGGTTTCTACCTAAGCCCACAATATCTACATTTTATCCAGAAATGAGTGCAAGGACGGACACTCAGTTTAGTTACAGCCAAAAGCAATGGGAAAGCACCGCAAGGGCCTGGGAATTATCTGCTATTAGCGGCAAGTGTTTCCCTTCCAAGTCGGTGACCTACATAGCGTTGAATCTGGTCACATCGTGTTAAGCCTCATTATGGCCCTGATCTAAAGTCTATTGAAGTCAATAGAAATATTCCTTCTGGCTTCAATGAGTATTCGATTGGATCTGTGTGTGAAGCTGACAATACAAGAGAATCCATTTCTGTTGTGGACAGAAATCCAGCGTGGATAATTCTCTTCTTTATTCTGAGGAAATTAACGCACTGCCTCTCCCATCGAGCCAATGCTGCTGTATATCCTTCATCCCACAGGTTTACCCTGCAGAGGCATTAATCCCCTCTCACAGACACCAAAAGCACATTGGTCTGTGGGCCTCAGCCTTGTCCCCTGCTCCTGTCCAGCCTCCCACGCCTGAAGTGCCCCCGGCTCCTGGTTCTTTCCCAGGTCTTGATCTCCAGGAACATCACCTGTCCTTGCTTTAACTGGCAAACACATTGAATTAATGGTTCACACGACTGATGCTGCAGGCTTGGCCAATCCAGGGCAGCTTCCCCAGGGAGCTGGGGAGAGATTCTCCATCCTTCTGGATGGAATGGCCAAGGAGGAGGAGAAGGTCAGGTTGGACAGAGCAACTTGCTCTACCTGAAGATATCCCTGCCCACTGCAGAAGGGTTGGACTGGATGACCTCAAAAGGTCCTTCCAACGCAAACCATTCTGTGATTCTATGACAATCGGCCTCACAGGCATGCAGAGGAGTTTGCTGAGCACAGCCAGCACCTCCAGCTCCTCTAGCTGGATGCTCCTAATGGACTAGGCACTGGAAAATTCCAACCCTCGGTGCAGCCGCTCTGTGCATAGGAAGGGCAGGGAATGAGTGCCGGTTCTGGATAAAACCTGAATCATCGGTGCAGCGACCATGGGCTTTTGCCCATGGCAGGGTCCAGTGGCACAGTGGTCTGCCATGGATGCAGCTGCACAGCACGACTCCAGGGTGGGCAGGAGTAAGCTGCTTCTTACGTCAGGACAGCTCTGCTCCAAGGATGTCAGCTGTGCAAGCAGCACAAACAGCCTTTGCTCCATGCAGTGGGGCTGCACCCCATTGCCAATATGATGGGGAACTGCGGGGGCCAGACACACACACAGGAACTGCTGCTGGTCCAGGTGGCCAGCACTGTGAAGGTTTTCCTTCTCCATGAAGTACATGACACCAAAGCTGCGGGCTTAGCCCCAGCTGACAAAGGAGCTGCTGGTGTCCAGCAGCCATGAGCAGAATTGTGTGTTGGAAACACACCACCAAGTCCGTTTCCAGACCTGTGCCCAGAAACATGTGAAATGAGTTTTCTGAGAACATTTGCAGCCAACGCAAACGGATCTCAGGGTGTTTGCAAAAAATGGAAGCAAAAGGGCACAAACACGAGGGAAAGACAGTCATCGTACACAAGAATTCATGTTTGTAGCAGGGTTCTGTGGGGAGGAGGAGGGCCAGGGTGATTCTGCAGTACTGACTTTCTGTCCTGGTTACTCCTCAATAACATACAGGCTCAGGAGGACTCGGGGCCATTTGCACAGCCAACCCCCGGCCTCAGGTGGCCCAGCCCCCGCTGCTCAGCTTCACTTGCCGTCGGAGGTTCCTCACGCTCCACGTACGTGGGTACCACAGACCTGTGCTGCAAAGCACACACTGAAGTGCCACCAGCAGGCCTGAGGCTGAAGAATGAGGCACGGAACAGGAAGTGCCTGTTTCTGCCCCCTCCACACGCAGTTTGACAGCCTGTAACTGCATGAGCCCACGGCAGGATCCCTGCCTCACCCAGTACCTTCTCTGAATATTTTATTTTCCTGTCATTGTCCAGTGGCTGCACTTCTCGCTCAGCATCGCGTGAGCCCTTCCCCAAAGACAAGCATTCGTTCCCTGCGGGTCTCTCTACAGAAGCACAGCTTACAGCAGATGTGAAAACTCGGATGATGCTTGTCAAGAGCACAACATGTTCTGAGGTGAGAAGCAACTTGTGAGTCTCCACTTCATACAGGTGAGCTGAGGAAAACATCAAACATGGAAAAGCAAAGGAAATTGTCTGGAAGCACTCAAACTCAAGGGCTTGGCAGTGGTGAGCAAGCCTTCCCCCACAGCCCATCAACACCTCTGCCTACGAGAGGGGCAATGGACGCTTTCCAACAGGCAAGACCACATTTTGTCCAGAAAACTCACCAGGAGGACTTTAGGAAGCAGGGACGAGCCTTTGGCTGGGGACCGAGCACGCTGAAGCTGCAAACGCTTTCCTGTGCAGGAAGGACCCAGCCCCCTGCACCACAACTCACCAAGCCCAAGGGACCCTTTCCAGTGCACCAGGAAGACTTAGAGATGAGCCGCAAAACAGGGAGAAAAAGGAACATTCTTGTCTGGAGATTAGCATCTCTTCCAGTAAAATACCTGGAGCTCTCCCCGGGTGAACAGCGCAGGGTCAACAACAAGTTTTTGTGCCTAAGCAGAATTAGTGATATTCAGATGGTTGCTACAGGACCAAGTTTCTAATAACACAGATAAGCAGTGCGTCAGCAGCTCCTCCTAGTCTTACCCCCATGCCTCTATGGGGAGGAGCATCTTTTCCTTATTTTCCTCTCCAGAAGTAGCTTCATATATCCAGTGTCCCCTGAAGCACAGCCTCAGGGCTCCACAGCACTCTGGACAGACAGATGCCAGAGGCCAGTCTGCAACAATCTACTGCAGGGACAACTCTGGTTTTCCAAGTCACAACACTAATGTTCTCAGTATTTTCTTTCTTATTGATTTCTTTGGCCTCACTAATTGATCCAGACAGCTCCCCCACTTTGGTGAAGTATCATGACAACTTTGCACAACTCACCGAAGAGGTCAAACCTGACTGCTTCAGCAAGGGGTGGAGTTCATACCACATCCTGGTGAAACAGAGTCAATCGTACCGATCACACGCAAGAATGTTCACGTTGAGAGTTACACTTCACATGCAAGCAAAAAGCAGAATTCAACTCCTATCAGCCATGAGCACTTTACCGTGGCTCAGCCTTCCAAAAGCCAGTGATGATGCTCCAACCTATATGGGAGCAAACAACTATAAACTCCATCTGTAACCAAACTTAAAAATGCCTAGGCAAGGCAGTTCTGCTACCCACCTTTTGTACATTGTAATATCACATTTCTCAGCATCTTTTTTACTTCCCAGAGCATACAGGAAGTACCCTGTTAAGCAAACTAATGGCAGTGTAGCGGCAATATTAATAATCTGGCTGCACAGCCATTGTAGTCACCGCTGCTTACAGGGAGCCAGGGATATCCTTGCTCCACCAGAGCCGAGCTTCCCATATTTGACAATTGGGATAATACTTCAGCAACATCCCCATTCCATCCTCCCATTCTTCTTATTAAACCAGTAAAAGTTTATCTCTGGATAAATGTTCGGCTGCTGCTGGACTGTCTCCTTTGAGCCATAGTGACACGGCTCAGACACTTCAGAACACGGAAACAGATGATCCTCTTCCATCACCACTCTCTTTCTAATGACATTTTTGGCCTATAAACGTTTTGCTGGAAGAGATCTAACACCACACAACCTCTATGTGAACAACACTGACGAGGCATGCGGCAGGAGTGGGTGCAGTGTCTGTCCTCTCCAGATCACCCCCGTTCAGATGGGACAACCACCATCTAGTGGCACGTGGAGGCCATTTCACCTCCCAGAGACACGGCCTCTGGCTTTCTGTCCTGGGTTCAGCTAGAATAAAGTTAATTTTCTCTGTAGCAGTGGGTTCAGCACTGTGTTTTGGCTTTAGGATGAGAACAACGTTGATGACACACTGATGTTTCAGCTGTTGCTGAGCAGTGCCTACAATAAGTCACGGACTCTTCAGCTCCTCATCCTGCCCCGCCAGTGAATAGGCTAGGGGGCACAAGGAGCTGGGAGGAGACACAGCCGGGACAGCGGACCCTAACGGACCAAAGGGATATCCCAGAACATACGACATCATGCTTAGCAATAAAAACTGAGTCTGGGGGGAGTTGGCCAGGGCACATGGCACAGCTCGGTGATTGTGGGTTGAACGATGGGTCAGCAGGAGATGAGCAATTGTGCATCACTTGTTTTGTATATTCTGTTATTATTATTGTTTTTGTTATTACTATTACTATATTTAGCATTATTATTTTCCCGTCCTTTTCTGTCCTGTAGCACTGTGTCTATCTCAACCCACAAGTTTTCCAATTTTTCCACAATTCTCTCCCCATCCCACTGTGAGGGGGGGAGCCAGCGAGCAGCCGCATGATGCTTAATTGCTAACTGGGATTAAACAATTTCTTAATGACTATTTTAAAAAATCAAATTGACATCAACATCTTCCTCATCTTTTTCCAGCTTGAGTTCAGACCTGCAGAGTTCTACAAAACCAGGGAAAGCTGGTGAAAAGCAAAAGACTGTACAAAAGACAGAACTAAGGACAGATGTGAGCTTAAAGGCATGAGAAATGTCTACTCTACCGCATACCTTCCTGCAGAAGTAATTTATTTTTTAAAAAATTCATACCCATACATATTCCTTACACTGGAGCCACGATGGCAGTGGGCTGCCATGAGACAATCTCCAGTAGCACTTAAACATATAGACTCCTCTAAGGGAAGTCAGGGTTTGTCTACAGTTTCAGAGTCCATTCACCTTGCTAAAAAGCTGGTCTAATATCCAGAACACTGAAGATTAGTGGCCAAACACATCATTAAGTAGCAGGCTAGACCGACATTGGTGCTGACAGCACTGTACGCGTTTCCACCTCCCTCTTGGCAGCTAAATTAAAGCCTGAAGACAAAGAAGAAGAGCACAGAGAGACACAGCTCATTGGATTTTGCATGTGCCTCTGTATTGCACCCGCAAAAATGGAATTTTCTCATAAAATCAGTGCCAAGCCCTTCTCAAACACACTGCCAATTTGTAGACGCAATTAATTTACCTACACATTCTAACTGGGCGTTTCTCTCAGCAAATGGCCCATTATTGCCTAATAAGCCATTTCTGGACACAAAAATCTAATCTGTGTGCCCGATCATGCTTACCATGAACCAAAATCAGGCACTGAGCTTTGCAAGTCTTCTCCTTGTTACCCCCTTCTGATCTAACAAAAGCAGCAGAAGGTGTGATGCTCTTTGAGGACTCATTTGATGACACCAGCCCAGATAAGGTGTAATTTCATACCCAAACACTTGTTAATGTTTGCACAACAAGAGCTTTCCTTCATTTTTAACACCCAGTCTTTTATGGCTAATATGCACTTGGCTGAAGAGCTCGATATGACACCTGGTCCTCTGTGTTTTTCTACTGAGACTCTGAGAAGTGTTTGGTGATGTCCACCAAGCAGATCTCTGCCAGCAGAAACCGTATCAGGACAATATTGAACATCTGCAATAGTACCTGTTCTGGTTTGATGGGCTCAGTTGTCGTGAAAATGTCAGAATAATGTTGCCTCTCGAAGACTCGATCCAACACTTCAAGCTGCTGCTGGGTGAAAAGGTCTCCTCGCATCTGTTTCCGAAGAAAATCTCTGCCCGGAAGAGAATGGCCATTTGGTACTGGAGATTCCTGAATACCTTTCAAAGAGGAGAGAGAAGACACAGAGTAAGAAGGCATCAGAGTAAGAAGATCTACAGAGGAGTGTCTCATTTTATCCCCTGCATAGATGCAAGCACCAGTATGTTGACTCCGTGAAGAGTCTGAGAGGAGGTTACGAGCAAGACACATATTGCCAGAAGATACAGTGACCAGTTTTCCACTACGACCAGCTCTCAACGCCATTTACCATCCATGATTTCACACATAATTTAAAGGCAGGCTGAAGGATAACAGTGACATCTTTGCATCACTTTCACTGTACCGCCCAAGAACCTGCCTGGTTCATGGTAGGACACAGTAGGATAAGTGTACCACCTGATGCTACAGTCACAGTCAACTTGGGTCAGCTCCAGCAGACCTCCTTTGGCCAGTCACTGCCCACATATCTCACCCCCTTCCCTCAGTACCTGCAAGCCTTGCTCAGCCCTGTCCCATGCCAAGCTCCAAACTGTGGTGTGCCCAAGTTAGGAAGCAGGAATTCTCCACCCAGCACGACCTCCACCAGCAGCAGCTGGCCAGACAACCTCCAAAACACCAGCAACAACAGCACTACCAGCACCATACAGAGATGGGATGTCCATGGAGCTGAGGGTTACAGCTGCAAGCCCGCCTCAGCAAGACCTGATCTGCTGCTCTCACCCGGCACTGCGGTTTCACTTGGTGCTTCCTAAGCTCACTGGCACAATGAGAGCCAGGGCTCCAGGGCCTGTTTTTCTTCCTCTCCTCTTTTGGCAGAGATTTTTACCAGAAGTTATAAGTGACTGCCCATGGCTGAAAAGCCATGAGACGAGTTTGAGAACCGTTTGAGAAACATTTAGATTGGCAGCTCAAAAAGACTCCAGCAATACAGGGGCTTGTTTCAATTTGCTTTTTGCAGATTCACAGTGGTTTCCTACTTTTCCTTCACCTGTCAGCACTAGAAATGTATCTTTCATGCACCGAAAGCTGAGGTCTGCAGTATTCCCAGGACTCCAGGAGGTGGAACTCCAAGAACAACAGTAAATATCAGGTTTCTTCTCCAGATGGCAACACCGCACTAGACAGAGGGAGGAAACGCTTTAAAAATAGAACTTCGCTGCCAAGATAGTTTTGAGTAGCAGAATTCATATGCATCCTTAACAACAAGACTTCCATGAGCGTTGCAGTGACTCTCTGCCTGAGCAGTCTGCAGGTGAACAACATCACCCAGACCTTCCCTGGTAGATTCTGCATCAAGTGTTGTGATGGCAAGGATCAGAGGCAATCTGCGCAAAGACACCCCGCTGCAGTTTTGTCCCCAGACTTGTGCTGGCCACGGGTGATGCTTAGTGAACGAGATTTTTCGCAAAGGACTATTGATTTGAGATCATCCTCCAGATAGCTGGATTTTGCAGAAACCGCTGTGTATCCAGAAAACCCGGCTGCTTTAAGGCAGGTCTCCCAAACTGGGGGACAAACCCATGGAAATATCATTTCAACCAAAGTCACTCTCTGTTAAAAACTGCTTACCCAGTGCTTAAACAGGCATCTGATGTCAGCAACTAATGATGGAAATCCCTTTCTAAATTTTAGTTTGGCAATTTAGACAGCAGCAGCTTTATATTTTCCTGTTTAGGGAGAACCGTGCAACTTAAATCCAGGGTAGACAATGATGTCTTTCATAAAGTGCAAGGATCAGTTTATTCCACGCAGGAAAAAGCCCCTGAACCTGTCCTCTGAATAGAAGGTCTAAGCATGTGTACAGAGTTGTGAAGAAATACAAAGGGATATAAGAAAGCAGTGTATCTTTAAAACTTTTCTTTTTTTCTTTTTTTCTTTTTTTATTATTCTAAATCAAATAATATCTAATAGACCTAGTGCTGGGTTTAGTCAACCATGGCTTATAAAATTAAAATTCTGGATGCTAGCTGCATGGTAGCAAAAGGCCGGGGAGACCCTGTCTCTGGAGCACGGAAACGCTGGCTTTAAATTTCAGGTTAAACTAACGTTATTCACAATCTGGCATCGAAGTTAAAGCTTTGTGCAGTTTTGGTCTAAAGGGGGTGATGAAACGCAGTGAAATGATCCAAGACGTGGCATGACCTGGAAAATGTTCTTGGCGACACCAGTACAGTTTGTGCATTGTTTATACACCCAGAGATCAGGTGTATAATGAGACTCCTCATACTTCAATAAGGAGCAGCCGCACTCCGGGTGCCTGCTGCCAAAGAATCCCAAGGAAGATGAGGCAGAGGAGGAGATCCCCCTCTGCAAGGGAGACCCGCAGACAAACAATGCATCAGATGGATCCAGGAGGGAGCCAGCAGGCAATGTGCCTTGCTGCATGGCACTGAGCTATGTGGCAGGGGTGACATCATATGGAGATGGTGGTGGTGCTCTGGAGACTGTGGTGGGGCTCTGGGAGGCTTTGGTCTTGAAGTCAGGACATGGTACTGTGCTGGATGCTCAGACAGAGAGAGCTGCCTCCCCTCACCACCACCACGTCTCTGTTTGCTGCCCAAGGACCTGAGACAAGATCAGCCCCTGAGACAAGATCAGCTCCTGAGACCTGCCAGAGCAATGCTGCTGGTGAGGGACCTGGGCAGGAATGGGGCAGGGCTGGGACCACATGGATGGCTGTCATTGCCCTGAGTCAGGAACCACCTAAACCTCACTCACTCTGCTTATCGCTCCTTCTTTGCATCCCGAGGACGAAGGGGCAGCTTGTCCTTTCGCACCAAGTTTCCCCAAACTCAGACTAATTGCAGGTAAGTGCCGGATTTTGCTGCACCAGTAAAGGACACACTGCACATGACACCTGGAAGTTGGTGAAGGTCTTTGGGATGCGTTTGGCTGTTGCACATTATATAAATGTGAGACAATTACCATTAGCATTATGCATTGTTTGAATACACTTGAATATCTTCTGTAATTAAAATACTGTTGGCAGGTTTGAAACAGTTTGGGTTATAAATAGGCTCCAGGGAGTGGTAAAAACATTTTTCATATAATCAATGCATCCACCTAGGAGGGTTATGTTTTGTTGACAGTAGCACTACGTGTGTACCTACCTACTCTGCAAAACAATTAGTTCCCAGTCCAATGGCATCTTTCCAGAAATGCTAATGAAGGGTGCAGGCACAATACTCTCCTTAACACAGAAGAGGACATTCCTCTCAGATGAAGGTTTCATCCCTCATCTCTAGCAGATCACACAGACAGGACTAGACGGTGCCGTTAGACCACAACTTTCTGAACTACCTGGGTGCCTCCTGCCCCAGAACTCCCCTGACACCCTGGGGAGAGCCTGTGCCTCTCGCTCTCCATTGGCACTAAGCTCCAGCACCTGCTGGACCCACTGATCTGTCCTGAGCCTCTCCCAGGCATCCAGCCCTGCTCCAGACACTGGCTTGGCTCCTCTTAGGTGCGCAAGGCTTGGGGTGACCCAGCCTGCAATCCATAGCTGGAGGACCTGCTGCACTGGGCACATCTTTGCACAGGGCAGAGTCCCAGGACACCTCCCCACTTCCAAATTCACCAGCGGGCACTTGCTGGGTGCGGGGAAAAGCAGTAATTTCTCATTCCAACTGCTGTTTGCTGTTTGCATCTCGCCCAGAACAACGACCTGTGGGTTCACATCAAAAGCCAGGCACTTTCCTGAAGAAACTGGCCTGGCTTGGACATAGCATTAATATTTCACACCAGCAAAGGTTTCCTATGGCTGGACCAAGTCTGAACAGCCTGGGAGGAGTCAGGCACAGACAGATCCACTTCTGAGAAGAGTAATGCACATGGTCACGCTCACAAAAGTCTGCCTAAACAGGGTGGATATCATCCACAAGCACCATATCCTTGCTCATAAAGAGCAGGTCATTATCAGAGAACCTAAGCAAATGGGAAGATCAGTTTAAAGAAATTGATACATTCTGGTCTTTTTTTTTTTTTTTTTTTTTTGCATAATCTTACAGTTAAAGACTTGTCTATGACATGTTTTCTGAAACAGCGGGAGAACACTTGAAATTGCTAAATACACCTAAAACAGATTTTTAGCGATACTCACCATGTTTTGGTTATACGTTTCTAAGATTATGGGCCACAATGAGGTTAGCAGATGACCCCAGACCCTATTGTCATGAAACATTAGAGCACATTTCAAAGCCCTAAAGCTTAGTATTAAAAAAAAGAAAGGCAAAACAAAAATACGACTAAAAAACCGCTGAAATAAAGAAAATTTTCAACTCCACCTTGTCTTTTTGTACTCAGAAAGGGACAGCAGCAGTAATTTAATGACTGTGTAAGGAAGTGTCACTGTGAAAGAGTGGGGACAGGCCCTGCCCCGACGCAGGCTCTTCTGAGGACAGGACAGTCTGCTTGTTTCAGGCTTTCGTGATGTTTTCTTTTGCGAAGCAACGTGGTTTTACAGGGTTAATCAAGGGAGTAAATAGCCAGGTCCAGGAACCGCTCATATTCATAACGGACGTGGTTGCTGTCTCTAATTTGCACTGTCCAACTTCATTACCTGGTATCATACCTAATTACTCCACCTTACAGGAAAAAGCAGGCTAATTAGGAAGGATGTTATTCACCACATTTAAAGCATTATGAAGCAAATGAAATATTACCAGGAGGCAAAAAGGTGATTTGTTTCCTTGTAGCATGCCTGCAAATTAGTCCAGAGAAGATAAAGACTTTGTTTAATTACCACGTGGAAGGCTTTGTTCCAAGTGTAAACTGAATTTCCCTGCCGCCTTCCCGGGATGGTGTGCATTTGGCAGGCACCAGCCTCCTGCTCTTCCCAGTAAAATCTCAGTTTTGGGACCATGTACGTGCTGAGAGATCTTTGCATTTACACTACCTGAGTGCTCTAAGCACAGTTATTTATTTTTTCAAGGGATGGCATCCCTAAAAAGAAGCTTTATATTTTGAAGCGTATATAGCTAATCATAGCGCAAATATTTTCAAGAGAAATCACTGTATTTCACGAAGATGGTATGGGTTTTGCTGTAGATCAAAGTGAGAAAGGGGTAAAAAAAACATAAATCATCAGAGATCCAAAAATACTTTTCATTTGGAGAAGATATCAGGCCATTTCGATGGCACTGATAGAGTCTCTGCTCTGTCTCCATTACCCACTGAAGGCAGCTGGAGTCAGGAGCTGACTACGCTAGATTATATTCCCTATAAGATGGTCACCAATATATATATATATGATCTTCAACCTCTATTGATTGACCAATTTCACAAGCAAAGACTGGTGAAATGAAGCTGAAATGAACATCATGCTTTAACTCATTGAACCCATCAGGCCTGAGTTAATCTCGCTGCCCACTGTCTCTGATAGAATTCAATTGATCAATCATGTTTCGGTGATAGTACCATTTCAGTGGCTTATTGCTTCTTCATTTCAAGGCTTGACCTGTTAGATATACTTGGACCAGCTCTGCTCCTCCTGGAGACGCAGAGACCAGCATCTGCCGACGCCAGTGCATTGTCCTGCCTCCACGCTTGGAAAAACTCGGGGGGTTTTGCTGAACGCTCCCACCTCCACGTTGTATTTCACAGTCAGGATGGGTGGGAGGACACAAGGAGTTCCCTGCCCTCTGGTCAGTGCTCACCACCTCCCACTCCACACCTTGGACAACCAGGGAAAATACCATTTTTGTATTTGGGGACCTGGCAGTGCTGGGGGAACGTTTGGACTCAATGATCTCAAAGGTCTCTTCCAACTGAAACGATTCTGTGATTCTGTGAATGGGCTTGTATTCCTGTAGCTTCTGTAGTATTTAAGAGGAGATACAACTGCAGTAACTATACGTATAAAATAAGACATGACAAGTTTATTAAGGAATGATTGCAAAAAAACCCAACTCTTTTTCCTAATCTGTTTTTGTAAACTGTGTCAGCAGCAAGCGGTGGAGACGTGGCTTTATGTCATCTACTTCCAGCTCAAGTTCATATTTAAATACCTGCTATAAGCTCATTCAAGCAATTTTAACGTAGTTTATACCTACTTCCACACCATGCTGTAACACATTCTTTCATCATTTCTTTCAAAAAATAATTTCTTGCTATGATTGGGCGACACAGTCGGGAGAGCAGGTTGGAGATGAAATTGTGCTCTGTGTATCTTTGGAAATGCCAAACTGGTTTCTGATTATGACTGACTGGGAAAGGATTTGCAGCTCTGGAACGTACTCGAAGACTGAAATCACAGAATCACAGAATCACAGAATCACAGAATCATTTGGTTGGAAGAGACCTTTCAGCTCCTCAAGTCCACCTGTTGCCCCAGCACTGCCAGGTCACCACTAACCCCTAGCCCTCAGCAACACCTCCACACAGCTAGGAAACCCCTCCAGGGATGGGGACTCCACCACTGCCCTGGGCAGCCTGGGATAAGCCTGGACAATCCCAACAGGCAAGAAATTGTTCCTCAGGGTCAACTTCAACCTCCCCTGGAACAACTTGAGTCTAGTTCCTCTCATCCTGTTGCTTGTTCCGGGGGAGTAGAGACCAACCCTCCACCTCGCTCCAACCTCTTGTTAGAGAGATGTCGAGAGCCAGAAGGTCTCCTCTGAGTCTCATTTGCTCCAGACTCAACCCCCCCCAGGTCCCTCAGCCGCTCCTTAGCCTAGTGCTCCAGACCCTAATTCTGACAGCTCATAGAAAAAGCAGTGGTAGGACACGCAAACACAGCTCGGCGGGGTATATGCAGTGACCACTCAGTACAGTAATTCTGGGGCATTTGTTATCCTGGTGGAGTGAAACACAGTGGACACTGGAGCAGGAAATGGACCTGCAGGACCAGCAGGCAGTTGGCACAGCATGAGTGGCTGCCATTGCCCACCCTACAACAGCTACAGCCTGTGTGGACCTGGCAGAAACTGCCAAGCCCCTGCCCTCCTCAGGACTGACAATCATTGAGAAAAACACAGGCCACTCAGTTGCCGTCAGCCAACACTAATCTTTCCATGCAAGCCTGGAATAACAAAGTGGAATTTCCACCTAGCTGGAATTCTTTGCAAAGCACTAGCTCAGAAACTTACCCAGAGAAAATAAAAGCAGTAAAGAGCTTGCCCACATCTCACCCACTTGATGAGCAGAACTTTGAAGCACCGCAGCAAACCCCAGGCAAGCTCTGCCTGGGAAGGAAACACTTCTGAAGCGCTGCCGAAGACCTTGGCAAAGCTCCTACAAATGGCAGAGGACTCCAAGGCAGTGATGCCCCTCCTCCCAAAATACAAATTCCCAGAGAAACGTTCAAACAACCTGTGACACGGCCGGGACACATGCAAAGGAGAGAGAAAGGCTGCGGAGGAGGCGGCTCGCCCCACGAGCAGCATGGCTGCAAGCTGTGGACAGACGCTGTGCTCTGCCCAATGAGCGGAAGGTGTCCGTCCACACTCTATCCAATTAACCACACACTGCATCCACAAAAAGCTTCTAATTCCTACAGACTTCTGTGCATAAATTAAATAAAGCCTTGTTTTACAAGAACCAAGAACTGTGGTCTCAACGCTGCGACTGCGCACACTGACAGCAAAACGAAGGAATGTCTCAACCAAATTCGTCGTAATGGCTTGCAGGAGTAATGCAAAACATGGAATAAAACACCATTATAAAATATAATACACCCCGCACCTACTGATTTTTACAGGTTACACAAACTGAGAGTTCAGTGGTATTTTTAAATATTTTATCCACATGCATTAGTCAGGAGAAATTAACTTCTAAAGATCCTCCACAGCTGTGTAATGTGGGTTTTTTACGCCTCAAAAATTTCTGTTTACTTCTTGCTCCCAGGAGCTGCACCTGTGCATCCATCTTCCCTTGATTTCTCTTTCTGACTGCCTGGACAGAGATGCACTCCTCCGCACAAGCTGCAGGATGTAGGTGCCCCCAGTCGTGGGTCCACCAACGCCATGCCCTGCTCAAACAGTACCTGGCACAGAGGTCGGGATGTGGGTGCTGCCAGACATGCTGTTAATACTGCTGGATGTGCAGAACCCACCAACTCAACCCAGCAGCACCAGCGGACCATGGTGTTTCCCCACACTCTGTCCTCTGAGTGGAGCTGGGTGATGGAGAAGGTCCATCAAACCAGCTCCTGAAGGAACCATAGAATCACAGAATCATCTGGGTTGGAAGAGACCTTTAAGATCCACAAGTCCCCCCATTCCCCGAGCACTGCCAGGTCCCCACTGACCCCTGGCCCTCAGCAACACCTCCACACAGCTAGGAAACCCCTCCAGGGATGGGGACTCCACCACTGCCCTGGGCAGCCTGGGACAGGCCTGGACAACCCCAATGGGCAAGAAATGGTTCCTCAGGGACAACCTCAACCTCCCCTGGAACAACTTGAGGCTGGTTCTTCTTGTCCTGTCACTTGTTCCAGAGGAGAAGACACTGACCACCCCCTCGATCCAACCTCCTGTCAGGGAGTTGTGGAGAGCCAGAAGGTCTCCCCTGAGCCTCCTTTTCTCTAGGCTCAACCCCTCCAGGTTCCTCAGCTGCTCCTCAACACACTTGTGCTGCAGACTCTGCACTAGCTCCATTGCCCTTCTCTGGACACACTCCAGCCCCTCAAAGTCCTTCTTGGAGGGAGGGGCCAAAACTGAACCCAAGATTTGAGGTGCAGCCTCCCCAGTGCTGAGGTGGTTTCTGGATTCCACTGAAATCAACTGCTATCATTAGCCAGAGACAGAATTGCAGACCGTGGGTGGTGAGATGATGCCCATTCTGTGTCCATGAGCGGTTACACCAAGGCCACCCAACACCACTGCACTGGTGATGCAGTTTGCTGCCTGCACATGCCCCAGCAGCTCCCACAGCCAGGGAGGTCTCCCACCAGTGCCCAGTGCCCAGTAGGACAGCACCAACAGTTGGTCTTCCCTCTGGCATACCCCAGCTCCAGTCCCCTCTTCCAGAAGTGAGGGCTAAACACTGCTGCCACCACCCCAGCTCTCTCAGTTGTGATTTGGGAGATGCTGTGAATGAATGGGGTGCACAGAGCGAAATCCAGTGCACCAGCACCCATGGACTCAGTCATGGTGTGAACGAGCAAGGACACACATGCTCCGCACTGTGAATGTGGGGTAGAGGCAGCAACGTGCCAACTCTGGCCACCCTCAGCACCCTCCTTTGCTCCTGCGACACCACGCCAGTCGAAGGGGACAGGTCTCAAATGGGAAATCCAGCCACTACCATTCGTGACCCCACCAAAGTTCACACAGAGGAGGAGGAGAAGAAGGGAGAGGAGAAGGAGTAGGAGAGGGAGCACCCACAGCCTCCAGCACTCATGGGGAGACTCCTTCACTGCAGCACTGGCACTCATTTGTCATTTGCAGGTTGCTGTGGCACAAGTCCCTGTTAGAGTCCTAGCAGACTCAGGAACCCACTCTCACCCTGTTGGTGTGCTCAGCTGAGCCCAGCTCCAGTGGTGTTGGCACAGCACCATGACTGAAGGCAGGTGGGGGGGAAGAGTTGCTCGCAAGGGCATGGAAAGTCATCACGTTGGGTGGTCTAACCACAGAGGCAGTTAAACATCATGTTTGGGTTTATTTTCACTGCTTTTAGCTTTCTAAACGCATTCATGCTTCCATACCCCTTGCTATTTTAAAACCGCAGAACAGAAGGTGACAAGAAGCATGTGTTTGTACAGACACACACATGAGGTGGTTGGTCATCTGGTTCTCACCTTGGGAAGCAGCTAAGGAAAGTTTGTTGCTGCTCCAGTTGGCCTGGCTTATTCCCCAATGGCATGAGACAACTTTGGACCCTGCCCCACCCGAGTCCTTCAATTCAAACCCCACCTCACTGAGTTCACCAGCCACTCTCCATAATCTTTGAGAAGTCAAGGAGATCAGAGGACGTCCCAGAAGACTGAAAGAAAGCTAATGTCAGATCCACCTACAAGAAGGGCTTAAAGGAGTATGCAGGAAGTTACAGGCCATCAGTCTAACTTCAGTCCCTGGGAAAGTTACAGAATGAATTCTGCTGCGGTCTGTCACAAGTCAAGTGAAGCACGTTATCAGGAAAAGCCAGCATGGTCTCACCAAGAGCAAATTGTGCTTGACAAACCTGATGGCCTTCTACAACAAAGTAACTTGCTTGGTAGATGTGGGACGAGCAGTGGACACCATCTATCTGGGTTTCTCCAAGGCTTTCGATAGGGTTCCCCATAGCCTCCTCCTAGAGAAACTGATACATTATGGTCTAGACAAGTGGTCTGTGCGGTGGGTGGGAACTGACTGGGTGAGTGGTGATAAATAGCTCTATTTTCAAACTGACAACCTGTCACAAATGGGGTCCCCCAGGGATCAATATCGAGCCCAACACTGATTAATATCTTCATAAATGATCAGGATGAGGGCATCAAGTGTGCCCTGATGAAGTCTGCTGATGATACCAAACTGAGCAGGGAAGTGGATGCTTTGGAAGGGAGAGCCACCTTGCAGGAAGACCTTGATGGGCTGGGAGAGCGGGCTAACAAGAACCTGATGAAGTTCAACATGGACAAGTGTAAGGTCTTGCATCTGGTCAAACATAATCCTGTAGTGCAGCACAGGCTGGGATCTACCCGGCTGGGGACCAGCTCTGTGGAGAGGGACCTGGGGGTCCTGGTGGACAACAAACTCAATATGAGTGACCAGTGAGCTGCTGCAGCAGCAAAGAAAGCCAGTGGGATGCTGGCTTGCATCAACAAGGGCGTCACCAGAAGAGAGAAAGAAGTCATTGTCCCACTCTACTCAGTGCTCGTCAGGCCACACCTGGGAGACTGTGCTCAGTTTTGGTCCCCACTGCAAAAAAAAAGATGTGGGCAGGCTGGAGAGGGTCCAGAGAAGGGCCACCAAGATTATCCAAGGACTGGGAAGATGCCAGATGAAAAAAGGTTGAGAGAACTGAGTTTTTTCTGAAGAAAATAAGGCTCTGGGGAGACCATGTTCCAGTATTTCAAGGAAGATGGAGACTCCCTTTTTACAAGGAGTAAAGATGAGGGGTAATAGGTACAAGCTTCTCCTAGGGTGATTCTGATTGAGCACAATTAGAATTTTTTCTCAGCAAGGATAATCAGTCATTGGAATAATCTCCCCAGGCAGCAGTAGAGCCCCCAGCACCGTGAAGATTCAGCTGGAGAGGGGCTGGACCACCTTGTCTAGACCAGGCTTTGCGAAGAAAGGTTTGACCAGATGAGCCTTGAGGTCCTTTCCAACCTGGTACTCCACGATTTGATGATGTCCTGGTTTTGCCTGAGACAGAGCTAATTTTTCATCTTAGATCTTCTACGATTCCATGAAAAAGGCAGTTGGGGACCCAACAAAAGTGACATCTCCCTGTGTATGTTGTATTCCATGGTTCTGCCTTAAATGGTCTCATGCACTGGACACAGAACAAAATTCATCAGCCAAGATTTTACTTTTAAGGAAAAACAGTGTAGCCCTTTGCTAATTACCATAAGTAATTAGTGTCATCTAAACATTAATTATTTATCCTGCAGTAAACTCAGCAATCTACAGGACAACTCCCTTGGCACTGAGCTCATCACACGGACGCCCTTATTAAGCAAGTACAGGAGAATCTCACCACACGTTATTTCTGCTATTTCAAAACCTGCTTCCGTTGAGGCTGGGCAGGTCAGTTTTTGGGGCTATATCTCAGGGATTCTGACTGCACTGCAAACCTGCAGCGACGGGGAAATTTCTGACACTTTTTCTTCGATAGGAGTACACTGATGGACTGAAACTGAATCTTGTTCACAAGCAGCGATCGTTTCTGAAGAACTGCATGACACAAAGTCCTGCAGGGAAAAATCCTGAATGCACCAAGAGAGACATCTTGAGACTTTCAAATGACAGTTATCACAGCTTTCCACTTCAAAATCATTTTAGTGCTTAAATACAAAGTAATCAGCTTATACAGAATCACAGAATCATTGAGGCTGGAAAAGACCCTTCAGATCATCTCATCCCAGCATTCTCCCAGCACTGCCAGGTACCCACTAAACCCTGGCCCTCAGCAACCCCTCCACATGGGTGGGAAACCCCTCCAGGGATGGGGACTCCACCACTGCCCTGGGCAGCCTGGGACAGGCCTGGACAACCCAATGGACGAGAAATTTTTCCTCAGGGCCAATCTCAACCTCCCCTGGGGCAACTGGAGGCTGTTTCCTCTCATCCTATCATCTATCTTCCGTCAGCACTGGCATGGCCAGCAGGACCGGGGCAGGGATCATCCCCCTGGACTGGGGGTACTGGGGAGGCCACATGTCGAATCCTGGGTTCAGTTTTGCCCCCTCACTCCCTCCAAGAAGGACTTTGAGGGGCTGGAGTGTGTCCAGAGAAGAGTAATGGAGCTAGTGCAGGGTCTGGAGCACAATGCGCTGAGGAGCTGCTGAGGGACCTGGAGGGGTTGAACCTGGAGAAAAGGAGGCTCAGGGGAGACCTTCTGGCTCTCCACAATTCCCTGACAGGAGGTTGGAGCGAGGTAGGGGGGTCAGTCTCTTCTCCCCCGGAACAAGCGACAGGATGAGAGAACAATCCTATGATTCTATGATCTATATATCTACATCTGTCTATGTACATGCAGAAGTGTCAAAAGATAAATAAACCTTCAATCCTCATGACCAACAAAGCCCAGGCACCAGCCCCTCCTCACCCACCATATGCTCCCAGGATTGTCTATGGCCCAGGTTGTCTTGCTCCAGGGTGTCACTCTTCCTTGGAGCTTCCTGCACTGCTGTCGGTGCTGTGTGTCACAAGGAGCCAGGATGCTCTCTGGGACATTGTCCTCATCACTCGTGCAGGTGTGTGTAACCTAGGAGACTGAACTGCTGCTCTGCACAACCAGGGCAACAGCACACATATCCAAACATGTCAGTGATTGAGGTGTAAGCAAACCCTTCAAATTATTTTCTATGACTTGTGCAAGGCATGATTATTTTTCATGGAAGCTTTTATCTAAAATGCTTTGGAAAACAGAAGATAATCATTTTTAGGGGGAGTTGGCAGGATTTTTAAGATAAATTTTAAAAAACGCTGAAACTATCCTCAACTTTGTACTTTGTGATGAACAACAAGTAGTTATGTAAAAGACAATCACTTTTCCTTTAAAAATATTTACAGAAGGGTTTCATTATAATTTTTCATTTATCTGTCCAACTCTCTTCCTGACTTTATTCCCTTAGGAAGAGAGGAAGCACACCGGGATCCGTGCTGCCTGGAATTTTTCCTCCTCACATACGCACATGTGCATAAATGTAAACATGTACAGGCAGCCACGGGTTCTTTTCAAGACGTGCTCTGCAGAGTCGTGACCACCTCCCCACACCCCAGCCAAAGCCAGCACCAACAAGTTGAAACCAGGCGTGGTGCACAAAACCAGCTGGTTTGCACCACTCTGCTTCCGGGTAAAACCTCTGAAAGAGGCTTTTTTTAGAAAAAGAAAAGAGAAAGAATACTTGTAACATGGGGAGCTAACAGCAGGCAGGAGGGCAGTGGCCAGTGGGTGGGTATAAAGCAGGGAGGTCACACAGTGAGGTCGTCACTCCCACCCAAAAGGAAACGAGGGGTCTCTCCACCAGCTCCCATTGATGATTTTCCTCTCCCCAAAGACATTGTGGCAGCTCTGCCCAATGTAGCTGCAGACAGACCAAACACCCGATGGGATGAACACTCTGATGGGGTGAACTGGGAGCACACTGAGACATGCCGTGCCTGGCATCATCTCCTCACTGCCCACTCGGCCAAGCCCCTTGAGCACCACCAGCTTCTGTCCACTATCATGCCTTTCGTCCGGCCCTCAGGAGGACTCCCTGCACCCGTGGGCTGCCTGGCAGGCTCTGACACCTCCCCGTGCCGCCGGAACATGGGCACCGGCCGTTACCATAACACACTCGATTGTTCTCAGCGGTGCTCCAGCAAATAAAGCCATTAATTACGGTCTCTCCCTCAGCCGCCGTTGGCTGGAGCGGCAATCAATGCTCAACCCCTCATTGCCTGCTCTCAGGGAGCGGAGACAGATGCCATAAAAATGATGCGCAGCCTGCACTGAGCCCCACCAGTGCGGCGGCGGCAGGCTGTGCCTGGGAGCAGCCACCACGCTGCTTCCACACGCGACGCCGTATTTATTTGGCCTGCTGCAGCCGTGGGGGAAGGCATCCCTTTAGGCGATTATTTTTATCTTATAACGTCAATTTACTTATACTGATTGGCTTCCTGCCGCCAAATATCAATTAAATTGCAAATGCCTGCTGAATCTTATTTTCTGCCTCTTCCTCTTTCCCCCCATTCCCCTTCCTTCTTTCTCTCTCCCCTTCTTTTCCTGAAAGAGAGAGAGAGAAAGAACTCTGTGTTCAAACATAATTTAATTCATTTCCCTTTCCATATCTCAAAGGAAAATCTATATCTCTCCCTGGAAGGCCATTTGCCCTCTGTTATTGGGAGCTGAGGTATCACAGCGCTGGGCAATTTGTTTCAACCGACTATCGGCAGCCCATCAGGGCTCCTCAGGACCTCTGCTATCTCAATGCAATTGTACCTGGCATTGCCATTTATGACTTGTTTTTAATAGCTGCTGGTACCCACCTGACAGCCGAGTTTCAGTTCCCACATGGTGGGCCCACCCCACTCCCTCCCGCAGCGGCCACCTCCTCTCCCATGATGCTTATCAGCTGCTGACGGAGATCTCTGCTCATTCCATCATCAGATCCTCGTGAGCTCTGGCTGCTGCTCCCCAGTGGTTGTATTTCAGGAGGCAATGGGGTGGCCAGAGCTGCCAGAGGTTATAAGTTGTTCCCGTGACAAGCAGCTGCATGAAAGGTCTAACCAAGATGTGGCATCTGATGGTGCTCATGTACCAAAGCCACGTGTAAGACACCTTCCCGTTGCTGCTGAGACCTTCCAGAACCAGTGACGACTGCTGGCACAAGACCCCAGATCATTCCATGTCATGAGCAAAGTAACATCGCATCACAATGTCCTCCTGCAGAGCACTTCTGCCTGTGCCCGCAGTCAGAGGGAAAGGGGGTGGGACCAAGTCATGCTAAGGGAGTTGGAGGGCTGGCAACGAGTGCCAGCAATAAAAATTAACATCCCCAGCAGCCAGAGGTCAACAGCAGTGGTGGGATCTGGAGTGCAACCAGGAAGGTAAAGCAAAGCTGAACAAACAGGCGAATATTAATCAGTGATGAAGAGGTGAAGTCCCTCAGATGAAAAGCGCGCTTGATGCATGGGCATGGGGCAGAACCAAACCCCACCTGCCCTGCCCACATAACCTTCATCTTCCCTCAGAACACGTGGGATCATAGAACCATAGGATCACAGGATGGCTTGGGTGGGAAGGGACATTCAAAGCTCAACCAGTCCAACACCCCTGCAGAGAGCAGGGACATTTGCAACTACAGCAGGTTGCTCAGAGCCCCAAGGGCCAACCTGACCTGCAATGGTGCCAGGGATGGGGCTTCTCCCACCTCTCGGGGCAACCTGGGCCAGCGTCTCACCACTCTCAGCAAAAACAGTCTCTCCCTTCTCTCTGGTCTCAGTCTCCCTCTGTCAGTTGAATCCATCACCCTTTGTCCTGTCCCAACAGCCCCTGCTGAAAAGCCCCTTCCCAACTTTCTGACAGCCCCCTTGAAGCACTGAAAGGCTGCACTAAGGACTCCCCGCAGCCTTCTCTTCTCCAGGCTGAACACCCCCAACTCTCTCAACCTTTCTTCATAGGACCACCCAGGGAAAAGCCAGAGACAGCACAAACCCATGAAAACAGCCCAATGAAATCAGTCACAATATCTCTGGATGCAGAGGGAGCCCTTATACGCATCTCTCCGTCACCTCCCTGTTGTGAACACATGCTCAGTCCAGGAGTGGGTGCGGACCATGGAGGTACAATGTGAGAGTAAACACGTCCCCATGCACACACATTCCTCCAGCTAAGCACCAAAACAGATCATAGCAACCCAAAAACAGACCCTGCTTTTCCTGTCAGGCCACTGCTTCTCTTTTGTGCAAGAAGGTGTTGGCGAGGAAGACCCTCCCTCCAAGAGAGGGTATAGGACTCAGTCATGGCTGCATCCAGTGATGGGTCCTCCGAGGGGACTCATGGAAATCACAGAGTCACAGAATTGTTTTGGCTGGAAGAGACGTTTTAGCTCCTTGAATCCAACCATTCCCCCAGCACTGCCAGGTCTCCACTGACCCCTGGCCCTCAGCAACACCTCCACATGGCTGGGAAACCCCTCCAGGGATGGGGACTCCACCACTGCCCTGGGCAGCCTGGGACAGGCCTGGACAACCCCAACGGGCAAGAAATGGTTCCTCAGGGACAACCTCAACCTCCCCTGGAACAACTTGAGGCTGGTTCCTCTCATCCTGTTGCTTGTTCTGGGGGAGAAGAGATGGACCTCCTAATGATGAGCTGGCACAGCACCATGCTCACAAGTGTGAGCCTGGATGCCTGCAAACCTGACTTCAAGCCTTGGCTCTTCCAGCTCCTGGTGCCTCAGTTTCCCCCCTGCTGAAGTGAGGACACTCTAGCCAATCTAAATATCTCCCATCAGCAAAGTCCCACCCATTATAAATTGTCTGTAGCACATCCAAAAATTCTTTAGGACCTTCTTAAAATGCAGACATGTTTGTTCTGGGTTTGAGGCTACCTGGGCGATTGTCATGTGTCAGCAATTACCTCCATGACAAGGTTTTGGACAGGAGCCGCATGGGTTTAGCTAAAGCTGGTTTAAAATTCTGGGCCCATGTATGTCAATGACTCATTCAGAAAGCAAGAGAATGAGCTATAAGGAACGCTCCAGCGTGTGTATACACCCCCAGAACTGTCTCTACATGTACACACACCTATATACTACATGTGCACACATGTATAGTGACCATCTATATTCCATCTGTCCATCCATAACACTATTCCCTATGCAGAGACGCTCATAAAAAAACACCAAGGGTAATAGGAAAGACCTCTGCACCCTTTGCGAGGGTGATTATTGACTGGCTCATTCAGTGTCTGATGGAGATCGCGTGATTGCTGGGATGTACCTTGCAGGCTTCTAAACAGAAGGCTCCAGAATCAATTTTGTGGTAACGGGTTAGATGTGACCGGCTTACAAACTCAGCATGGGTGTCAGGAAGCAAATCCAAGCAGCGCCATTACATTTTTTTTTAAATACCAGAGGTGAGGAAAGCCTCCCGGCTGGGCGAGCCACTGGACATTGGGCTCATTTTCACCTCCAAGGTGACAAAGGTATGCGCAGCAGGTGTGGTGCTATGGCAGGTGTTGCAAGGCGACACTGAAGCTCACAGCTTGCACAGGAAGATTTGTGTCTCTCCTGATGTGAGGACAGCATTGGGAGCTTCAGCGGAGCAACACTGCTTTGGCCAGTGACCACCACCTCCACCATTCCCCAAGGGACCCACTCTGCATGATGGCGATGTGCGGAGGGCAGCCCCCACCCAAGCCCATGACCCTGTGGTTCTGTCCAGCTTCCCCAGTCCACCACTGCCACCACACCAGCTCCTCCCACAGCGTCCGCAGCCCTCGCTTTGCTGGGACAATTGCTGTCTGCAGGAGAGGGTCTGGGAGCAGGATGGAGGACATGAGCATCTCAGGAAGCTTGTCGAGAACTCGTCCTTGGTGGCCATCATTAGCCAGGGCTCCCACCCCACCAGTGGCCAGGGGAATCACCTGTGGACACCCCACTGCCAAACAAATTTTCTGCTCACTGAGTGGTGAAAAGGCACCAGATTCATACTCTGGAGCCAAGTCACCAACTGAATGGCTCCATTTTCATCCATGGCATCCCTGGGGGGAGCATGCTTGGAAACTTACCTTGGCTGTGACAAGGCTCTGGAAGGGTGACCTGGCCAATGGGAACAAGACCAAGAGGTCCAAGAGGTTTACACTGATTTCACATGCCAGACGCTAACTTTCTTGGGAACCATGGAGAGATTTCTCATCAACCCCACACCCTGACCTCCTTCTATAAACTGACCCACTGAGGTGCTGTGGTGGTAAGACCATCAGGCACCAAATGCCTCTGCCAGAAAGACCACATGGGTGTAAAAGGGAGAATGGGTAAATTGAAGAATTACAAAATCCAAAGTTACACACCTAAACAGTTCCAAAAAAATGTTCCTTGGATTCAGGCACATCTATAATTATGTTCCTCCCATACTGGACCACCCACACCAGGCCTTGGCCACTCTCCATTGCCAGCCAAGGTCATGATGCATGGGGACTGTTCTTTGTTGCCCCCAACTGGGGCGAGGCAGGAGAAGACAGGCTCTGCTGTGTCACAAAACCTCACTGTTATAGAAATGCCACCTGCTGTGTCCTCCTGCCTGGGAGGGAACCTGGGTGAGAATGGGGAGAGAGCAGCTGGGTGCCAGTTCTCGGGGACGCAACTGGAAAGCTGAGGAATCAGAGGAGGAAAAAACCCGATATGCGACTATTTCTTATTAGTCAGCTTAGGGGGAAAAAAAGTCAGGCACCGTCAAGCATGAAATCTTGTTGGGACAATAGAGATGGAGTTGCCACCGCTGACAGTAATGTTTACAAGGGCATCATGTGTCGATGCCGCACAGCGTGAAACCAGCAGCCCCGTCTAGCTCTGCGAGTCGTAACGCGACACAAAATGTCCCAGTTGGGACAGGTAGGAATTGTGCCACCAAAAATAACTGCTCAGGTGTAAAATCAATTACAGGCGGGTGGGAGGGAATGCCAAGGAGCTCCATTGGCATGGCAAGAGGTTTCTGAGCTCTCTCCAGCTGCAGGAGCTGGCGAACACGGTCTCTGAGCTGGGAGACGACTCAGCAGTTGGTTTGGGGGCTTCCCTTTGCCCCCAGCTGAGGATGGACTGAGCAGAGGGAGTAGGAATACACCCAACCCCATGCTGCTAAGCTCCAACCCCAAACCAGTGTGCACCACCGTAGGGTTTCCAGTTATCTCACAAGATATTGTACCAGCCCCCTGCCCTTTGAGCTCTGATTTCTGACTGGCAAGACATCAGCACCACAGCTGAAGGATCTCAATTTTTCAGAAGACTTCACCACAAAATCTTCCTGACTCACAGGAACAGCATTCAGGGTGGTCAGGCAGCTGCAGCCCACCACAGCCCATGACAATTGTTCATTATGAGACCTTCCAAAGGAGGATCTGGCATGCAAATGGCCCAGAGATAGCAGCTACAGAAAATCATGTTGGAAGGAAAGTGATACCAGCAGGAACACCTTGACCAGAGAGAGAGTCCAGCAGCAATTGCTCAGAATTGTAAGGAGGGGCTGAATCGTGTTCAGTCCATGTAAGATGTTCCGATGTCTTCAACTGAAATGCTCAGCCACCATAAGGCCTTTGATTTCCGCACTTGTGCACCGACTGCCTCCCAGCTTCTCCCTTGGGGCCATGCCTTCTTTTTCTCACAATACACCGAAATGGGTGAAGGGGAGAGGTGTCTCATCCATCAGAAGTGATGGTGTGGAGGTGAAACCAGCTCACACTCCCACAGAGCAATGCAAGGGCCCACCAGGCAAAATACAGATAAGCTCTGCCATGCAAGATGGCCACCACTCAATCAAAGCTGTTCTTCCTGATGTCTCCTCACCACAAGTTTGCTTTCTTCACTTTTTGGACTAAAAGTTGCATAAAGCATCTGAAAGAAGCACCTTCCCTCAGTGATGCCACTGTTGCCCCAAGAACAGCATCCCTGAGGTGCTCAGTCTGCTCTGCTCATCAGCATCTCTGAAGTCCTGTAAGAAACTTCTCTGTCTCTTTATCTTTTTGCAAGACATTGGAGGACCACAATGACAGGGCTGCAGAATGCTTCTGAACAAACAAAGTGCTGGCAACAGCCACACATCCTTAACCAACCTGCAACCAAAGAGATTCAGAGAGCAGCAGACACAGCCTTCAGACCTGTCATTGCTTCAGCACCCCAGTCTGTGGCTACAGGGAAGCTGGTTTATGAAGATGGAGTGTCCATGTGACCAGAAAGCTGTCTTCTTTTGCTGATGTTAGTCCCTGACAGATTTCCAATACCCTGTCCTCTGCTGTGGAAATCTCTTTTGCCATGCTACAGATCAGCCAGAACAGTGCCCAGCTGATAGGAGATTTTAACTGGATGTCCTTTCAACATGAGACAATTCAGCTAAAGATCCTTGGTTTCCAACCTCCACCTGTCATGTGGAACTGCAGCAGCAAAGGAAAATCAGTCTCCTGCCAGAGCCATAAACTCACAGTAATTATCATAAGTATACTTTGACTACAAATATCCCTTGGAAGATCCTCAGAGCAGGAAACATGGGGAAACTCCACACTCAAGTTTCCTAGGCATCTGCCAGAAGAAGAAACATTGGTTGCTTTCAGAAGTCCAAGCACTTCGAGTGCTCTTCCCAGCTCTGAAGTCATGGGCATCATTATGTGGATGGTCACTGCCCCAGAAGCGAGAACACATTAAAAAAAGGAAGCAGCTGTGCAGGCACCTCCATGTACGGGCCAGTCTCCACCACTGATGTTCGTGAAGAAACCAGAGCAAGTGAAGGCCGTGGCTCTGAAACTCACTCAAGCAGAAGTTTATGAAAAGTTGATCAAGCTACTGGTGAGGTGTGTGAGCATGAGTGCTGTCCTCGCTCCTAGAGAACAATGTGCGCTGAGGAGCAGCTGAGGGACCTGGGGGGGTTGAGCCTAGAGAAAAGGAGGCTCAGGGGAGACCTTCTGGCTCTCCACAACTCCCTGACAGGAGGTTGGAGCAACAGGGGGGGTCGGTCTCTTCTTCCCTGGAACAAGCAACAGGATGAGAGGAACTAGACTCAAGTTGTTCCAGGGGAGGTTGAGGTTGACCCTGAGGAACCATTTCTTGCCCGTTGGGGTTGTCCAGGCCTGTCCCAGGCTGCCCAGGGCAGTGGTGGAGTCCCTATCCTTGGAGGGGTTTCCCAGCCATGTGGAGGTGTTGCTGAGGGCCAGGGGTCAGTGGGGACCTGGCAGTGCTGACGGAACAGGTGGGTTTGAGTTGCTTAAAGGTCTCTTCCAGCCTCAATGATTCTGTGATTCTGTGACAGGAGAGGTGGAGTGCAGGGAGAGAAACCTCAGAGCACCTGACACAGCTGCCCAGAGGTACAGACAGAAAAAAAATAAAAGCCTAGCTAAGTATGAAATGGGGAAACAAGTTGAAATTCATCTTCTTGTGAAAGCTCAGCAAAACACCAATGGAACACGTCATCCATCAGACACATACACGTGTTGCTGGGGCAGACAGGGACATGTACATCTGGAGTTTCTCAGCTAGGTCTTCTTTTCCCATTTGAAAAGTCTGCTCAAGCAGAGAAAAAAAGGAAAAAAAAAGACGGATTTGTCTGTCTGTGGAGCACATCTGGATGTCCTGCCATCTGCTCAAAGCTCTGCTCTGACAAAGACCAAGATCCGGAGGCCCAAAGCACGCGTCCTTGGTGCAAAGAGTACACCCAAAGGCCATGCCAGACAGGAGCTGAACTGGAGAAAACCTCCAGTCTCAGGACACCTTCATTTTCTGCCATGCTCTGATTTTGTGCTGTCTGCTTACCAGGAACTTCCCAACCAGCAGTGACAGCAATTACAGCTCAGACTATCAACTCTGCCTCTTCCCAAAGCACCAATGGAGAAAGTGGTTTTCCACTATCATTCGGGATTTCAAGAGTTTGTCATTTCAGCCAAGAAAATAATCCTGACCATAAAATCCCAGTAAGCTCAAATCAAAGCTCACTCCCACTGCGACAGAAGCAGGTTTCAGTCCTCTGCGATAATCCTGGCACTGCCGCTGCATTTTGAGCGATCACAGAGAAGGTAGCGAACCTGCTGTTACCCACAGGAGAGCCCAGTTTACTGTTCCCTCGGGACGGAGAGAGGCTGGGAGGTGGGATAGAGGTCCCAGTGGGAATAGCCTGCGTGTCTCTCCAACCACCATCCGCAGCTGGCCAAAAATCTCCCTCTTCCAGGGTAAATGCAGGCTGAGCCGCCGCAGCTCCCCAGAGCTCCTCTTACGTGCTTGAAACGGAAGCATTTATTTCAGCAGCGTGGACGTATTCTAGCAGACCCGAGTGACACTGATCTACATGCACGGAAAAAAACAGGATAAACCCAGTTCACACATCGCGGCACGAGGCGTGCAACCCTCCTCCTCGGACAGGAGCACCCCACTCAAGCATGTCATTTGATGGAAAGTCACAGAAGTAACCGGGCACACCAATAAAAAACCCAAACAACGACTTTTTCTCCTCTTGGTTCTGTCCTTCGGTCCTCTCCGAAGATCAGCTAACATCATTTATGACATGGAAAGCTAACTGTGAAAGTCTGCATCTCCTCCGTCTGTGTGTGCGCATAGGTGACAGCTGCATTAGGGGTATGTACACACGTGCTCTGTGTCAGTACAAACACACAGACACACACTGTAACTCCACCTCAGAACTTCCTCCTCTCTGGATTCTGCCCATTTCTCAGTAAAATCAGAATGATACATCTTGCTTATGACCCTTCTGGTTTTATAGTATTTATAACAAACGCCACCCAAACTGGCAAACCCCGCTTTTCCACTTTTCCTGCTTTTTCTTTGGAAAACACATTCCCACAAACAGTCCTGGCCAGCCCCAGGACTGGCACCATCAGGATGATCTGACAAAACATCTGCCTCTAAACTGGATTTTTAGCCAAGCCTCTGTAAGAGGTTACTCCTTGTAAAGCATCAAGCGCTCTACAGCTCCCGATGAGAACAGCTGGAGCTACTGCAGGGCTGTGAGGAGCAGTGAAAGTCCAGGCTTTTCATTAACACAGCTCCAGGAAGATCCCCGCTCGGCCAAAGCCAGTGGCAAAGTGGCAGAGCTTCACCACAGGGCCGGGGGAGAGCTCTCCAGAAAACAGCGGCCCTGGGGACCGCCTTAGGAGAAGCGACAAACGTGCCTGATGTGTGCATGAGACAGCGGTGACCCACCCACCTGGAAAGGGCAGCTATGCTGGAGGGGTGTTCTCCAGCACTGAGCTGTGAACCCATAAAGCCACCCATGGGCAAGCTTCACCAAAGGGCCAGCCTATCCCTCCAAATTCCGGGAACGGCTTCCTGCCGGCCACAGCCAGCCATGCCCCGCGTCCACAGGGACCCCGAGGAGGTTGTCTACTGGCACTGGTACCCCAGAACACTGGGATGCAGCAGCCCCTGATATTCATCACACTCAAGTGTCACAGGGAAGCTGGGATGCACACAAATGGCCAAGAGCACGGGATGCTCTGCTGTCCTGCAAAGCTGAAGGGACTTGTCCCAAGAGAACCTCAGCGCGCAGGCTCCATCACCCGGCTGTGCAGAGGCTGGTGCTTCCCACAAACACCATCCTGTCTCAGCATTACTCATGGGAACACATCACCCTCACGTGCTGGAACAGCTCGGTTTAGGTGCTGAAAGGAATTTTCGATTCATTTTCATGAATTTAGACATGCAGGACTTTCTCAGAAGCCCAGAGTGAACCTTCACCATTTTAATGCTGCCATAGCTACCACATTTATTCTTTTTTCCCTAGAATTTAATGAGGAATGTCAAAATATTCTCTTTTTCTCTCAAAGATAAATCCTGTGCCAGCTGAGTGCCACTTGTTAACATCCAGTACGACCAGCTCAGCACCAATAGCCCCATGGATGGAGGGTGGCTCTCGGGAATACCCAAGTCTCACACCTTGGGGGAGTCAAACTCCTCCTGCAGACATCCACCACCATCCATGGGTGACACCATCACTACTCATGTGAAACCAGTACCATCCACGGGTGACACTGTCAGTGCCAGTGTCAAACCACCAGCACAGCCAGAGGCTGCTGCCACTTGAGCACACTCAGAATGCCCCAGGCAAGGCGCACAAAAGGTAAATGCAAAGACTGAAACAAAATAAAATCTGCCATGTTGTGGGAATTATATCCAAGGACTCAGGAAAAAACTTCAAATGAAATTTTAAAAAAAAATTAGGACCTGCAGCAAGCCATAGGTTGCACTGGACATAGCACCAGTGAAGCCATCGCTGCAACGTCGCCAGCAAAGATCAATCAAATTCCGTTTAAAAGAATGATTTCAGTGTTCCTGTGGTGAGGGAAAACCATCTCTTTCAAGAAGCTAACAAACCAGCAGGGCAGACAGCTCACCCCAGTCTGCAGCACCGGCAGAGGATCCCTGAACGCAAAGGACAACCTGCATCAGCAGGAGAAATTCAAATCAGCACTTGCTGACCCTGCGAAACCTCATTCCCTTGGAAGGCTTCACCTCATTATAGCCACTGGAGTTATCCCCAGGAGCTCAGACAGCTCCGGCACATAAGCACTGCTGAAGCAGGCCTGGAAATCATCAAAGTAAACTCCAGCACTTCCCTGGGACTTGGGAGGGTGTTCTTTTCTCTTTAAACTCTGCAGGCACCTGAATGGCTTCACCAGTTCCACACAACCACCTGCTCTACAGAGCTGTGTTTCTGGCTTTTTATGCACTTTTCCACCACCTCTTTCTGGTAGTTGATTTTTTTTCCTCTCCATAACCTCCTGCTTTTCTCCCCTTGTTGTCTGTGTGGACTTTTTTAAGGCCTCAGACATGGTCCCCCACAACAGCCTTCGCTCTAAATTGAAGTGATTAACTTGATGGGTGTACAGCTAGGTGGACGAGGAATTGGCTGGATGGTCATATCCAGAGGGCGTGTCCAGACGGAGATCAACGACAAGTGGTGTCCCTCAGGGGTCTGGGTAGAGGGACCAGTGCCCTTTTACTAAACTCCGTCATCTATAACACAGGCAGTGGGACTGAGTGCACCGTTAGCAAGTTTGTAGATGACACCAGGCTGAGTGGTGTGGTTGACTCGCCTGAGGGATGGGACCCATCCAGAGGGACAGGATCCATCCAGAGGGACCTGGACAGGATGGAGAAGTGGGTCTCTGTGAACCTCATGATGTTCAACAAGGCCAAGGGCAAGCTCCTGCCCCTGGGTTGGGGCAACGCCCGGTATCAGCCCAGGCTGGTGATGATGGGATGGAGAGCAGCCCTGTGGAGAAGGACTTAGGGGTGCTGGGGAGTGAGAAGCTGGAGATGAGCCAGCAATGTGCACTCGCAGCCCAGAAACCACCCATGTGCTGGGCTCAGCCCCAGCAGCGTGGGCAGCAGCTCAAGGGAGGGGATCCTGACCCTCTGCTGCGCTCTGGAGAGACCCCCCTGCAGGGCTGGGTCCAGCTCTGGGCTCCTCAGCACAGCAGAGACATGGAGCTGCTGGAGTGGGGCCAGAGGAGGCCACAGCAAAGACCCGAGGGTGGAACCCCTCTGCTGGGAGGACAGGGGAGAGAATTGGGGGTGTTAAGCCTGGAGAAGAGAAGGCTGCAGGGAGACCTTAATGCAGCCTTTCAGTGCTTCAAGGGGCCTGTCCGAAAGCTGGGGAGGGGCTTTTCAGCAGGGGCTGTTGGGACAGGACAAGGGGTGATGGGTTCAACTGACAGAGGGAGATTGAGACCAGAGAGAAGGGAGAAATTGTTTCTGCTGAGGGTGGTGAGACTCTGGCCCAGGTTGCCCCGAGAGGTGGGAGAAGCCCCATCCCTGGCACCATTGCAGGTCAGGTTGGCCCTTGGGGCTCTGAGCAACCTGCTGTGGTTGCAGATGTCCCTGCTCACTGCAGAGGGGTTGGACTGGTTGGGCTTTGAAGGTCCTTTCCCACCCAAACTATTCTGTGATCCTGTGATTCTGTGATGTCCCTGGACACAATTTATGTGCCGCATGAATACACTGCAGGTCATGGGACAGACCGTGGATGGGGACAGAGCTGTGGATGTTGCACCTGACCACACTCAGCAGAGCTGGGTATCAGCTGTGGTCCTGGTGGTCAATGTTTAAAGAAGCAGAGCTAAACCAAAGGGGAGAAATACTTCACAAGCCTTCCCAGAAATCTCAAGTAGGTGCCCTGGAAGACATGTTGTCCCTCAGCCACAAGGGATGACAGAAGACTCTGGCAGCACCTGTTCAGTGCTGGGCTCCCTTTCGAGGCTGTTGACCATCAGCCGTGCAGCCTCCAAGGTGTTCAGGCCCACAGCCCTTCAAGCCTCTGTTGAGCTGTGAGTGGAGCTTCTTGTTTCTGTTCTGCTGGAAAAATACAGTTCATAGAGTCATAGGTTGGAAAAGACCTTTAAGATCGCCCTGTCCAAGTGTTCCCCCAGCACTGCCAGGTCACCACTAACCCCTGTCCCTCAGCACCACCTCAACATGGCTGTTAAAGCTCTCCAGGGATGGGGACTCCACCACTTCACTTGATTAATACTATCTTTAAAATAACACCCCCATTGCAGATGGCATCCATCTTTTACTCCTGAGTACCAGCACTGGATTGTTGGCGGTGGTTGAATACCATCACTTTGTTCCTTTCTAAAACACCTCACTTCCAGCTTCCAACACACAGAATACACTTCTAGGCAAAGCGTTCGTCCATGATACAAACCTTCCTTCATTCATCAAGAAGGATCAGGAACCTCTGCCCCTGCTCTGGGGCACCCTCAGACCATCTTTCTGTATCATCAGCCTCTCTCACATCCTGGCCATTAACGTGCAGTTCACTGAATGACAATCCCTCTTCCCAACCTCCGGTTTTGAGTTTTGGGTTCTACGAGGCAGACAGAACACGAGCTACAAGATCCTCACAGTCCTGGTACAGAGGAAAGACACGAACACAGAAATACTGTCTGTATGATTAGTCCTCGCCCATGTTTAGTCATGCTTGCTTTGCTTTTCCTGGTCTCCCTCTCCCCAATGACGTGCCACTGGCACAGCGAGCTCGTGTCTGCATTTGTCAGCACGAAGCACTTTGTCGGCCAGTCTCAAGGCAGGCTTCTTCCACGACCGCCTCAGTGCTGGCACCCTTGAAGATATGTCCGCAGCTTCAGTCAGCTGCTCAGGTTGGTGCCGCTTGGATGCCCAGATGTGCCTAACCTGGGGCATCCCTGCGTGAAAATGCAGTGATTGTAACATTGAACGGTGTATAAGGCACTGGACTGCACCCACCCCATTTCTTCTCACCCCCGTTAGCGTCCCTGCCACTCATGGAGGCTCTTCCTCCCAGGCAGATGGCTGTGACCCAAATAGCCTTAAATATATCACCGCTATGTTCAAAGGAAAGGCGTTTTTCAAAGAGATCAGTTGAGAAAGCAAAGCACAAGCACCTACATCATCACACCAGATGCTGACAGCAACACAGGGTTACGATTGCTGGGAATGGAAACAAAACAACTCATACGAGTGAAGGTCTCCTGCTATGCTTGTTTCAGTTCCTCAAATGGCTCCACCGCTGAAAAGGCTCTACACCAGCGAGCTTGAAACAGGGTCTCTGCAGCTGTTTGGTGCAGGTATTCAAATCTGCCAGACCTCTTCTGCAGCAAGAAGGGCTGGGTGGGTGGGTGGGTAGGTGGCAAACACTCACACCCCAAATGGTGTTTTTTGAGGGTATCGGGCTCGGTTTATTTCTGATGATGATTCCAGGGCCAGGCCAGCTGTTTGCAGTCACTCTGCTCATCACTGCACATAGCCTCAACTAGCTGCGCCTACACGAGGGCAGAAAACAGGCCAACTGGTTCAGCACAGCCCGTGCCCCCACGAGGAAACGCTCCTATCCTCTGTGCCATCACGCCTGCGCCTGAGCTGCATGGCGGACGATGTCCTCCCCGTGTCAACGCCTGTGTGAGCGGACACTGGCCATGAGGACAGCAGATGGCACACATCAAAATCATGCCAGGGCAGTGCTAACCATAGCAGGAGCTTGTGCCTGTGCACCAACGCTCTCCAGTTTAGCAGCACAGACACAGCGTTGGTGACACAAAAGGTGTCCTGGACCTATGGAGCAACTACTGCATGCAAACGGATTTCAGCCTGGATTAGCTGCTGCTCATGTTCATGCACTGCCCCTGATACCTGCCAGCATCAGAGATTTCTGCGTGTTTCCGTATCAGCATGCTTCTGCACCAGTCAGCCTGTGGCTGGTCTTGGACTGGGCTAAGCCGCTAAAAGCATGTAAATGTCTAGGGGTGCAAAATGAGGTGGTCAGTAGAAGATTCACAATGAGACGTGCAGCTTCCCAACACAAGACTCAGCATTTGCTCCAACAGTCATCATTCCCACACAGGGAAATGGTTTGTGTGTGGTGTAAAGTAAGGAAAAGCCCTTGAAAGGAGATTCACGTAATTATTCTCATCGCTGTTCACTGGGAGCCAGCCACATCTCTCTGTGGGAGTGAGGGGACAGAGCCTCTTCTCCCATCCCAGCAGTGACTGACGCTGGATCAGAGCACAAAAGGCAGCTGCCTGTGCCAAAGGCAAAACCCGTGTACAGGCAGGACATGCTCAGACCGAGCAGCTCGAGCCTTCCTGGACTGACGAGTGGAGCCTCTGCACGAGGTAGGGTGCTCCTCCACCGAGTTCGTCCCCGTGGCAGCCAGCATCACCCCCCACACAGTCCCCTCACCCCAGGAGGCTGAACACTGAGAAAGGAGCAGCAGACATAGCGTGTTTCTCAGAGCAGAGGGCACTGGTGGAAGCGGGAGTCCTGGGCTTTGAATGCTTTGATGGAGGGATGCTGCTCTCCAGCAGAGACAGCACCAGCTTATGAGGAGATCCCAGGTGAGAGCCAGGTCTGCTGCCTCTGGTGGTGCCACGTGCCTGCTTTGTGGTCCTCTCAGCTGGGACAGCATGAATATGCCAGGAGCATCACACTGTTGGGCTTAAGCCCTTCTGCCAGCTCTCCCATAGCTGCAGAGCTCTGGATGGAAACCAGGGCCAGGGCAGAGGAGAGTGAAAGGAGAAGGAGAGGTGGGCTCTGTCCTGCTGTGCTTTGGTCCTTCTTCCCTGGTCCTTTCAGGGGATCCTCCTCCAGAGCACTCGCAGCCCAGGGACCTCCCTCATCCCCAAAACATGCCCTGCACACCATCTCTGGCCCTGACTCTCAGGACACAGCTCCCTTTCACTCTCCTCTCCCTCCTCCCCATTTATTCCACTTCAGACGGCTTTGACTTCCAGGCAAGGAATGCTGAGCAATTCCCAAAATGCAGACCCACATGGGTGTCCATGATGGGACCATCACCAGCCACCCAACTAGCTGTACACAGTGCAGTGAAACTGGTCCCTGCGCTGGACTGTGAGTGCTGGACGGAGCATTCAGCCCATTCTGACTCAGGGTCTCGCTGCCCACCCTTAGCTTCATAAAATCACACCCTGTTCACCAGCAAGATTGTTCTGCATATCCCTGACACCCCCCTATGCCTCTATGGCTTCTTCCCGAGCTGCGGGGCCAGGTGAATGTGCAGCCACAGAACTCAGAGGAGGCATTTGCAGAAAAGCAGTGAGTCTGCTGCCTGAACCTCTGCCTCGTTATGGAACAGCCTGCTTCTGGTGTCAGTCTCGGGTAGCACGTCCTCTAACCACAAGTGAAAGCAACCGATCCCCCACCAAGGCACATCTGCTCCAAGTCCATACTACAACAGGGAAAAAAAATGACACCTTCAGCTATATAAACCAATAAAGACTGTCTGATTTGGTTTGCCCCTGTTGTTACCCAGCAAGCTCCCCACTGGGTTAAAGACTGGTGACATATGCTAAAAAAATGTCAAGAGTGAGGAGAACAAAACTGGGTAATGAATCACACCGAGTGCTCGATGCAGCTGGAAGCCAGAGAGGAGAGTCCACCCCACTTAGCCCCCGGCCGAGGGGAGCCGGGACCACAGGACAAGTACTCTAGGAGACGTATGCAGGGAGGAACAGCAGCCAGCACACACCTTTGACAGCTATGAGGAAGCAGTGCAACGTGGCAAAAGACATGACATGGGGCTCACGGTGGAGGCAGCCTCTCCCTGGCTCTCTGAAATCTGGAAATGGTGAAGTTAACTCTGCCCCCTTGTGCATCCGCATCATGATACTGGCCTTAATTAGATGACATGTTCCTCTCCTCCACATCAGAGGTAGCGTCTATGACCCACCTCCCCATCACCCACAGCATGGAGCCTTGGGATGCCTCTGCAGGCATCTCGCACCCACCTTGTGCTGAGAGGGGGCGGTAGGCCATGGAGACTCCCAGGGATCCCTTCTAACAGACAAAGAGGTTGAAGGATCTGTTCACGCCTCTCCAAATCTCCAGCCTATTACAAAAGCAGTTTAAACGGTCTGCTGAGGACAACATTGCTGTCCAGCTCAGGAGCGTGAAAATCATGACTCATCCTGCCAAAACGATGAAGGTTGTTTTAGAAATCACGTGCTCTCTTCTAAATGTGAACTGGAAAAAGCTGGGGAATTTCTCAGCTCTGCTGCTGGTCCTTTCAAGGAAACATTTAACGCTTCTCTCTACAATTAAACCAGAGTCTTCTGTAACCAGGAAACGGTGCTTCAGGATGGGGTTATGACAGAGCCGTGTGGGTCCAACTCGGACAGCCTCTCTCCTGACCTGGCTGGTGAAATACAGAATTTCTACTGCCTGCTTCAACATATGTATTTATCTTTGCCCTTGTGGCCTCAATTCAGAAAGAATACCAGATACACGATCACAGAGGTAACGCGTTAACGGCGAGTTCAGTCAAGTACCTGAGCACAGGGAGTTTTACACCCCCAGCATCAGACCAGTCCCCCTTGGCTGAAACTGGACCCATAAACCTCTTGTGATTTTCCCCCAGTTTCAGTAAACCAGGCACTACTCTGTGACCTGATGGGTGTTACCACCAGACACCCAACCCTCATTGTGCAGCTGGGGACCACTGGTTCTCCTGATCTGGCAGGCAGGACGGCTTCACACCCGCCAAGAGCAAAGCAGGACCGTGGTCCCAGGTCCATGGCTGTGGCCTCAACATCTCTCTGCCAGCTCTTACTAAACGAAAGGGATGATGTAGATTAAAGACGCTTTTATAAGACACCAACGCAGAATTTCTCTTTTCCCTTCCTCTCTACCCCTGGCATCCTTCTCTCCAAAGCCATGTTTTCACTAGGAAAACTCCCAGGACACAGAGCAAAACAGGACCATAAACCTGCAGAGGATCTGAGGAGCACCAGCAATATCCTACCCTAACCAGACCATGCACCTTTCCATGCCCCAGACCAACAAAATCTGCCCAGTGTTAGGGGACCTGCAGAGACACAGCACGGCAGGCAGCTCTGCCATTAATTTTCTGTCGCTTTGGGGATGGAGACATCTCTCTAATATTTTATATTTCAGGTGGCCACAGAGGCAACACAATGGTGACTATTCCCCTTTCCACTGGCAGAAGGGAAATGTTCCCTGTTTGGGAGGAGGATCTGGTTCAAAACTGTGACACACCTCCAGTGCTTTCTGCAACACCCAGACAAGTCTCTACTCCTCAGAGAGATCCTGCTTCTGGCCACCGGGCCATGCCGAAGGTGCCCAGCTTGGCTGTGACCTTGGCAGCGGCCTGCCGAAACAGGACCAAACCCTACCACAGCAGACAGCAATGGGGGATGTCCACAGCTCCATCACATCACACACACACAGAGGATGTACTTCATCCCCGTTCCACCGCTCTTGGCCACTCATCAGTGCGCACCCCACCACCAGAAAACAGATCCCACTACCTTCATCCCGCTTGCGCTTGTTGCTGTCAGTGCCGGGGGAGGCAATTCCCAGGATCCCGCTGATGGAGTAGGATGAGCCGGCGGAGTCGGTGCTGACGGAGGACACCTGGGTCACAGACCCCGTGGAGGCTGCAAGGCAAGGCCAGGCAGTCAGCAGGCAGGACAACAGGAGCACTAGCCTACCCAAAAGCCACCAGCCCCTCTGCAGCATGACCAGGCCGAGCTTGGGAAGGACCCCCACCCAGCAGCATGCCACAGTAGCCCTGTGCAGGTGTGGGAGCAGCAGCATGGTCACCCTTCATCCCCATCATGAGGGGCTGGGGGCTGCAGGATGGAGGATGCTCTTCCTTCAGTGGTTGGTCACCCTGACCTGAGTGAGACAGTGGGAAGTAGCATCGCTCAGGCCAGTGGATGCCACTGGGCAACACACAAGCCCATGTCACTAGCGAGGCTGGGAGCACACCCATGCAGAGAGGAGCCTCCACAAAAAAGCTGCCCACTGAGGTCCCGGGGCAGGAACGAGCACAGGAACCTTGTGGCAGCAGAGCAGCCTGCAGCCTGCCGAAGCCACCAGCCTCAGCCAGTGTTGCCAAGGATGGCCAGCTATGGGCCACAGGGTTGAAAGGCCATGAGGATCCCCAAAATATGAATTAAATCCACTTTGGCTTGGCAAAGCCCTCAGGAAAGGGTGCTGGCTGTGTCCAGAAGAGGGGCGTCTTTCATCATAGCCCACACAAGCCTAGAGATGCTAGCCAGAGCTGTAGACACTGCGTCCGCACAGTGCTGTGGGGGTCCAGGCTGAACACAAGCAGGCAGAGGAGGGAGCACTGCTGTCACCTCCATGGGCTCACGGGCTGAGCCTGTGCTGGCACGTCCCCACGTCCCAGACTTGGCCGTGCAGCCGCCAAGCACAGTGGAGTTCCTCTGCTGGGCCACACTGAAGACCCCCAGCCATGGCCCACATGGAGCAAACCTGCGTGGGGAATCCCTGCTGCCTCTATCAAACTCCGACCCTGAGAAACAAGATTTCTCTTCTCCGCTCACATTTTCCTCAAGGCGAGGCAGCCCTGAAGCCACCGCAGCAAAATGAGAAAGACACTGGAAAGACACAGTCAGCCCCACAAAGGGCTGAGGATGCCTCACAGGCCGGGCCACCCCTTCCACCAGCACCACCTGCCTCGGGCGCAGCATCACTGCTCTGAGGCTGAATTAAAAGTTTCGGAAAGTTTTGCTACCTCTTCACTCAAGACTGCAAGTGCACAAAGAGTTATGGAAGGGATGGTTGATAGATGAAAAAAACACATTCAAAACTACTTACTGACTAATGATGCAGAAAATGTTATGAATAAGTATCCCTTTCTTGATTTATTGCTTTAATTATCTGACATTCTATAGACCCCCATTAGTGGGGGTTTTTTGGTTTAGATTTCAATTTTCTGTCTCATGGTGAAAGCTATTTATCATAATAATCAGTAAAATTCAAAACCTTTTAGCAGTATTTATAAAATTCATTTACTATGTTCAGCCCTTGGAGAATGACAAAGAAGGCGCATTAGCACGTGTGCTGAAGTGTTTTATGCGGAATTATCTGTCCATAAGAATGATTAAAAGTTCTTTAGAATATTTGTAATCCATTATGCTATTTTTTTATATTTTTTTTAAAAAAGAAAAGTTTTCCTTACCTATGCTGTGGCTGGAGGCTGGGACCTGCTGATTGGGTGGCTGCTGCACCTTCGTCCGTATGATCCTGAAAAGAAATGACTGTTTAGCATTAAGCTTGCAATTTCAGGTGGCACCAGACACTATTTTTTTCAGTTCAGGACACCCACATCAATATAAAAATGCTTTTCTGCATATTACCCCTTCATCACCCACTGAACGATCAGGACCCAGGACTGTGTTTTGGCCTCCACTCATCATGGACATCTGGGTGATTGGCTCCCACATGCTCCTCGGGATGGTGGGGAGTTCGGGTCTTCAGTGCCTTTGAGGACCCAGTCCTCACCACCCATTGGTATTTGGGCACCCGTTGGGCCCAGCACACCCTCCTCAGGAAGCTGGGTGCCTGTAAGCCCAGACATCCCAGCAGGCTGTGATCCACACCCTTGGGTGCTGGACATGTGCAAGGTGTCCCCAGACGGCCCTGAGTACAGCACTCGCACAGCTAGAGAGCCTGGACACCACAGGAAAGGGCCTGCTCAGCCAAATTAACGTTAAAACAAAAATGTGCTGGATTAAATGCTAATCTTGAAAGCTGAATAACTACTTTGTCGCAGCTGGGGACAGCCTCTGCTCTGATTTATCATGATGTCAGTCAGGAAAAACTCAGAGATGCAGATAAATCAGAGAAGGCGCATGTTGTGTTGAGGGCAGCTCCTCGAAGAGCTGGGGAGATGCTCTACCAATTGCTCGCCTGCCAAGGCACTGTGAAGAAAGGAAAGATGGGGCCTGAAACGCCTCCAGAGATAACACAGTTCTGCAGCAGGATGGAAATGGGCTTGAAGGAGGCACGCCGCCCCCTCACCGCATGCCTCCCTGCCTGGCACACTGCCGACGCGGCAGTCATGCCGCAGTGAGCGTTTCTCCTCTCTGTACCCAACAAACCCTTCTCCAACTCTGCCTGCCATTAACTTGGGACATGGGGAGAGGGGAGAGGTGTGAGACAGAGCTGGCATGGGGGTGCAACAGCAACAGCAGTTGCTTGCTTTAAAGTCAGCTGGTGAACCAGCTCAGGAACCACCGCCAGTGATGCCTGGTCCCATCCTAGAAGAGGACACGCTGCTGTCCCCTTCCCCTCCCATCCCCCTGTGGACAATGGCAGGGCCCAGATCTCTCAGTAAGCCTTCTCAAAGCGGCTGGCAGTTAGACATCTTCAGTACATGGGTCCCTGGCAGTGAATTCCCCAGCCATGGGCTGGAGCAGTCAGCTCAGCGTGGGGGTCAGTGGAAGCAGCTTCGGTGGGGGAGCACAGCTGAAGACCTGGGACCATGCAGAAGCAAGAGAGGGAACAATGCCCTGCACAAGGGCTCCTCGCCGTTGTGACGAGGGAAGGGTGTCCAGGGCCTCCTGACACGTAAACATCTTCATCTCCGGAGGGATCATCTCTGGAGCTCTTTAAAGCAGCTGGGCAGCTCTCGGCTTATTTGAGCAAAACTAATCGCTATGATTAATTAAGCCTTAATCACACAGAGTTGCTCCTGCTGCGGAAGAGTGACCTATTATTAATATTAATTAATAATAATAGTAATTATTCACTCATATATGGGGGCAGCAGCTCAAATTCATCTGCCAAAAGGCACCCTCGGCAGTGGGGATGTGCTGAGTGCAGCCCGTCCCAGCAGCCCCCCACCGGGGAAGCCCATCCACTCGTCTTCGCCCTCCCCACAGCAGAACAGGAACCACACCACGCCATTGCCAAACCATGCTATCCCATTTCCGATCCACACAGCGCCATTGCCAATGGCTTCAGTCCTGCAACAGGCAACACCTGATCTGCACCTCAGCACGAATACAGGCATCGTGAGCAGGGGTCTGCATCCCTGGCGTGTAACATCCCCACCAGCAAAGACATGGAGCATATGCTGGAGTTTAAATGTGAGGATGAATCCCACCAACTACAGTGTGGAACTGTGAGGATTTAGCATTACAGCCAAGTGTTTTGATGTGACTTCCAGGTTTCTTGTCATGGTAATCTGGTCTGGGTTTTCCAGATGTGCTCCCAGGCTGGCAAAAACAATTCTCTGGGTAAACGGACTGACTCAAAAAGATTGCATGCGTTTTTCAAGAGGGAGTTCACACCTTTAAGAAAATAAAAAGACCTCAGCCACAGTCGTGAGCAAGAATGAAACTTCTGGCCAAAAACCCTTGGTGACAGATCATGAAATGGGTTCCTGACGCAATGGTAGTAAGCGTGTGGACATCATCAGTGTGGAATCACACAAGGACACAGCAAGAGGTAGAATATGGAAACTGGCTCAAAACATGACTGAAAGCTACTTAATCTCTCTTTTTCCTGGAGCTCTAACAGCCCTTTTTGGTGGTTTTTTGGAGAAGGCTTGAAGCCGTGCTACACAAACACAGGGCTGCTCACAGCAGCAATGCTCCTCACGCAGCAGGGCTTGCAATGGCTGCCATGGAAGCAGGGTTTGCCCTTAGTAACTCGGGGTCAGTCAGAGTGACATTGTCCTTCAGTGTTCCTGGTGTCTGTAACATTTCTTAAATTTTTTTAAAACCAAAAATGCCACGTCTGTGGTGTTACTGAATGCCACTGCGGAGCCTCAGTGAGTGGGCAGCAAAGGCTGTGCGTGAACTGACCCAATTTTTGCTCTCACACATGTGAAGGAATGACCCAACTTTGGGTTCAGCAAGGCAGAGACACCGCTCTCCGCCAGCGCTGGGGAAGCCACTCCGGCTACTCAAGCGGCAACTCCATGAATGCAAATCAGGTTGGGATAGCCAATAAAAGAGCACTGCACCAATTTATTTCACGTCCGTGGACACAGATGGGACTTTATAGCTGCATTCGGAGAATTTGCATGCGATCACACAAGTGAAAACCATCTCACCATTGTGGCGAGGTCAAGGCCCGGCACGGAGCACAACCCTGAGCGAAAATGGAAGGACTCTGCTTGCCAGGGGTGTGGGTGTGCGAGAGGCTGCCCAAGCACCCTGCCTTCCAAGTATTAATCCCTTATTATCGTTCTGGCAGGGCTGGAATGTAACGGAGTATCTCACTGGGTTTTTTTGACACCAGCTTTAGACTTCCTTTGACTCAGAAGGATGGTGGTGAGTACAGAAGGTGTAACTAGGATGACTGCAGGTTATTAGAGCTCCAGACCCCTCTGAGAGTCCAGCCCTGCCCTGCGAAGCCATGGCAAAACTCCCAAATATGGGACTGAGGCTCCAAATGAGATTCTCCTGCATTATGACAACAGCAATTCAAGGCCACTTAAGTGCACCCACGTAAGAAGTGGAGGCACTCGGAAGCTGCCGACCAAATTCCCTGCTGATACCCAGGCAGGCAGCAGCCAGTGCGGTTCTGGGCCAACTTCCATGAGATTGAGCAGGCATCAGGGGGACAGAAATGGTACCTTAGACCTGTGCCTCGGGTCCCCACCCCCAGGCACCCAGGGCCCCTCTTTTCCCAGACAACTTCTGCCCTTCTGCAGAGCTGCCTGAGGCAGGAATCTTGTCCCCCTGACCCACTACCCCCTCGACCAGAATTGAGGCCTCATTCAGAGCAAACATGGGAGTCGTTACCAACGAGGATGGCAACTTGCAGAGAGGGGGACAAGAAAGGGAAAGAAGCAAAGGGCAGCAGCAGAACCCGCCCGCTCCTCAGAAATACCCCTCACTGTTGATGCACTGGCCACTGAGGTGAGCCCACAGCTGCTCCCTGGCCCACCAGCTGCGTTTCTTCAAACAGCCCAAAGCACCCAGTCCTGCCGACCAGCGAGGAGGGAGCAGCAGCGCTCCCACGGCGCATCCCTCCCTGGGGACCAAGTAGATCTTTACCTGTTAATCGAGCTGACGCTGGGCACGGTGTCGTTGTCACACACTCGCTCAGCCAGGAGTCTATCCCTGATCTCCCAGGCAAACATGGTGGGATTTTGGCGTTTGTACTCGGCGATTTTTTCAACGACTTTGGGTGTGGCGACCTTTGGTTTTGATCCTCCAATCACTCCAGGCTTAATGCTCCCGGTTTCATAATACCTGGGACAACATCCAAAACAAAGCTCCGGTTATCACAAGTGGACAGAGAACATGCTCTGAGATTTATAGAGAACATAATTTCAAGGTAACCAAACCCCAGCAAATCCTGAGATACATCTTCACTTCCACGTACACATTTTCTGCCTATGTAGCGCTTTATCACCTAATAGATTAACTTATAGTAATTGGAACTAGGCCTCGGGGTACAATATATATTTTTCTTTAATAGCAAGACAAAAGAAACAATGCAAGATTAAAGGGTATGCCGGGATCCAAAATTAACTGAAAATGTGTGTTATTAATCAGCGGCACTGGCAATAATAGAAACAAATCACACCAAAGACCACTCTTTGTGGTGGACTCTTTTGTCATAAATTACCGTTCCTCCAGAAATTCTCCATCATTAATGTCTACAGCTTGTTATCTTTTCACAGTGAGATGAAGGCTTGGCGTCGTTCCCTATTTGCACCTGTGGAATAAACATGCCGGCACACCCTTTTCCTGGTCTGTATTTTTAATGTCCATATTATGGCTTTAACAGTTAATGTTTAACCAACTGTATTCTTTTTAACATTGTGGGTTCAGAAGTTTTGATCGTGAATTTCAACAAAGAGGGAGCCGCCCACGCCCTGGAGTGGTCCAGCCAATGTGTGGGTGGATTTCTGTGATCAGCGTTGTGGCCATTCCTCAGGTACAGCACCTTTACCCCCACCAGCAGCAATGCTGATGCCACGCTGGGGAAGGTGGAGGACTGGATCCCTAAAACAGTAGAAATCTGCCAGATTTATTCACATTTAAATCACACGTGATTTTGGTAGCAGTGCAACACCACATTGCGGCTGAGACCCCACAAATCTCTCGTTTAATAAACAAAGATTTGAACATGCTGCTAGAAGCAGAAGTCGTGTCCTCTCCACAGAGGTCCTGAACGGAGACCCGGCTCCCCTGCTGCACTGTTGGGGAGCACATCGTGCAAGGCGCCCTCCTGGCCAGGCGCTTCTTTGCATCTTGTGAATTTCCTCGTGAAAAACAAACCCGGCACCTGCTTGCAGCAACTGCCCCAACCCGGCATGGCCCTTCTGCTCAGAGCAGACTGCGACCTTGTCAGCCTCCCTGCCAGGCGCCCACCGAGCCGCAGGCTTGCAGCACCTTAAACGTCTCCACCCATGCTGTGTGCCTGTGTTTCTAGCAGGGAGCTCAGAAAAGACTCTCAACTAAGAATATAAACCTGCTTATTAATATATTTTCTTTGCAGCTACTTGACATACCCACTATTTGGGAAAAAAATTAATTCCCAGGTCTTTCCAGCGTGACAACACAAACAGGCTGCGCAGCCCAGGTCTGTCTCCCTGTAACACACAGCCGCGTTCATCACATTGCTGCTGGGCTACCCATTTTCCATCTTTCTGGGAGAGCTCTCTGTGTGGGGCCTAAAATTCCTCTGAAGAGTCCGACACTGTGTGGTTTGTACGTGTTTTCACATACTCTGGGTGCAGATCGGATGCGGCTCTACCAGTCTCCAGGAGCCATTTAAGTGCTTTTAGTAAGGGAAACCGCAGTGTCAGGGGTGGATGAACCCTCCTGGTGACCCTCAAGGCAGCCCGGCAGCGAGCTTTAGGGCAGGGGGTTAAAATCCAGCTCCTCCCGAGGACAAGAAAAACAACAGCAAACATGGATGGTAAACTGACCAAAATCTGGCATCCCTGCCCTCAAACCCTGCGCTGCTGGCACCTCTGCTGTGAGAAGGGTGTGGATACAGTACCAGGGAATGCCACCAAACAAAAAGTGGCAGTTTTCTTAGTTCCAGTCAAAACGATAGGTTTTACAATCGTTCCTCAGCGTTCTCCTCCAGCAGTGCCTCACCGCATCACTGTGTTGTGGCGCCCATGGGAACCACGCCATGGCACCGGCCAGCCCGAGCAGAGCTCCGGCAGCAGCTCAGGAAGCCATGGCCACACCAGCGAGGCCATGTTTCCCATGGCTGACTCACCACAGCAGGTAAGCCATGACGGCAAAGCCATCGACGCCACGACGCTACGGCAGCACCAAGCTCACTGGCCGGGACAAAGCCCTGGTCCCCTCCGGACAGCCAGACCTCCACTCCCAAACCCTCTAACCAGTGCCTGCCCCCCTCAAGCCCTGCAAAGGCGCACACGTGTCCTCGGGAAGACTCACCTCACTCGGGAGGGTGCAGGATTGGGCCCAGATCCTTTTCCCCAGGCAGCCGGGAGAGCTTGCTGTGACCAGGGACAGCTCTCGCCCGGCCACGGTGCCGCTGACACCTCCCTCCTCTTCACCTCCGCCATGAAGCTGGGCGCAGGCAGAAGGCCTGCGGGCAGCACGGCATGAGCATCCCCGACTCCCGTCTTCATTTTAAAGGCAAGGACCATGGCCACTGGCTTCATTTTATGCACATCAGGTCCAGGCCTTTTGCTCCCAGCAAGTTGCCAGCATGGTGAAGGGTGGGCACCCCTGCGGCACCCTCCTCCGAGCGAGGAGAGCTTCACCCGCACTGCAGCTGCTGGTTCCCTGCCTCCAGATGTGTTCTAAGGCTGTACCGCAGACTGAGAAATTCCAACCGTACAATTCCAATGTGGGGGTTTATCACAAGGATTCCCGGTTTTCACACGCACACGCGCACATGAAAACACACGCACACACAGAGCGGCAATTACAGTGACATTTTACCCACTGTAATTATTAGTTATGAAAATAATGAGCTATGAAATTCCAATTTATCATTGACAACTTTAATGACAAAGCTCTGGAGCCTCGCTCGCAGCTCCACAACGCAAATATATCTCATGGTAAATCTACCCGAACGACCAAGGCTAAAACCACCAGACGTTTGCCTGTCGATAAATGAACTGCCCGTTTCTCAGCCGCATGTGGGTCCTGATGGGAACTGGTGCAGCAGGGAGGGAGCATCACCTGCCGAACCGCGCTGGGTGCAGGAGCTGGTGCTGGCGGCGGATGCGAAGCAACAGCGGAGTGGAACAGCCTGAAATGGGCAGCGGGGCTTCAATTACAGCCCACAGACAGTTTTCCTCCCTGAAACGGCAAAGGAATCTGTGCCCTCAAACCTCCCCAGGAGGAACGCGCGTAGCTCACAGGGGGTGAGAGAAAAACCAGGGATGCTGAGCACAGGCTGGTGCAGCTCCTGTGAAGCCACCAGGGCTGCGGGGATGCTGTTCACCCGTTACAGCGAGTACAGGTGAGAGGGGGCTACCAAAAAAAGAGTGCCAAGAGCTACAGACCAGGGGCCTGTGACGGAGCCAAGTCAGATTCGAAACACTGAAATGGCCACGGAGAGACTATAAATGCCGCTAATCCTCGCAGATCCCCCACCTGATACTACCAGAACAATTGTCTTAACAGTCCTTGCAGCTACGTCCAGGGATGCGAATTGTTAAAAACCAGAAAATGAAAAGGTGGTAAAAACAAAAATAGTAAAATTCTGAACAATGAGCTTAACTGTGAAAGTTTAGTAAATAGTTTGGGAATTACCTTTTCCAAATTATCAAGAAAAATGTATTCTAACAAACAAAAAAATGTTTTCCGTAATATAAGTTGCCTGAGTACATCAGAACACCTGAGGTCCAAACCCATTTTGACACTATAATTCACACAAATTATGTTGGAATTTGTTCACAAGATGCAAAGAAGCAACGGTGGGGGTTTTTACCTGAATCTGTGTCAAATCTTAAAACAAAATCAGGAAATTACAGGAATTCTAACTCTAATTTCCTATTGCCATAGTGGTTCAAACAGCCCCAGCCTAAACAGAGGGCTACTCCCAAAACAACCAGAATTAAGGCAGTAAATGGTTACTCCTGGTGTCTGTGCTATAACTAAGAACATATTCCAGCACACGAGGAGAGGACGGCATCAGATTAGACAGGAGGACAGAGAGCAGAGCAGCCCGCGTGGATGGACGCGTGGCCACACTGACACAACACATCACGATATTTCTGCTAAAGGAATTATCCTCAGAAAACAGCAAGGAACTTCCACAACCTCCATTTGTTTGTCCCGGATTTCACTGAGGGTGATGGCGGGTTTCTTCATGTGTTCAGCACAGGAGGGTGCGGGGTGTTTGCCATATATACACAAACATGTGGTGTTTAGCATTAGAATAACCCCTAAGAAGCTGTGAGAGGGGCAAACCAGACACCCCAATAGTGGCACTTTTCCCCCACACCAGGATATAAAGCCACGGGTGGCCAGGAAGCACCTCTCCTCGCTGGATTGTTTTCCTGAGGTTTCTAACATTCTCCACTCCTTGCAGCCTTCATTTCAGGAACCAGCATTGACAATTTCCTCTCATGAGGGACACAGAAGGATTCATCATCATTGTCCCCCCATTTACCTGCCAAGTATTTTGCTGACACAGCCGTGGCTGACGCGGAGCTGCCGGGAGATGTCACACGGCCGGACCCCTTGGTGGGCGAGCTCCACAATCCTTTGGCGAACAACATCTGGGAGGGGGCGGCCGTTCACAAAAACACCCCCCAGCTGATTCACGCCTCCATGTCCTGAAACACACAGGGAAGGAGGAGAAGGGCAGGAGAAGACGAGCAGTGTGAGCATTTTGGATGTTTCTGCAGCGCAGACCCCCCTTGCCCCAGAGCTACTCAGTGCTGGGCATTGTCTCCCCAGCATCGGTCCAGCCTCCAGGTGCTGCGGGACCCGGAGCATGGAGCGGGTCACAGCCACTCTGCCTGTGCTGTTGTGATGGTAAGGACTCTCCTGCCTGACGGCAGATTGGGCACCCGAGCGGGAAAATGGCCACGGGAAGCCTGGTAGAGATGCCCGGCTCCCCGGACACGGGCTACCCTCCTTCCAAAGCCAGTGGCCGCACCGCCGAGCTGCAAAGTCCAGGGACAGGCCTGATGCTGCCCCGTGGAGAAGAGGATGTTCGTGAGCCCCTCTCTGGCTGCGAAGCCAACAGAAAACACGGCTCAGCCTACACATCATTTGTGTCTAAGGAGGTACCTGAAATTAAATACATGGGGTTTTTTCCAGATGCCTTGACTTAATCAAAATGCGGGGGGGAAAAAAAAAAAGAAGAGCATGATTTTATAATGTACAGCAGCCCGTGCAGATATTACAACCCCACAAACAAAACACAAACACTCTGGCAAGCCCAGGATATTCTTCCTTTTCGAGCAGATTTGCACTGTTCACCTTTAGCAAGGTGAATCATCTGTCAGGTGGGAAACGGGACCCACTTGGATGAGCAGTAGTGGAACTGTGTAAAACCCATGAACAGATCACAGTCCGATGTAGTGAGTGAGGAGAGACAATTAACCCTCGTGTTGTTAATCATCCCAAGTGCTTAGATTCTGTGATTAACGGTTGGAGTCAGTGATCTTAAAGGTCTCTTCCAACCAAAACAATTCTGTGATTACAGAGGAGTGGAGAGGCTGAAAACAAGCAATAGGGGCAGCATGGGTGCCAATTCTGGAACAAAAATAATGCAGAAAAATCTGTTTGCACAGGGCTTGAATGGTACTGAATGAGCTGACAAGCCAAATGCCTCAGTGTTAGGAAAAAAAAATATTATATAGAGCTATTTGTATTTAAATCCAGTCATCTCACCATTGATAAACTGCCGTCAAACTTTGCAAACACCTTCTAAAACTGTCAGGACACATAATGCATCCACATGAAATACGTGATCGCTAAAGCCCGCTCAAGCCCACGCGAGCAGACAAGTGTCTGCTCTGCTCTGCTTGCACCTCAGAGAGAGGCGAGAGGCAGCGCTCTGGCTGCTGCCACGCTGGCCTTGTAGCCCCCAGCAGCCCCCCACGCTGGGAGCAGGCCTGGGCAGCGGGGGCTGCCTCGGGAGCCCCAGCCCAGTGTTGGGGCTGGAACAGGAACAACCCGACGGTGAGGAGCAACCTTGCAGCGCTGTGGCCAGCCAGGGCTCCGGCTGCTCACCTCGAGCAGCGGTAACCAAGAGGAATCACCCACTGAGCAGGGAGCATGAGTGGGGAGAGGGTGCAGAGGAGGGCAGGGAAGAGGAGAGGGGAAAAAGGGGGAGAAAAGGGGGGGGGGAAGAGGGGGGGAAGGAAAGGAAAGGAAAGGAAAGGAAAGGAAAAGGAAAAGGAAAGGAAAGGAAAAGGAAAGAAAGGAAAAAAAAGGAAAGGAAGAAAGGAAAAGGAAAGGAAAGGAAAGTAAGGAAAGGCAAGGAAAGGAAAGGAAAGGAAAGAA
>WNMG01000110.1:0-47807 GCA_009769605.1 Bucorvus abyssinicus
CCCCGGGGGGGTTGAGGTTGCCCCGTGCCCACGGCTGAGCTCTGCCCCGAGACCCCCACACCCGCCCCACCCCGTCGGGACCAGCTCGGACACAGCCGAGCCCAGGAAGGTGCTGGCACCCCCGAGCCAGCCACACTCTGCCCATGCGGGACCCACCCCCCAGACACCCAGCACCCCCCAGCGCCCCGCGGGGGCTCCAAGGCCACCGACCCCCTCCCCACGGCCGGGCTCGCAGCTCACCTGAGGTCTCCTGGGCACCAGCCGGCAGCGCTGCCAGCCCCACCAGTGCCACCAGCACGGCCCCAGCACCCCAGGCACGAGCAGTGCCCATGGCGCACACAGCCGAGCACCCCGGGAAGGTGCTGGCACCCCCGAGCCAGCCCGGTTAGAGCCCCGGTGCCGCCCAGTGCCGGCACTGGCCGTCCCAGCGAGCACCAGTCCCCGCCGGGGCCGGGCGCCGTCACCCGTCTCCAGGCAGAGCCGGGCCCCGCGGGGCTCCCGCCCGCACTTGGCCCCTGGCTGCAGCCCGTCCGTCCGTCCGTCCGTCCGTCTGCCCGGCAACAGCCGCGTCCCCGTTGGCTGCGCCCCGGGGGGGTCCTGTCCCCCGGGCACCGGGTGCCCAGCACCCAGCTCCCCACACCCGCACCCTCCCCGCTGCCCGCTGCCCGCTGCCCGGCGCTCCGATGGCCGCAGGACGGGGCGTCCCGCTGGCGCTGCTGGCCGTGCTGACCCTGCCGCCCGCGGGGGCTCTCAGAGGTCGGCGAAGGTGCCGGGGTCGTGCGGTGATGCCTCGGAGGGGGTCCACGGACCCGTGGTGGGGGCGGCGGGGACGGGGCGAGGGTCGGGGCAGCGCCCGGGGCACGGGGAGCTCCGTCCCTCCAGCTGCGGGAACCCCTGGCTGCGGCTGGACCCCGGGAGCCCCCCGGACGGGCCGGGCAGGACGCGCCCTCCTCGAGCCCCCCCGGCCCACCTCTCCCTGCCCTCCCACCCCCACCGCCCCGGCTGCGGGCTCCGTGCCCCGCGGCCCCCGCTGCCCCCGCGCCTCCCTCCGCAGCGGGCAACACGCCGATCCAGGCTCAGTTCTGCCACCGGCTGCAGCGGCAGCACGCGGGCGGCGGCGAGTTCCCGTTCGACTTCGACGGCGACGAGATCTTCCACGTGGACCTGGAGAGGAGAGAGACCGCCCGGCGCCCGCCCGCGTTCGGCACCTTCGCTTCCTCCGAGGCGCGGGGAGCCCTGCCGGACACGGCCGTGCCCAAGCAGAACCCGGACGTCTCCATGAAAAGGTCCAACCGCTCGCAGGGAACCATCGGTAACGCCCCCGGCCCCCCGCCAGGGCCGCGGCGCCGCCGCCGGCGGGTGCACCCCGGAGCCCCGGGCCGGGCTGCGGGGACTCCCCGGGGTGGGCACCCGTGCCCGGCTGAGCCCGCAGCGCCCCGAGCCCTCGTCCACCTCCCCCGGTGCCGCCCGAGGTGACGGTGTTCTCCGAGGAGCCCGTGGAGCTGGAGGAGCCCGATGGGCTGGTCTGCCACGCGGGCAAGCTGCGGCCGCCCGCGATGGGCATCGAGCGGCCGAAGAACGGGCAGGAGGCGCTGGACGGCGTCCTCGAGACCGTCTTCTACCCGCGGGGCGACAACGGCTTCCTCAAGTTCTCCTGCCTGCCCTTCGTCCCCGCGCGGGGGGACTCCTACGACTGCCGCGTGGAGCACTGGGGGCTGCCTGCCGCCCTCCCGCGGCACTGGGGTGAGCAGGGGGCCGGGGGCCGGGCGCCCGCGTCCCCTCCGCTGCCCCCTCACCCCCTCCCCGTCCCTCCTCCGCAGAGCCCCAGCTGCCCCTCTCCGCCGCCGAGACCACCGAGACCCTGCTGCGCGCCCCGGGGCTGGCAGCGGGCATCGCCGGCGTCGCGGTGGGCGCCATCCTCATCATCAAGGCCATGAAGAAGGACAGCGCCCGCAACCGGCGGGACCCCTCGTGAGGGGTCTCCCCACCTCCCCCCACCAGCGCTGGCCTCAACACAGCCTGACCCATCCCGCCCCACCACGGACCCCCCAGTGCCCGGTTAACTGGGCGTGGGCCAGGTCTACCAGCACCCAGGGTGGTCCCGGGGGTGGCCTGGCTCCAGGACGCTGGTGGGAGACCAGTCAGGACCAGTGGAGACCAGTCAGGACCAGTATGGGACCAGTCACTACCAGTGGGGGACCAGTCACTACCAGTGTGAGCTCAGTCAGTCCCAGTATGAGACCAGTCAGTACCAGTGCGAGACCAGCCTGTCCCAGCAGGATGCCAGTCACAACCAGGTGGAGACCAGTTGCTCCCAGAATGATCTCGTTCGCTCCCAGTTCCACTCGCCCTTGTCCCAGTCACTCCCAGTGCTGGAGCAGTCCCTCCCAGTAGCAGACCCCTCACCGAGTCACGGCATCCTCTGGTTGGACTAGACCTTTGAGCCCACCGAGTCCCCCCGTTCCCCCAGTACCACCCAGTAACCACCAACCCCACCCCCAGCACCGCCTGGACCCGGCTGGGAGACCACCCCGGGGACGGGGGCTCCACCGCTGCCCTGGGCAGCCGGGGACAGGCCGGGACAACCCCAACGGGGCAGAAAAGGCTCCTCAGGAACAACCTTGACCTCAACTGGGGCAACTGGGGGCCGGTTCCTCTGGGCCCATCAAAGAGACCAACCCCCACCCCCGGCTCCACCCTCCTGCCAGGGGGTAGTCAGAGCCAGAAGGTCTCCCCGGAGCCTCCTCTTCTCCAGCTCAACCCCCCCAGGTCCCCCAGTTGCTCCTCAGACCTTCTCCAGACCCTCCTCCACAGTCTCCAGCCCCTTCCCCACCTTCTCCAGACCCTTCCCCACGGTCTCCAGAGCCTCAGTTGCTCCTCAGACCTTCTCCAGACCCTTCTAACCTTCTCCAGCCCCACCTCCATGTTCTCCAGCCCCTTCCCCGTGGTCTCCAGCCCCTTCTCTGGACACGCTCCAATCCCCCAGTTGCTCCTCAGACGTTCTCCAGACCCTTCCCCACCTTCTCCAGACCCTTCTCTGCACACGCCCCAGACCCTCCAGGTCCTTCTTGCCGGACGGGGCCCAAACTGGCCCCAGCACTCCAGGGGATCCCTCCCCAGTGCTCCCAGTGCTGGCGACCATCCCTGCCCTGCTCCTGCTGCCCACCCCAGGGCTGGCACAAGCCTGCAGCCCGTTGGCCACCTTGGCCCCCGGGGTCTCTTCCCCGGGCACTTTCCCGCTGGGAGTGACGAATCTCACACTGGTCCTGACTGGTCTCACACTCGTCCTGACTGGTTTCCCTCTGGTCCTGACTGGTCTCCACTGGTCCTAACTGGTCCCCCCCAGCAGCGCCTGCTCTCCCCGGCACGGCCCATCGTCCCCCCGGCGGGCGCTGGGGCAGGGCCGAAGGGCTCCGGGCACTCCGGGCTGCGCCGGACTCCACGGCCCCGCCCTGGGCACCCAGTGCCGGGGGACAGGACCCCCCCGGGGCGCAGCCAACGGGCGGCAGCGCTGGCGGGGACGCGGCAATTGCCGGGCAGAGCAGCAGCCCGGGGCGCCCGGCGGAGCAGACCGTCCTCTTCCTCCGGAGCTCCAGGCAGAGCTCTCTGCCCACCGCCCTCCGGCGGCACTGGGGTGAGGAGGGCACCGGCGCTGGGGTCTGGGCCACCGCATCCCCCCCAGTCACAACCCCGTCCCACCTCCGCAGAGACCCAGCTGCCCCTCCCCGCCTCCCAGTTTCTCCCAATGCCACCCACGGTGGTCCCAGTTGCTTCTAGTGTCATTCCAGTCCCTCCCAGTATCATCGCAGACAGTCCCAGTGGGGTTCCCTTTGCTCCCAGTACAACCCCAGTTGCTCCCAGTTCCCCCAGTCACTCCCAGTCACTCCCAGTATCCCTCCAGCCAGAGGTTCCAGGTGTGACCCCATCTCCAGCCGGGCACAAGGAGGACCCAGGGCACTCCCGGCCCGTCCGTCTGTCCCGCGGCCGGGGAAGGCCATGGGGCAGCTCAGCTGGAGGCCAGCGCGGGGCACGGCAGCTGCTGCCTGAGCAGCCCCATCTCCTGCGGGGACCAGGGGACCCCCCGGGGGACGCGGGCAGAGCTGGGGGTGGCTCTGCCTGGGCTTCCGTGGAGCCTTCGGCCCCGTGTCCGCCAGGGTCCTGCTGGAGACACCGGCTGCTCCTGGCCGGGACCAGCGTCCTGGTGGCTGGGGACAGAAGGGGCTGGAGGGGCAGCAGGGTGGTGGGGTTGGAGCTGAGCCCGGCTGGGGCCGGTGGCCAGTGGTGGCCCCAGGGCTCCGTGCTGGGGCCTGTTCTCTCCAACAGCTTCGTCAGCGGTTGGACGAGGGCATCGAGGGTCCCTCGGCCACTTTGGAGACGACACTGAGCTGGGGGGTGTGTGTGGAGCTGCCTGAAGGGCTGGAGGCTCCACCGAGGGCTCTGGGTGGGCTGGAGCGAGGGGCCGAGGGCAATGGGGCAAGGGGCAACCAGGGCAAGGGCTGGCTCCTGCCCTGGGGTCCCACCGACCCCCGGCAACGCTCCAGGCTGGGGCAAGAGTGGCCGGAAAGTGCCCGGGGAAGAGACTGCGGGGGCCAAGGTGGCCAATGGGCTGCAGGCTTGTGCCAGCCCTGGGGTGGGCAGCAGGAGTAGGGCAGGGATGGTCCCCGGCACTGGGGGCACAGGGAGGGAGCCCCTGGAGTGCTGGGGCCAGTTTGGGACCATCCCTGCAAGAAGGACCTGGAGGGTCTGGGGCGTGTGCAGAGACGGGTCTGGAGAGCGTGGGGAAGGGTCTGGAGACCGTCTGAGGAGCAACTGGGGGACCTGGGGGGGTTGAGCTGGAGCCGAGGAGGCTCCGGGGAGACCTTCTGGCTCTGACAACCCCCTGGCAGGGGGGTGGAGCCGGGGGGGAGTCGGTCTCTTCTCCCCAGGAACAAGCGCCAGGACGGGGGGAACCGGCCTCCAGTTGCCCCAGGGGGGGTTGAGGTTGCCCCGTGCCCACGGCTGAGCTCTGCCCCGAGACCCCCACACCCGCCCCACCCCATCGGGACCAGCTCGGACACAGCCGAGCCCAGGAAGGTGCTGGCACCCCCGAGCCAGCCACACTCTGCCCATGCGGGACATCGCCCGGGTCCTGCCCTGTGCCCGCTCTGCCCGTCCCGGCGTGTCCCCTGGCTGCAGCCCGGCCCCGCTGCACCCCAGCGCAGGCAGCAGGATGCGGCCCGTGCCCGTCGGGCTGCCACAGGGACCCCGCGTCCGTCCGTCCGTCCGTCCGTCTGCCTCGCCGGGTGTCCCGGGCTGCTGCTCTGCCCGGCAACAGCCGCGTCCCCGTCGGTGCTGCCGCCCATTGGCTGCGTCCCAGGGGGGTCCTGTCCCCCGGGCACCGGGTGCCCAGCACCCAGCTCCCCGCACCCACACCCGCACACCCCCCAACCCCCAGGGAGTGCCCCAGCCCTGCCCCACTGTCCCCCAACACGCCAGGCCGGGGGCAGCGGGACCCTTTATTGGGCAGAGCCGGAGCGGCCGCGGGCACCGCCAAGCGTCGATGGGACCCAACGGGACGGGACGGGATGGGAGACAGCCGGGAACGGCGGGGCTGAGTGCGGCGCCGCGGGGCTGCAGGCCGAGGCCGGGCAGGGGTCGCCGGGGGGCAGAGGCCGGACGGTGGTGGAGCAGCAGCGCAGCGGCAGCACTTGCTTCAGGAGCCCTGTGGGGAGACAAGGAGAGGGGGGCAGCGCCCCGACGGGACAGGGTGGGACGGGGCGCGGACGGCGCGTCCCCAGGGCTCTGCCCCACGGCTGGCGGGGGACCCGCTGCGGAGGGACGCGCTGCCCCACGGGCACCTGCCCCCGCGGGGCGGCTGGAGCAGGGTGGGGGGAGACGGGCGTTCCCTGCAGCCGGGGGCACGGGGTGCCCAGACCCCCAGAGAGAGACGAGCTCGGTGCCTGTGGGGCGGCACCGCAGCCCCCGTCCGGTAACCACAGACGCCCCGGGGACGCCCCAGCCCAGCCCACGCCCCAACCCCCCGCTCACCTTCTTGCGCAGGTAGAGGAAGAGCCCCAGCGCCAGGAAGAGGAGCCCCAGCACGAAGCCCCCCACCCCCGTGAGCATCTTGCCGCGCCCGGCGTCCGACGGCATCTCTGCGGGGACGAGAGCGGGGGCTCAGCCCGAGGGGACCCTGGCCCACCATCCCCCTCGCCATCCCCCTGGGTGCCCCCGGCCCCGGGTGCCCCCGGGAAGGGCAGAGCCTTACCCCAGCGCTGGCTCAGGGGGTGCTGCAGGCTGCCGTGCTCCACCTGGCACAGGTAGCTGTCCCCGCGCTGCGGGCTGGTCTCCAGCATCACCAGCACCTGGTAGGTCCAGTCGCCGTTCCGCATCACGTCCGTGGACACCACACGCTCCGTCTCCTCCTGCCCGTTCTTGAACCACTTCACCTCCACCTCCGCCGGGTAAAAGCCCGACACGTGGCAAACCAGCCGGTCGATCTGGGGCAGGGAGCCCGACTGCACGGGGGACACCCTCACCTTGGGCCGCACTGGGGCAGAGGAGAGCGAGCTGGGAAGGGGCTGCCCGAGCCCGGGGGCCTCCGTGGCCTCAGCCCGGCCCGGGGCTGGCCCCGTGCTCCCCACGCGGGACGTGCCCAGGGACTCGTGTCCCCGTGGCAGGGTGCAGGGGCTTTGCCCGGGGCCCTGCCCGAGCTGGGCACGGCCACGCTCTGCCCTGCTGCGAGCGCGGGGGCTCGGCTTGGGCCCGACCCCCAGGGAAACCTCCTGCCCCACACTCACCTCTCCTCTCCGTGATGAAAGGGGTGAACACCTCGTAGTTGTGCCGGCAGAACCTGTCCACCTCACCCCGTAAACCCTCCAGTATGTCCGGTTGGCTGTTCCAGTAGTTGGCAGTAGGCTCACCCATGGGGGTGTCGGCCACAGAGATCCCCACATCGCTGTCGAAGTGCACGTACTGCTGCCGGTTGTAGATGTACCTGACCAGAAGCCTCACCCGCTCGGTGCCGTTCAGGTACTGACACTCGTCCTTAATCATCTCCAGGAAATACCCTGTGTGGGCAGGGAGGCAGGTCAGGGGGCCCGGCTCCCCCTCCCCAGGGGCTCTGAGCACCCCAGGCAGGGACGGGGAGGGCCGGGAGGCCCCGCAGAGCCCCCTCCCCATGCCCGTCCTGACCCCCAGAGCACTCGATGGCTCAGCCCGGGCACTGGGCAGAGCTGGAGGGGCCGGAGCCCAGGGCAGGGCAGGGGGCAGGAGGGAGCCAGGGCACAGCTGAGCCCAGAGGCTGCTCCGGGGCTTCAGCAAGGGAGGGGTGGGGACCAGCAGCTCCCCCCGACTGTTTGGGAACTGGGTCTGCCCTGGAGCCCGCTGCTGCCAGGCCCTGCGCAGGACGGACGCCAGCACCAGGGGTGGGCTGGGGGCAGCGCCCACCCACCCCCCAGACACCCAGCACCCCCCAGCGCCCCGCGGGGGCTCCAAGGCCACCGACCCCCTCCCCACGGCCGGGCTCGCAGCTCACCTGAGGTCTCCTGGGCACCAGCCGGCAGCGCTGCCAGCCCCACCAGTGCCACCAGCACGGCCCCAGCGCCCAGGGCACGAGCAGTGCCCATGGCGCACACAGCCGAGCACCCCGGGAAGGTGCTGGCACCCCCGAGCCAGCCCGGTTAGAGCCCCGGTGCCGCCCAGTGCCGGCACTGGCCGTCCCAGCGAGCACCAGTCCCTGCTGGGGCCGGGCAGCGTCACCCGTCTCCAGGCAGAGCCGGGCCCCGCGGGGCTCCCGCCCGCACTTGGCCCCTGGCTGCAGCCCGGCCCCGCTGCACCCCAGCGCAGGCAGCAGGATGCGGCCCGTGCCCGTCGGGCTGCCGCAGGGACCCCGCGGCTCTGCGGCACTGGGGCAGCTGCCACCCACCGACGGCCCCGAGCTGGGCATCCACCGCTCGAGTGGCACCGGGTCTGCCCATCCGTCCGTCCGTCCGTCTGTCTGCCTCACCGGGCACCCCGGGCTGCTGCTCTGCCCGGCAACAGCCACGTCCCCGCCGGCGCTGCCGCCCGTTGGCTGCGCTCAGGGGGGGTCCTGTCCCCCGGCACCGGGTGCCCAGGCCGGGGCCGTGGAGCCCGACACAGCCCGGAGTGCCCGGAGCCCTTCGGCCCTGCACCAGCGCCCGCCGGGGGGACGATGGGCCGTGCCCGGGGAGAGCAGGCGATGCTGGGGGGACCAGTCAGGACCAGTGGAGACCGGTCAGGACCAGGGGTGACCAGTCTGGACCAGGGGTGAGCAGTCCGGACCAGTATGAGTCCAGTCAGTCCCAGGGGGAGACCAGTCAGAACCAGGGGTGACCAGTCAGACCAGTAGTGACCCAGTGAGGACCAGTGGAGATGAGTCAGGTCCCAGTTTGAGACAGGCAGGACCAGTGGGAGACAAGCCGATACCAGTAGGGGAACAGTCAGAACCAGTGGAGACCAGTCAGTACCAGTATGAGACCAGTCAGTACCAGTACGAGACCAGGCAGTACCAGCGGAGACCAGTCAGTACCAGTAGGGGACCGCTCGCCTGGACTCCCAGTGCGAGAGTAGTTGCTCCCAGCACGAGACCAGTCACTTCCAGCAGGAGCTTAGTCGCTCCCAGTTTGATCCCAGTCACTCCCAGTATGATCGCAGACAGTCCCAGTGGGGTTCCCTTTGCTCCCAGTACAATCCCAGTTGCTCCCAGTTCCCCCCCAGAGTGCTCCCAGTCACTCCCAGTACAACCCCAGTTGCTCCCAGTTCCCCCCAGTCACTCCCAGTCCCTCCCAGTATCCCTCCAGCCAGAGGTTCCAGGTGTGACCCCATCTCCAGCCGGGCACAAGGAGGACCCAGGGCACTCCCAGGCCCGTCCGTCTGTCCGCGGCCGGGGAAGGCCATGGGGCAGCTCAGCTGGAGGCCAGCGCGGGGCACGGCAGCTGCTGCCTGAGCAGCCCCATCTCCTGCGGGGACCAGGGACCCCCCGGGGGACGCGGGCAGAGCTGGGGGTGGCTCTGCCTGGGCTTCCGTGGAGCCTTCGGCCCCGTGTCCGCCAGGGTCCTGCTGGAGACACCGGCTGCTCCTGGCCGGGACCAGCGCCCTGGTGGCTGGGTCTGAGGAGCAACTGGGGGACCTGGGGGGGTTGAGCTGGAGCCGAGGAGGCTCCGGGGAGACCTTCTGGCTCTGACAACCCCCTGGCAGGGGGGTGGAGCCAGGGGGGTCGGTCTCTTCTCCCCACGAACAAGCGCCAGGACGAGGTGAACTGGCCTCCAGTTGCCCCAGGGGAGGTTGAGGTTGCCCCGTGCCCACGGCTGAGCTCTGCCCCGAGACCCCCACACCCGCCCCACCCCATCGGGACCAGCTCGGACACAGCCGAGCCCAGGAAGGTGCTGGCACCCCCGAGCCAGCCACACTCTGCCCATGCGGGACCCACCCCCCAGACACCCAGCACCCCCCAGCGCCCCGCGGGGGCTCCAAGGCCACCGACCCCCTCCCCACGGCCGGGCTCGCAGCTCACCTGAGGTCTCCTGGGCACCAGCCGGCAGCGCTGCCAGCCCCACCAGTGCCACCAGCACGGCCCCAGCGCCCAGGGCACGAGCAGTGCCCATGGCGCACACAGCCGAGCACCCCGGGAAGGTGCTGGCACCGCCGAGCCAGCCCGGTTAGAGCCCCGGTGCCGCCCAGTGCCGGCACTGGCCGTCCCAGCGAGCACCAGTCCCCGCCGGGGCCGGGCGGCGTCACCCGTCTCCAGGCAGAGCCGGGCCCCGCGGGGCTCCCGCCCGCACTTGGCCCCTGGCTGCAGTCCGTCCGTCCGTCCGTCCGTCCGTCCGTCTGCCCGGCAACAGCCGCGTCCCCGTTGGCTGCGCCCCGGGGGGGTCCTGTCCCCCGGGCACCGGGTGCCCAGCACCCAGCTCCCCACACCCGCACCCTCCCCGCTGCCCGCTGCCCGCTGCCCGGCGCTCCGATGGCCGCCGGACGGGGCGTCCCGCTGGCGCTGCTGGCCGTGCTGACCCTGCCGCCCGCGGGGGCTCTCAGAGGTCGGCGAAGGTGCCGGGGTCGTGCGGTGATGCCTCGGAGGGGGTCCACGGACCCGTGGTGGGGGCGGCGGGGACGGGTTGAGGGTCGGGGCAGCGCCCGGGGCACGGGGAGCTCCGTCCCTCCAGCTGCGGGAACCCCTGGCTGCGGCTGGACCCCGGGAGTCCCCCGGACGGGCCGGGCAGGACGCGCCCTCCTCGAGCCCCCCCGGCCCACCTCTCCCTGCCCTCCCACCCCCACCGCCCCGGCTGCGGGCTCCGTGCCCCGCGGCCCCCGCTGCCCCCGCGCCTCCCTCCGCAGCGGGCAACACGCCGATCCAGGCTCAGTTCTGCCACCGGCTGCAGCGGCAGCACGCGGGCGGCGGCGAGTTCCCGTTCGACTTCGACGGCGACGAGATCTTCCACGTGGACCTGGAGAGGAGAGAGACCGCCCGGCGCCCGCCCGCGTTCGGCACCTTCGCTTCCTCCGAGGCGCGGGGAGCCCTGCCGGACACGGCCGTGCCCAAGCAGAACCCGGACGTCTCCATGAAAAGGTCCAACCGCTCGCAGGGAACCATCGGTAACGCCCCCGGCCCCCCGCCAGGGCCGCGGCGCCGCCGCCGGCGGGCGCCCCCCGGAGCCCCGGGCCGGGCTGCGGGGACTCCCCGGGGTGGGCACCCGTGCCCGGCTGAGCCCGCAGCGCCCCGAGCCCTCGTCCACCTCCCCCGGTGCCGCCCGAGGTGACGGTGTTCTCCGAGGAGCCCGTGGAGCTGGAGGAGCCCGACGGGCTGGTCTGCCACGCGGGCAAGCTGCGGCCGCCCGCGATGGGCATCGAGCGGCCGAAGAACGGGCAGGAGGCGCCGGACGGCGTCCTCGAGACCGTCTTCTACCCGCGGGGCGACAACGGCTTCCGCAAGTTCTCCTGCCTGCCCTTCGTCCCCGCGCGGGGGGACTCCTACGACTGCCGCGTGGAGCACTGGGGGCTGCCCGCCGCCCTCCCGCGGCACTGGGGTGAGCAGGGGGCCGGGGGCCGGGCGCCCGCGTCCCCTCCGCTGCCCCCTCACCCCCTCCCCGTCCCTCCTCCGCAGAGCCCCAGCTGCCCCTCCCCGCCGCCGAGACCACCGAGACCCTGCTGCGCGCCCTGGGGCTGGCAGCGGGCATCGCCGGCGTCGCGGTGGGCGCCATCCTCATCATCAAGGCCATGAAGAAGGACAGCGCCCGCAACCGGCGGGACCCCTCGTGAGGGGTCTCCCCACCTCCCCCCTCCAGCGCTGGCCTCGGCCGGGTGGGCGCTGCCCGACCCATCCCGCTCCACCACGGACCCCCCAGTGCCCGGTGAACTGGGCGTGGGCCAGGTCTACCAGCACCCAGGGTGGTCCCGGGGGTGGCCTGGCTCCAGGACGCTGGTGGGAGACCAGTCAGGACCAGTGGAGACCAGTCAGGACCAGTATGGGACCAGTCACTACCAGTGGGGGACCAGTCACTACCAGTGTGAGCTCAGTCAGTCCCAGTATGAGACCAGTCAGTACCAGTGCGAGACCAGCCTGTCCCAGCAGGATACCAGTCACAACCAGGTGGAGACCAGTTGCTCCCAGAATGATCTCGTTCGCTCCCAGTTCCACTCGCCCTTGTCCCAGTCACTCCCAGTGCTGGAGCAGTCCCTCCCAGTAGCAGACCCCTCACCGAGTCACGGCATCCTCTGGTTGGACTAGACCTTTGAGCCCACCGAGTCCCCCCGTTCCCCCAGTACCACCCAGTAACCACCAACCCCACCCCCAGCACCGCCTGGACCCGGCTGGGAGACCACCCCGGGGACGGGGGCTCCACCGCTGCCCTGGGCAGCCGGGGACAGGCCGGGACAACCCCAACGGGGCAGAAAAGGCTCCTCAGGAACAACCTTGACCTCAACTGGGGCAACTGGGGGCCGGTTCCTCTGGGCCCATCAAAGAGACCAACCCCCACCCCCGGCTCCACCCTCCTGCCAGGGGGTTGTCAGAGCCAGAAGGTCTCCCCGGAGCCTCCTCTTCTCCAGCTCAACCCCCCCAGGTCCCCCAGTTGCTCCTCAGACCTTCTCCAGACCCTCCTCCACAGTCTCCAGCCCCTTCCCCACCTTCTCCAGACCCTTCCCCACGGTCTCCAGAGCCTCAGTTGCTCCTCAGACCTTCTCCAGACCCTTCTAACCTTCTCCAGCCCCATCTCCATGTTCTCCAGCCCCTTCCCCGTGGTCTCCAGCCCCTTCTCTGGACACGCTCCAATCCCCCAGTTGCTCCTCAGACGTTCTCCAGACCCTTCCCCACCTTCTCCAGACCCTTCTCTGCACACGCCCCAGACCCTCCAGGTCCTTCTTGCCGGACGGGGCCCAAACTGGCCCCAGCACTCCAGGGGGTCCCTCCCTGTGCCCCCAGTGCTGGCGACCATCCCTGCCCTGCTCCTGCTGCCCACCCCAGGGCTGGCACAAGCCTGCAGCCCGTTGGCCACCTTGGCCCCCGGGGTCTCTTCCCCGGGCACTTTCCCGCTGGGAGTGACGAATCTCACACTGGTCCTGACTGGTCTCACACTCGTCCTGACTGGTTTCCCTCTGGTCCTGACTGGTCTCACACTCGTCCTGACTGGTCTCACACTGGTCCTGACTGGTCTCACACTGGTCCTGACTGGTCTCCACTTGTCCTAACTGGTCTCCACTGGTCCTGACTGGTCCCCCCCGGCAGCGCCTGCTCTCCCCGGCACGGCCCATCGTCCCCCTGGCGGGCGCTGGGGCAGGGCCGAAGGGCTCTGGGCACTCCGGGCTCTGCTGGGCTCCACGGCCCCGTCCTGGGCACCCGGTGCCCGGGGGACAGGACCCCCCCGGGGCGCAGCCAATGGGCGGCAGCGCCGGCGGGGACGCGGCTGTTGCCGGGAAGAGCAGCAGCCCGGGGAGCCTGGCAGAGCAGACCGTCCTCTTCCTCCGGAGCTCCAGGCAGAGCTCTCTGCCCACCGCCCTCCGGCGGCACTGGGGTGAGGAGGGGACCGGCGCTGGGGGCCGGACCACCGCATCCCCCCCAGTCACACCCCGTCCCACCTCCGCGGAGACCCAGCTGCCCCTCCCCGCCTCCCAGTTTCTCCCAATGCCACCCACGGTGGCCCCAGTTGCTTCTAGTGTCATTCCAGTCCCTCCCAGTAGGATGCCAGTCAGTCCCAGTGGGGTTCCCTTTGCTCCCAGTACAACCCCAGTCTCTCCCAGTTGCCCCCAGCCACTCCCAGTCACTCCCAGTATCCCTCCAGCCAGAGGTTCCAGGTGTGACCCCATCTCCAGCCGGGCGCAAGGAGGACCCAGGGCACTCCCGGCCCGTCCGTCTGTCCTGCGGCCGGGGAAGGCCATGGGGCAGCTCAGCTGGAGGCCAGCGCGGGGCACGGCAGCTGCTGCCTGAGCAGCCCCATCTCCTGCGGGGACCAGGGGACCCCCCGGGGGACGCGGGCAGAGCTGGGGGTGGCTCTGCCTGGGCTTCCGTGGAGCCTTCGGCCCCGTGTCCGCCAGGGTCCTGCTGGAGACACCGGCTGCTCCTGGCCGGGACCAGCGTCCTGGTGGCTGGGTTGAGGTTGCCCCGTGCCCACGGCTGAGCTCTGCCCCGAGACCCCCACACCCGCCCCACCCCGTCGGGACCAGCTCGGACACAGCCGAGCCCAGGAAGGTGCTGGCACCCCCGAGCCAACCACACTCTGCCCATGCGGGACCCAACCCCCAGACACCCAGCACCTCCCAGCGCCCCGCGGGGGCTCCAGGGCCACCAACCCCCTCCCCACGGCCGGGCTCGCAGCTCACCTGAGGTCTCCTGGGCACCAGCCGGCAGCGCTGCCAGCCCCACCAGTGCCACCAGCACGGCCCCAGCGCCCCGGGCACGAGCAGTGCCCATGGCGCACACAGCCGAGCACCCCGGGAAGGTGCTGGCACCGCCGAGCCAGCCCGGTTAGAGCCCCGGTGCCGCCCAGTGCCGGCACTGGCCGTCCCAGCGAGCACCAGTCCCCGCCGGGGCCGGGCGGCGTCACCCGTCTCCAGGCAGAGCCGGGCCCCGCGGGGCTCCCGCCCGCACTTGGCCCCTGGCTGCAGCCCGTCCGTCCGTCCGTCTGTCCGTCCGTCCGTCCGTCCGTCTGTCCGTCCGTCTGTCCGTCCGTCCGTCTGTCTGCCCGGCAACAGCCGCGTCCCCGTTGGCTGCGCCCCGGGGGGGTCCTGTCCCCCGGGCACCGGGTGCCCAGCACCCAGCCCCCCACACCCGCACCCTCCCCGCTGCCCGCTGCCCGCTGCCCGGCGCTCCGATGGCCGCCGGACGGGGCGTCCCGCTGGCGCTGCTGGCCGTGCTGACCCTGCCGCCCGCGGGGGCTCTCAGAGGTCGGCGAAGGTTCCGGGGTCGTGCGGTGATGCCTCGGAGGGGGTCCACGGACCCGTGGTGGGGGCGGCGGGGACGGGGCGAGGGTCGGGGCAGCGCCCGGGGCACGGGGAGCTCCGTCCCTCCAGCTGCGGGAACCCCTGGCTGCGGCTGGACCCCGGGAGCCCCCCGGACGGGCCGGGCAGGACGCGCCCTCCTCGAGCCCCCCCGGCCCACCTCTCCCTGCCCTCCCACCCCCACCGCCCCGGCTGCGGGCTCCGTGCCCCGCGGCCCCCGCTGCCCCCGCGCCTCCCTCCGCAGTGGGCAACACGCTGATCCAGGCTCAGTTCTGCCACCGGCTGCAGCGGCAGCACGCGGACGGCGGCGAGTTCCCGTTCGACTTCGACGGCGACGAGATCTTCCACGTGGACCTGGAGAGGAGAGAGACCGCCCGGCGCCCGCCCGCGTTCGGCACCTTCGCTTCCTCCGAGGCGCGGGGAGCCCTGCCGGACACGGCCGTGCCCAAGCAGAACCCGGACGTCTCCATGAAAAGGTCCAACCGCTCGCAGGGAACCATCGGTAACGCCCCCGGCCCCCCGCCGGGGCCGCGGCGCCACCGCCGGCGGGCGCCCCCCGGAGCCCTGGGCCGGGCTGCGGGGACTCCCCGGGGTGGGCACCCGTGCCCGGCTGAGCCCGCAGCGCCCCGAGCCCTCGTCCACCTCCCCTGGTGCCGCCCGAGGTGACGGTGCTCTCCGAGGAGCCCGTGGAGCTGGAGGAGCCCGACGGGCTGGTCTGCCACGCGGGCAAGCTGCGGCCGCCCGCGATGGGCATCGAGCGGCCGAAGAACGGGCAGGAGGCGCTGGACGGCGTCCTCGAGACCGTCTTCTACCCGTGGGGCGACAACGGCTTCCGCAAGTTCTCCTGCCTGCCCTTCGTCCCCGCGCGGGGGGACTCCTACGACTGCCGCGTGGAGCACTGGGGGCTGCCCGCCGCCCTCCCGCGGCACTGGGGTGAGCAGGGGGCCGGGGGCCGTGCGCCCGCGTCCCCTCCGCTGCCCCCTCACCCCCTCCCCGTCCCTCCTCCGCAGAGCCCCAGCTGCCCCTCCCCGCCTCCGAGACCACCGAGACCCTGCTGCGCGCCCCGGGGCTGGCAGCGGGCATCGCCGGCGTCGCGGTGGGCGCCATCCTCATCATCAAGGCCATGAAGAAGGACAGCGCCCGCAACCGGCGGGACCCCTCGTGAGGGGTCTCCCCACCTCCCCCCACCAGCGCTGGCCTCAACACAGCCTGACCCATCCCGCCCCACCACGGACCCCCCAGTGCCCGGTTAACTGGGCGTGGGCCAGGTCTACCAGCACCCAGGGTGGTCCCGGGGGTGGCCTGGCTCCAGGACGCTGGTGGGAGACCAGTCAGGACCAGTGGAGACCAGTCAGGACCAGTATGGGACCAGTCACTCCCAGTGGGGGACCAGTCACTACAAGTGTGAGCTCAGTCAGTCCCAGTATGAGACCAGTCGGTACCAGTGCGAGACCAGCCTGTCCCAGCAGGATACCAGTCACAACCAGGTGGAGACCAGTTGCTCCCAGAATGATCTCGTTCGCTCCCAGTTCCACTCGCCCTTGTCCCAGTCACTCCCAGTGCTGGAGCAGTCCCTCCCAGTAGCAGACCCCTCACCGAGTCACGGCATCCTCTGGTTGGACTAGACCTTTGAGACCACCGAGTCCCCCCGTTCCCCCAGTACCACCCAGTAACCACCAACCCCACCCCCAGCACCGTCTGGACCCGGCTGGGAGACCACCCCGGGGACGGGGGCTCCACCGCTGCCCTGGGCAGCCGGGGACAGGCCGGGACAACCCCAACGGGGCAGAAAAGGCTCCTCAGGAACAACCTTGACCTCAACTGGGGCAACTGGGGGCCGGTTCCTCTGGGCCCATCAAAGAGACCAACCCCCACCCCCGGCTCCACCCTCCTGCCAGGGGGTTGTCAGAGCCAGAAGGTCTCCCCGGAGCCTCCTCTTCTCCAGCTCAACCCCCCCAGGTCCCCCAGTTGCTCCTCAGACCTTCTCCAGACCCTTCTAACCTTCTCCAGCCCCACCTCCATGTTCTCCAGCCCCTTCCCCGTGGTCTCCAGCCCCTTCTCTGGACACGCTCCAATCCCCCAGTTGCTCCTCAGACGTTCTCCAGACCCTTCCCCACGCTCTCCAGACCCGTCTCTGCAAACGCCCCAGACCCTCCAGGTCCTTCTTGCCGAACGGGGCCCAAACTGGCCCCAGCACTCCAGGGGGTCCCTCCCCAGTGCTCCCAGTGCCGGCGACCATCCCTGCCCTGCTCCTGCTGCCCACCCCAGGGCTGGCACAAGCCTGAAGACCATTGGCCACCTTGGCCCCCGGGGTCTCTTCCCCGGGCACTTTCCCGCTGGGAGTGACGAATCTCACACTGGTCCTGACTGGTCTCCACTTGTCCTGACTGGTGTCCACTGGTACTGACTGGTCTCCACTGGTACAGACTGGTCCCCCCAGCAGTGCCTGCTCTCCCTGGGCACGGCCCTTCTTCCCCCTGGCGGGCGCTGGGGCAGAGCCGAAGGGCTCCGGGCACTCCAGGCTGCGCCGGGCTCCACGGCCCCGTCCTGGGCACCCGGTGCCGGGGGACAGGACCCCCCCGGGGCGCAGCCAACGGGCGGCAGCGCCGGCGGGGACGCGGCTGTTGCCGGGAAGAGCAGCAGCCCGGGGCGCCCGGCGGAGCAGACCGTCCTCTTCCTCCGGAGCTCCAGGCAGAGCTCTCTGCCCACCGCCCTCCGGCGGCACTGGGGTGAGGAGGGGACCGGCGCTGGGGTCTGGGCCACCGCATCCCCCCCAGTCACACCCCGTCCCACCTCCGCAGAGACCCAGCTGCCCCTCCCCGCCTCCCAGTTTCTCCCAATGCCACCCACGGTGGTCCCAGTTGCTTCTAGTGTCATTCCAGTCCCTCCCAGTAGGATGCCAGTCAGTCCCAGTGGGGTTCCCTTTGCTCCCAGTACAACCCCAGTCGGTCCCAGTTCCCCCCAGTCACTCCCAGTCCCTCCCAGTATCCCTCCAGCCAGAGGTTCCAGGTGTGACCCCATCTCCAGCCGGGCACAAGGAGGACCCAGGGCACTCCCGGCCCATCCGTCTGTCCCGCGGCCGGGGAAGGCCATGGGGCAGCTCAGCTGGAGGCCAGCGCGGGGCACGGCAGCTGCTGCCTGAGCAGCCCCATCTCCTGCGGGGACCAGGGGACCCCCCGGGGGACGCGGGCAGAGCTGGGGGTGGCTCTGCCTGGGCTTCCGTGGAGCCTTCGGCCCCGTGTCCGCCAGGGTCCTGCTGGAGACACCGGCTGCTCCTGGCCGGGACCAGCGTCCTGGTGGCTGGGGACAGAAGGGGCTGGAGGGGCAGCAGGGTGGTGGGGTTGGAGCTGAGCCTGGCTGGGGCCGGTGGCCAGTGGTGGCCCCAGGGCTCCGTGCTGGGGCCTGTTCTCTCCAACAGCTTCGTCAGCGGTTGGACGAGGGCATCGAGGGTCCCTCGGCCACTTTGGAGACGACACTGAGCTGGGGGGTGTGTGGAGCTGCCTGAAGGGCTGGAGGCTCCACCGAGGGCTCTGGGTGGGCTGGAGGTGGGGAAGGGTCTTAAGAATGTCTGAGGAGCAACTGAGGGGCTGGAGACCATGGGAAAGGGTCTGGAGACCATGGGAAAGGGTCTGGAGAAGGTGGGGAAGGGTCTGGAGAACGTGGGGAAGGGTCTGGAGAATGTCTGAGGAGCAGCTGAGGGACCTGGGGGGGTTGAGCTGGAGCCGAGGAGGCTCTGGGGAGACCTTCTGGCTCTGACAACCCCCTGGCAGGAGGGTGGAGCCGGGGGGGGTCGGTCTCTTCTCCCCACGAACAAGCGCCAGGACAGGAGGAACCGGCCTCCAGTTGCCCCAGGGGAGGTTGACGTTGCCCCGTGCTCACGGCTGAGCTCTGCCCCGAGACCCCCACACCCACCCCACCCCATCGGGACCAGCTCGGACACAGCCGAGCCCAGGAAGGTGCTGGCACCCCCGAGCCAGCCACACTCTGCCCATGCGGGACCCACCCCGCAGACACCCAGCACCACCCAGCGCCCCGCGGGGGCTCCAAGGCCACCGACCCCCTCCCCACGGCCGGGCTCGCAGCTCACCTGAGGTCTCCTGGGCACCAGCCGGCAGCGCTGCCAGCCCCACCAGTGCCACCAGCACGGCCCCAGCAACCCGGGCACGAGCAGTGCCCATGGCGCACACAGCCGAGCACCCCGGGAAGCTGCTGGCACCGCCGAGCCAGCCCGGTTAGAGCCCCGGTGCCGCCCAGTGCCGGCACTGGCCGTCCCAGCGAGCACCAGTCCCCGCCGGGGCCGGGCGGCGTCACCCGTCTCCAGGCAGAGCCGGGCCCCGCGGGGCTCCCGCCTGCACTTGGCCCCTGGCTGCAGCCCGTCCGTCCGTCCGTCTGTCCGTCCGTCCGTCCGTCCGTCCGTCCGTCTGTCCGTCCGTCCGTCTGTCTGCCCGGCAACAGCCGCGTCCCCGTTGGCTGCGCCCCGGGGGGGTCCTGTCCCCCGGGCACCGGGTGCCCAGCACCCAGCCCCCCACACCCGCACCCTCCCCGCTGCCCGCTGCCCGCTGCCCGGCGCTCCGATGGCCGCAGGACGGGGCGTCCCGCTGGCGCTGCTGCCCGTGCTGACCCTGCCGCCCGCGGGGGCTCTCAGAGGTCGGCGAAGGTGCCGGGGTCGTGCGGTGATGCCTCGGAGGGGGTCCACGGACCCGTGGTGGGGGCGGCGGGGACGGGGCGAGGGTCAGGGCAGCGCCCGGGGCACGGGGAGCTCCGTCCCTCCAGCTGCGGGAACCCCTGGCTGCGGCTGGACCCCGGGAGCCCCCCGGACGGGCCGGGCAGGACGCGCCCTCCTCGAGCCCCCCCGGCCCACCTCTCCCTGCCCTCCCACCCCCACCGCCCCGGCTGCGGGCTCCGTGCCCCGCGGCCCCCGCTGCCCCCGCGCCTCCCTCCGCAGAGGGCAACACGCTGATCCAGGCTCAGTTCTGCCACCGGCTGCAGCGGCAGCACACGGACGGCGGCGAGTTCCCGTTCGACTTCGACGGCGACGAGATCTTCCACGTGGACCTGGAGAGGAGAGAGACCGCCCGGCGCCCGCCCGCGTTCGGCACCTTCGCTTCCTCCGAGGCGCGGGGAGCCCTGCCGGACACGGCCGTGCCCAAGCAGAACCCGGACGTCTCCATGAAAAGGTCCAACCGCTCGCAGGGAACCATCGGTAACGCCCCCGGCCCCCCGCCAGGGCCGCGGCGCCGCCGCCGGCGGGCGCCCCCCGGAGCCCCGGGCCGGGCTGCGGGGACTCCCCGGGGTGGGCACCCATGCCCGGCTGAGCCCGCAGCGCCCCGAGCCCTCGTCCACCTCCCCCGGTGCCGCCCGAGGTGACGGTGTTCTCCGAGGAGCCCGTGGAGCTGGAGGAGCCCGACGGGCTGGTCTGCCACGCGGGCAAGCTGCGGCCGCCCGCGATGGGCATCGAGCGGCCGAAGAACGGGCAGGAGGCGCCGGACGGCGTCCTCGAGACCGTCTTCTACCCGCGGGGCGACAACGGCTTCCGCAAGTTCTCCTGCCTGCCCTTCGTCCCCGCGCGGGGGGACTCCTACGACTGCCGCGTGGAGCACTGGGGGCTGCCCGCCGCCCTCCCGCGGCACTGGGGTGAGCAGGGGGCCGGGGGCCGGGCGCCCGCGTCCCCTCCGCTGCCCCCTCACCCCCTCCCCGTCCCTCCTCCGCAGAGCCCCAGCTGCCCCTCTCCGCCGCCGAGACCACCGAGACCCTGCCGCGCGCCCCGGGGCTGGCAGCGGGCATCGCCGGCGTCGCGGTGGGCGCCATCCTCATCATCAAGGCCATGAAGAAGGACAGCGCCCGCAACCGGCGGGACCCCTCGTGAGGGGTCTCCCCGCCTCCCCCCTCCAGCGCTGGCCTCGGCCGGGTGGGCGCTGCCCGACCCATCCCGCTCCACCACGGACCCCCCAGTGCCCGGTTAACTGGGCGTGGGCCAGGTCTACCAGCACCCAGGGTGGTCCCGGGGGTGGCCTGGCTCCAGGACGCCGGTGGGAGACCAGTTAGGACCAGTGGGGACCAGTCAGGACCAGTATGGGACCAGTCACTACCAGTATGAGACCAGTCAGGACCAGTGGGAGACCAGTCAGTCCCAGTGGGGGACCAGTCAATCCCAGTATGAGCCCAGTTCCTATCTGTATGAACCCTGCCACTCCCAGGAGGAGACCACTTGCTTCCAGTTCCCCCCAGGGTGGTCCCAGTCGCTTCCAGTATAATTCCAGTCGCTTCCAGTATGATCCTTTTTCACTCCCAGTTACTCTCAGGATGACCCCAGTGACTCCCAGTACGATCCCAGTCACTTCTGGTTTTCCCTGGATGGTCCCGGTCATTCTCCATGTGATCCCAGTGCGCCCCCAGGTGGTCCCAGTCACTCCCAGCGCAGTTCTCATTGCTCCCCAGTGTGTTCCCAGTTTGGGCCCCTCACTCCCAGAAGGACCTTGAGGGGCTGGAGCCCAGAGAAGGGTCTGGAGACCATGGGGAAGGGGCTGGAGAACGTCTGAGGAGCCGCTGGGGGGCTGGAGAACATGGAGATGGGGCTGAAGAACGTGGGGAAGGGTCTGGAGAACATCTGAGGAGCCGCTGAGGGGCTGGAGAACATGGAGATGGGGCTGAAGAACATGGGGAAGGGGCTGGAGAAGGTGGATGAGAGGCTGGAGAACATGGGTAAAGGTCTAGAGAAGGTGGGGAAGGGTCTGGAGAACATGGAGGAGGGTCTGGAGAACATTGGGGAGGGTCTGGAGCACATGGAGGAGGGTCTGGAGAAGGTGGAGATGGGGCTGGAGACCGTGGAGGAGGGTCTGGAGAACATTGGGAAGGGTCTGGAGAAGGTCTGAGAAGCAACTAAGGGTCTGGAGAAGGTGGGGAAGGGTCTGGAGAATGTGGAGATGAGGCTGGAGAATGTGGAGGAGGGTCTGGAGAAGGTCTGAGGAGCAACTGGGGGTCTGGAGAACATGGAGGAGGGTCTGGAGACCACGGGGAAGGGTCTGAAGAATGTCTGAGGAGCAACTGAGGGTCTGGAGATGGCGGAGGAGGGTCTGGAGACCACGGGAAAGGGTCTGAAGAATGTCTGAGGAGCAACTGAGGGTCTGGAGAACGTGGGTAAAGGTCTGGAGAAGGTGGGGAAGGGGCTGGAGAATATCTGAGGAGGAGCTGAGGGGCTGGAGAACATTGGGAAGGGTCTGGAGAACGTCTGAGGAGCAACTGAGGGTCTGGAGAACATGGAGGAGGGTCTGGAGACCATGGGGAAGGGTCTGGAGAAGGTGGGGAAGGGTCTGGAGAAGGTGCATGAGAGGCTGGAGAACGTCTGAGGAGCAACTGAGGGTCTGAAGAAGGTGCGTAAAGGTCTAGAGAAGGTGGGGAAGGGTCTGGAGAACATGGAGGAGGGTCTGGAGAACATTGGGGAGGGTCTGGAGAGTGTCTGAGAAGCAACTGAGGGTCTGGAGAACGTGGAGGAGGGTCTGGAGAAGGTGGAGATGGGGCTGGAGACTGTGGAGGAGGGTCTGGAGAACATTGGGAAGGGTCTGGAGAAGGTCTGAGGAGCAACTGAGGGTCTGGAGAACGTGGGTAAAGGTCTGGAGAAGGTGGGGAAGGGTCTGGAGAACATTGGGAAGGGCTCGGAGAACATCTGAGGAGAAACTGAGGGTCTGGAGAAGGTGGGGAAGGGTCTGGAGAACATCTGAGGAGCAACTGGGGGTCTGGAGAACATGGAGGAGGGTCTGGAGACCATGGGGAAGGGTCTGGAGAAGGTGCATGAGAGGCTGGAGAACGTCTGAGGAGCAACTGAGGGTCTGGAGAACGTGGGTAAAGGTCTAGAGAAGGTGGGGAAGGGTCTGGAGAAGGTGGGGAAGGGGCTGGAGACCATGGAGGAGGGTCTAGAGGTCTGAGGAGCAACTGGGGGTCTGGAGAAGGCGGAGGAGGGTCTGGCGACCATGGGGAAGGGTCTGAAGAATGTCTGAGGAGCAACTGAGGGTCTGGAGAACGTGGGTAAAGGTCTGGAGAAGGTGGGGAAGGGGCTGGAGAATATCTGAGGAGGAGCTGAGGGTCCGGAGAACATTGGGAAGGGTCTGGAGAACGTCTGAGGAGCAACTGAGGGTCTGGAGAAGGTGGGGAAGGGTCTGGAGACCATGGGGAAGGGTCTGGAGAAGGTGCATGAGAGGCTGGAGAACGTCTGAGGAGCAACTGAGGGTCTAGAGAACGTGGGTAAAGGTCTGGAGAAGGTGGGGAAGGGTCTGGAGAACGTGGAGGAGGGTCTGGAGAACATTGGGGAGGGTCTGGAGAACGTCTGAGGAGCAACTGAGGGTCTGGAGAACGTGGAGGAGGGTCTGGAGAAGGTGGAGATGGGGCTGGAGACTGTGGAGGAGGGTCTGGAGAACATTGGGAAGGGTCTGGAGAAGGTCTGAGGAGCAACTGAGGGTCTGGAGAACGTGGGTAAAGGTCTGGAGAAGGTGGGGAAGGGTCTGGAGAAGGTGGGGAAGGGTCTGGAGAACATTGGGAAGGGCTCGGAGAACGTCTGAGGGGAAACTGAGGGTCTGGAGAAGGTGGGGAAGGGTCTGCAGAACATCTGAGGAGCAACTGGGGGTCTGGAGAACATGGAGGAGGGTCTGGAGAAGGTGCATGAGAGGCTGGAGAACATCTGAGGAGCAACTGAGGGTCTAGAGAACGTGGGTAAAGGTCTGGAGAAGGTGGGGAAGGGTCTGGAGAACGTGGAGGAGGGTCTGGAGAACATTGGGGAGGGTCTGGAGAATGTCTGAGAAGCAACTGAGGGTCTGGAGAACATGGAGGAGGGTCTGGAGAAGGTGGAGATGGGGCTGGAGACCGTGGAGGAGGGTCTGGAGAACATTGGGAAGGGTCTGGAGAAGGTCTGAGGAGCAACTAAGGGTCTGGAGAAGGTGGAGGAGGGTCTGGAGAATGTGGAGATGGGGCTGGAGAACGTGGAGGAGGGTCTGGAGAAGGTCTGAGGAGCAACTGAGGGTCTGGAGAAGGCGGAGGAGGGTCTGGAGACCACGGGGAAGGGTCTGAAGAATGTCTGAGAAGCAACTGAGGGTCTGGAGAACGTGGAGGAGGGTCTGGAGAAGGTGGAGATGGGGCTGGAGACTGTGGAGGAGGGTCTGGAGAACATTGGGGAGGGTCTGGAGAATGTCTGAGAAGCAACTGAGGGTCTGGAGAACATGGAGGAGGGTCTGGAGAAGGTGGAGATGGGGCTGGAGACCGTGGAGGAGGGTCTGGAGAACATTGGGAAGGGCCTGGAGAATGTCTGAGAAGCAACTGAGGGTCTGGAGAACATGGAGGAGGGTCTGGAGAAGGTGGAGATGGGGCTGGAGACCGTGGAGGAGGGTCTGGAGAACATTGGGGAGGGTCTGGAGAATGTCTGAGAAGCAACTGAGGGTCTGGAGAACATGGAGGAGGGTCTGGAGAAGGTGGAGATGGGGCTGGAGACCGTGGAGGAGGGTCTGGAGAACATTGGGAAGGGCCTGGAGAATGTCTGAGGAGCAACTGGGGGTCTGGAGAAGGTGGAGGAGGGTCTGGAGAATGTGGAGATGGGGCTGGAGAACGTGGAGGAGGGTCTGGAGAAGGTCTGAGGAGCAACTGAGGGTCTGGAGAAGGCGGAGGAGGGTCTGGAGACCACGGGGAAGGGTCTGAAGAATGTCTGAGAAGCAACTGAGGGTCTGGAGAACGTGGAGGAGGGTCTGGAGAAGGTGGAGATGGGGCTGGAGACTGTGGAGGAGGGTCTGGAGAACATTGGGAAGGGTCTGGAGAACATCTGAGGAGCAACTGGGGGTCTGGAGAAGGTGGGTGAAGGTCTAGAGAAGGTGGAGATGGGGCTGGAGAACATGGAGGAGGGTCTGGAGAATGTCTGAGGAGCAACTGAGGGTCTGGAGAAGGTGGGGAAGGGTCTGGAGAAGGTCTGAGGAGCACCTGGGGGACCTGGGGGGTTGAGCTGGAGCCGAGGAGGCTCCGGGGAGACCTTCTGGCTCCCCAGAGCCCCCAGGAAGGAGGCTGGGCTCGAGGTGGGGGTCCGGCTCCTTCCCCAGTGCCGGGCCCAGAGGAACTGGCCCCCAGCTGCCCCAGGGGGGTCGAGCTTGTCCCCGAGGAGCCGTTTCTGCCCCGGGGGGGTTCTCCGCGGGCGGGGGGTGTTCAGTGCTGCCCCACGTTGAGGAAGCTGGTTTCAAACCCCCTCCCCCCATCACTCCCTGACACCCCCCCCCTTCTCCAGGGTCTGGGGGGGGGGACACAATGAGGGGGGGGACACACAATGAGGGGGGGGGCCCCCCCCTTTAATAAAAGGCCACACGACCCCCCCCCGGCTCAACTCGAATAATATTTTCTTTATTTACACGTTAAAGAATCGAAACGTTCGAAACATACAGAGATAAAACACGGCTCTAAGGGGGTGGGGGGCGCTAAAGTGGGGGGGGGGCTAAAGGGGGGGGGGGGCGTGAGAGGAAAAAAAAAAACCAACAAAAAATAAAACGAGTAGAAAAAAATTATACAGTCAACGTAAAAAACAGGCGCCCCCCCCCCCCCTACACCCCCCCCCCCGTGGGAACATGCTGCTGCCCTGATCGTCTGGGGGGGGGGCAGGTTGGGGGGGGTATGTACAAGGCGCGTCCCAGGACCACCCTCCCCCCCCCCCCCGGCGTAAATAAATTAAAAATCCTCCAGAAATAAAGGGGGGGGGGTGGAGGGGGGGGCTCCTGTCCTTTGTCTGTGTGTCTCCCCCCCCCCCCGGCAAAGCCACACTCAACGGCCGCCCCCCCCCCAGGGATTATTTTTTTTTTTGAACTCTTTTTAAAAGATTTTTTTAAATATTTTTTTTCCTTTTTTTTTAATTATTTTGTTTTATTAAAAACCCCAAAATTTTTCCCCCTTTGTAAAAAAAAAAAAAAAAAAATTCCCCCAAAACTCTGAAAGGAAAAAAAAAAAAAAACAAATAAAACCAAACCCCTAAAACAACAAACAGTAAAATTGGGGGGGGGGGGGAACGACACCCACAGCCAGGCCCCCCCCCCCCGGCCTGTAAACACCCCCCCTTGGCCCCCCACCCCCAAATCCATTTAACCCCCCAAGGCCAGTGCTCAGGCAGCGGGTGGGGGGTCCCCACAGCCCCCCCCCCACACTGCTGGGGGGGCTTCATGGGGGGGGTCCCCCACAACACCCCTTCCCCAACCGCTGGGGGGGGTCCATGCTAGATGGGGGGGGTCACACCCCAATCCCTGGGGGGCGCTCTGCGCAGGGTAAGGGGTGGGGGTCTCCCCGCACCCCCCAACCCCTTTGGTGGGGGGGGGGGTGTCCACGCTGGGTGGGGGGGGTCTCCCCACGCCCCCCCCAAGCCCTGGCGGGGGGGGGTGGGGGCACTCTGTGCAGGTTTGGGGTGGGGGGGGCAGGCAGGCGCTCCGTGCTGGGCAGCATGAGGAGGGGCGGGAGGGTGTCACAGTCCGGTTCGCCCTGGGGTGGGTGGGTGGGTGGGGGGCTCTGACACCCCCCCCCCCCCCCCCCGGGCCCCCCCCGCCCCCTCCCCAGCTCTAACCCGAATCCGAGTCACTGGTGTCGGAGGAGGAAGAGCTGGAGCTGGAGCTGCTCGAGTCCGAGCTGGAGCTGGAGGCGCTCAGCCGGGACACCGCCACTTGCTGCGCCGACTCCGGCTTCTCGCTGGCTGCGGGGGTGGAAGGGGGGGGTGTCAGCACCCAGTGGGGGGGGGGGGGGGGGGGGTCGGGGTGCGTGACACCCCCCTCCCCAAACCGCTCACCCTTCTTCGGGGGCTTCTTGGCCGAGTTGAGCTGCCCGCTGACGTCCTGCAGCCGCTTCTCCAGCTCTCGCTTCTTCTCCAGCGCCAGCTCCTCTTTCGTCTTCCCCACCGGCTTCTTCAGGGCTGGGGGACACACAGAATTGGGGGGGGGGGGCTCGTTGGGGGTCTCACCCCACCCCTCCCCACCCCAACCCGCCCCCTTACTCTCGCTGTAGGGCTTGCGGGGTTTCTTGCGCAGGCACGACAGGACGTAGCGCTCCAGCTCCCGCAGCGTGGAGGGTTTGAGGGTCTCAAAGTCGATCTCGATCTCCTCGGGGTTGGAGTCGCGCAGCGAGGGCTCCCGCGACTGGATGATGTGCACCACCCGCCCCAGCTTCTCCCCCGGCAGCTTGTTGATGTCCAGGCTGAGCTGCCGCTTCTCGTCGTACGTCATGGGCTTGCTCTCCTCCTCCTCCTCCGAGTCGTACAGCGCCGGCGGGGGCGGCGGCGCCGCTTTCGACGCCTTCTTCGAGTTCCTGCCGCCGCCACGACACGACGCCGCTCAGCGCCGGGGCTCGGCTCCTCCCCGCCGCTCCCATCCACCTCCCTCCTCCTCCTCACTCACTTGGAGCCGCCGCCGCCGCCGCCCTTCTTGGCCTTGCGGAGCTGCGCCTGCCGCGCCCGCGCCTCCTCGTCGCCGCCCCGGCCTTTGTGCTTCTCCGACTTCTTCTTCTTCTTCTTCTCTCGCTTCTTTTTGGGTTTGGAAACGGGGCCCTGTGAGAGGGCAGCCAGCTGCTCGTGCACGGCCCGCAGCTGTGGGGGGAGACAGGGAGGGGGAGTGAGGCGGGCGTGGGGAGGGGGTCCCGGGGGCGGCGGTGGGGACCCTCCTCCGGCCCTCACCTGCTCCTGCAGCTCGGCCAGGCGGTTGGCGCGTTCCTCCTCCGAGTCCGAGCTCTCCTCGCTCTCCGACGAGCTCTCGCTGCTGCTTTCGTCCTCCTCGTCCTCCTCGTCGTCCTCCTCCTCCTCGTCCTCGTCGCTGGACGATTCCTCGGAGGACGATTTCGAGAGGGCGCCGGCCAGCGGGGCCGAGGCCGAGGGCGGGCTGGAGTCCTGCGGCTCGTCCGGCATCTTGGCGTAGCTGAACTCGAAGACGTCCTGGGCGAGGCGGAGGGAGGGGAGGCGGGAGGTGGGCGCGGGCCACGGCGGGTGGGCTCGGGACGCGGTGGGGGGGGACGCCCCCCGCCCCGCTCACCTGCAGCTTGCGGGCCATGGCCACCACGTCGTGGTCGGGCGGGTTGTACTTGTAGCAGTTGGAGAACATCAACCGGACGTCGGCGGCGAACTCCTGCGCGTCGCGGTAGTCGCGGTTCTCCATCTTCCGCTGCGGGGACGGGGTAGGCGGTGAGCGGGACCGCCCCAGAACCCGCCCCTCCAAAAGACCCCGCCGGCGCCCCCCACCTTGATGGTGCTGAGGTCCATGGGGTGCTTGATGATCTCGTGGTAGTCGTGGAGCCCCAGCGCCGAGGCGTCGACCGGCTTGTAGAAGGGCCAGGCGTAAGCCGCGTGCTTCTTGGAGAGCAGCTCCTTGAGGATGCCGTTGCAGTACTTGAGCTGCTCCGACAACTTGCCCTTCTTGGAGGTCTGGTGCTGCTGCGAGTCGGGGAGGTCCTTCCTGGGGGGTTTGATGGGGCGGCCGCTCTCCCGCCGCGCCGGGATTTTGGCCGCTTTGGCCTCCAGCAAGGTGGCCGAGGGGGAGGACTCGCCGCTGGTGGCGATGATGGCCGTGGTGGTGGGGGTGGTGGTGTCCGCTTTCCGCTTCACGCCCTTCTTCTGCCGAAAGCAAAGCCGCCCCCCGCCAGCCCCGAGAAGAACCCGGCGGTGAGGGCGGGGTGGGTCGAACCGGAGCCCCCCGCCGCTGCCGCCGCCGCCGCCCGCCCCCGCTCCTACCTTGGCCACGGGCTGGGTGGGGGCCGGGGCGGCCAGCACGGCCGGGGCGGCCGAGTGGAGGGTCTTGAGGAGCGGCGCCGCGATGACGGAAGGGTGGGGGATGTTGACGATGGTGGTGGGGATGTCGGGGCTCGGGGCGTAGACGGCGGCGTGGGACACCGAGGAGACGGCCGGCACTTGCTGAGCGGCCGTCAGCCCCGCCAGGAGCGCTGGGCCCGCGGGAGAAACAAACCCCCCGCCCCGTTAGTGCCACCCCCGGGGCAGGGCGGTGACGCGGCCGGTGGTGGGTCTCGGGGAGCACCCATCACCCACCACCACGTTCTCCGGGACGGGGGTCCCGCGCCCCTCCCGTCCTCCCCCAGCCCCTACCTGCCGCCCGCGACGCTCCTTTCTTATGGCTGTTCTTGGCCACCGGCACCACGATCTCCTGCTCCTCCGGCGGCATCTGGGCCACCTTCTGCAGGAAGATCTTCTCCAGGGTTTGGGCCATCAGCACGATGTCATCGGTGGGCTGCGGGCAGGAGCGCGGCCCCGCGTCACCGCCGGCCGGGGGCGCGCCGGGGTGGGTGGGCCGGGGCGGTGGGGAGGAGGTCTCACCTTGTTGTAGATGTAGCAGTTGGTGAACATGGTGTTGAAGTCCTGCATGCACTCGGCCGCCCCCCAGTAATAATTGTTCTCCAGGCGCCGCTTGATGGTCCCCATGTCCATGGGCTGCTTGATGATCTTGTGGTAATCCTGGGGACGAGGCGGTGGGGGTCAGCGGTGACAACCCTGGGCCCCCCCCCCCCCCCAACCCGGCCCTGCCCGCTCACACACTCAGCACCCAAACGTGGAGGGGGGGCGAAGGAAGGTCCTGAGGGTGCCACCAGCCCCGTGACGGCTGGGGGCGGGGGGACGCACACAAAGGGTCCCCGCGCTACGGGGACGGCTGGACAATGGGGGCTGGGGGGGGCCGATGCTAAATTTTAAGAGCAAAACGAACTATTTGGAGAGGTAAAAGAATTTCTATTTTAAGGTAAAAACTGCTATTTTAAGGCAAAAACCAAGCTAAGGCAAAACTTTCTATTTTAAGAGCAAAAAACCCTGTTTTAAGTTAAAAAAACTTTATTTTAAGGGCAAAAATCTTTATTTTAGGGACAAAAATTCCTACTTCAAGGACCAAATATCTCTACTATAAGCAAAAAAACCACATTTTAAGGGCAAGAAACCCTTTTTAAGAGAAAAAACACCCTATTGTAAATAAAAATCCCTATTTCGAGGGGCCAAACCTCCCTATTTTGAAAGAAAAACACCCTATTTGGGCGCCAAAACTCCCTATTCTGGGGCCAAAACTCCCTATTCTGGGGCCAAAACTCCCTATTCTAAGTAAAAAAAAAAACAAATCACCTATTTTAGGTGCCGAAACCCCTATTTTCAGAGCAAAACAACCTGCGTGGAAGTTACCTCCGGGCTTTAACTCCTTGGGCGCCGCAGGTGCACGGGGGGGCTGGCCTTTAAAATGGGGGTCTCAGGATGTCTTCTACAAGGTCATGGATGGGAATCTGCAAAACGCATTCAGGGCACAAGTCATTAAGGGAGGGGGAAGCGTCCGGGGGGGGGGTGTTTGTTTTTTTTTTTTTTTTTTACCTCTTCGAGGGGCTGTGGCCTCATCCAGACCTTTGTAGGGGGTGGGGATGTGGTGAGTGGGGGGGGGCAGCGGCTCTGGGGGGCGTCCCCAGCAGCAGCTCGGCCACCTATGGGGGGGCTGAGGTGGGGCGGGGGGCGAGGGGGTGAGGATGGCCCAGCCCGGGCACCTGCGGCTGCGTCTCTGCGGCTGCGCCCCCCGAGAGGGGGACGGCGCCGGCCCTGCCACTCTCAAGCTTTTTTTTTTTTTTTTTTTTTTGGGGGGGGGGGACACATCTCAAATTTGGGGTCAGGCAGCGGAGAACTGCGCGCTAGGAGCTGCCTGACACACTCCCCTCCTCCTTGGTGTGGGGGGGACACGGGGAGGGGACCACGCACACACACGCACTCGCGCACGGCCCAGGGTGCCCTTCGCTGTGTCCCACCCCCCAATAAAAAACACCACCCCCCCCAAAAAAAAAAAATAAAACCAAGGGGGGGTCTGGTTACCGGCAGGCCCAGCTTGACGGCGTCGACGGGCTGCCGGAAGGGCCACGCGAACTGGTGCTTCCAGAGCGCCTTCATGACCACCTTGTGCAGATACTGCAGCTGGTTGGTGACCCGACCCGGCTTCTTGGGGTTGGAAACCTCCGGCGGCGGGGGGTTCACCTGGGGGGTCGGTAACGCCGGCACCGAGGCCATGGTGGGGCTCTCGAAGCCCTCGTAGAGGAGCGAGGGTTTGCGGATCCGCTTGCCGGGGGTCGATTCGGTGGCCAGGCCCATGAGGGCGGCATTGCCCTCCCCCAGAATCCTGGAAAAAGGGGAGCAGAGAGAGCGTTAGCGGGGTCCAACAACCCCCCCCCCAAAAAAAAAACCACCCCAGCGAGGCCGGGCCGCACCGGGAAACCCCCGTGGCGGGGCCGGTGGCGGAGACCACCCGAAGGCCCAGCGGCGCGGCTCAACCCCGTCGCGCCTCGCCCCGGGGCGGGGCGTTGAGCGGGAACTCTCCGGACGACGGGCCGCGCGCGGAGGTGACGGGGCGGTGACGGCGCTGCCGGGCGTCGAGGCCGCGGGGACGCTGCCGGTGTCACCCGAGGGCCCCGCTCGGGAGCATTTGGGCAGGCGGTAAAACCCCACGGAGGGGCAACCGGACGGCGACGTCAACGGCGGGTGGGTTGACACCGTCGGCGGGGACGCGTCGGGGCTCGGGGGACCCCGCGGTGCCGGCGAGGCGGCGCAGCCGCCACCGCGTCACGCTGGCAGCGGACGCCTGCGCCAGATTTAAGGGCCAAAATCGGCGTTTCGGGGCAACCGCCGGCGTTTCAGGGCAACCACCAGCAGCATGAGGACGCCGAGGCGCCCACGGGGGAGGAAACGCTTGTCACAAGACAAACCAGGGGGACACCACGGTGGCACCGGGGACCCCGAGGCGAAGCCCCAGGGGGGTTCCCAGAGCGCGCGCGCGCGGGCAGCGGCTCAAACCAGCCGCCGAAACACTGACACCCCCAAAGCGGAGCGGGGTGCGGGGGGAAACCCCCCCCTGCCCTGAGCTGACCCACGGGTGACTGTCACCCACAGGCCGCTGTCACCCACGGGCCTCCCACCTGTCACCCAGCAGCCGGGTGTCAGGGCCCGGCGCAGCGGGACCTTTCCCGGAGACTCCCGGGCAACCAAGGGCACACGGCTCGAGGGGCCAAGGACGGCGCTGGGGTGTGGCGGGACGGGGTGACCCCCGCTGACACGGTCACGGGTGGGAACGGCGAGACCGCACACCCCCCCGCAAGCTCCACCGGTGCGGGCGGGAAGCGGCTGCTCCCGCTGCCGGGCTGTCCCCAGGTCACGGCAGAGGCCACAGAACCGACCCCAACGCACCGGGTTCCCGGCGGCCGCAAACCCACGCGTGACGCCGGTACCTACTTGCTCTGGGGATTCACATTCTGCAACATGCCGGCGATTGCGTGCGCGGCCCGCGGTCCCGGCCGTCCTTCTTCTCCTTCTCCTCCTCCTCCCGCCGCCGCCGTCTCCTCCGACGACCCCCCCACTTTGCCCGGCGAACGGTTCGGCGGTACCGGCCCGGTGGGGGGCCCCCCCCCGTCAGCGCATCACCGAATAACGGGGAGGGGGGACGAGCCGGGTGCCCCCTCCCTCCCCTGGGCAGGGCGCGGCCGGGCCTCAGGCGGCGGCGGTTCCTCCGGCCGGGACCATCCACCGGCCTTCACATGAACGGGCGCGGAGAAAATGGCGGCGGGGAGGTGGAAGGCGGGGGGGACGTAGGGAAGAGTTGGGGGGGGGGGGTGTCCCCTCTTCGGAGCCCCCGCCGGGCTCCTAAATCCTGCGCGATGCCGTCAATACAGGCCTGGCCGCCTCGCTGGGAGCCGGTTGCGTCCGCGGAGGCCGGGGATGAGGCGAGCCGCGGCGATCCGGAAGGCGGATGACAGCGGATTGCACCGGGGATTCACCGGCCGGGCTCCATCTTGGCTCCCTCAGGGGAGGAGGGCGGGAGCGGGGCGGGGGGGAGAGAAGAGGAAGGGCCCCCTCGCCGCTGGCCGCAGGCAGGGGTCGCTACGGAGGCCGGGGAGGGTCCGGCGAGCCCCTCCGGGAGCGCGGAGGCGGGGGCTGGGCCGCCCGGCGGAGGATGGATCCGGTTTGGGGCCGCCCCCCGCGCGCACCGGGCCCGACCCGCTCCGTCCTTCGTCCCAGCGAAATGGCGCCGCTCGGCCTGCCCCCGGCCGCCCTTATATAGATACCAGCCGGCCCCTCATTGGCCGGCGGCGCCGCTGACATCACCCACCCGCCCCGCCCCGCCCCGCCGCGGCCTCATTGGGCGGAGGCACGCCCCGCGAGCCGCTCCCATTGGCCGCGCGGGACGCCACTCACACGCACCTCACCCCCTCCCCTCCCGGCCTTCCGCCCGGCGCCTCACCCGGCCGAGATGGCGGCGTCGGCGCCCATTGGCCGGCGCTGCCATTCGTTGCGAGGTGATTGGCCGGCGGGTCACGTGAGGGGCGGGACGGCGGGCGGAACCCGCCGTTGGCGGTTGTTGTCGCGCTCCCCGCGGCGGGGACGGAGGGAGACGGGGCCGGCGGCCGCCATCTTGTGCGGCGGCGCCGGCCGCGGGCGGACAATGAGCCCGGCGCTCCCGGACGGCTCCGCAGCCTCCTCGCCACCCCCAGCGGTACCGGGTACCGGGAGGGGACCCCCCCCACCCGCCCTCACCCCCCTCGCAGGGGTCCCGCGGGTCTCAGGGCCCGGTTAAGCACCGCAGCCGCCGCGCTTCGGCCCCCCCCCTTCCCCACACCAGGCTGTCCCCGCGGCCGCCGGTCCCCGCGGACCCCCGGGGCTCGCCAGGCCCCTCTCACGACACGCGGGGAGGGCTCTAACCCCCACGAACACGCCGCTGCTGTGGCCGCCAGCCCCGTGTCCTGACGATCTGCCGGTGCCCCTTTCCCCACCTCCACCGTAGGCGGCGGGGGGGGGCCCCCCACGGCGGCACCGGACCCCCCTCCCCCCACCGACCGTGTCTTGGCGGGGGGGGGGGGGGCGGGGGTGCTCACCCCCACGGCGCCCTCCGTGGCCGCGGCTGCTCCACGGGAAGCCCCCAACCCCCTTCGCCCGCCATCCACGGGGAGCCGGTGGTCGGGGTGGGGAGGGGGGGGGTGTCCCATCTTCCCCCTCCCCGGGCTCGCAGGACACCGCTGGGTCCCTGTCCGTGTGTCGTGTGTCTGTCGGCCCCCGGCCCCCCCCCCCCCACCGTGACACAGCACTTGGGGCCCTGCCCGCCGCCGCCGCCCCCGCGCGAACACCCCAACATGGCGCTGGCCGCCCCGAACCGCCGCCCCCGCCGCCGCGCACAAAGCCGCCCCGCCCACCCGCCCCACCTGCCCGTCACCGCCGTCCTCGCCGCCTATTGGCCGCCCGCCGCGCCACGGGGGCGGGACGGCGCTTGACTGGCAAGCGCCCCGCGCCACGTGATCTCCCCCACCCCGACCCGCTCCTTTGGTGGGGGGGGGGGGGAAGGAGCCCCCCCGTCACTCACCTGAGCCGCCCCCGCGCGGGGCCGCGACCCCCGTCCCCGGTCCCGCTTCATCCGCCCCAGCTCCGCGACACCGCCCCCCCCCCCCCCTCCTCCTCCCCGCCGCCCGCCCCGAAACCCCCCGGTTTGGGGGCAAAAAAGATTAAAAAAAACCCCCCATCCCAGGGCAGAAAAGGGAGCCACGCGCTACGTCACCCGCGCCGCGATTGGCTGCCCGCCGTCACGTGGCGCCCCCGCTGGCTCTCACGGCCCCATTCATGCCAACACACCCCCCCGCCCCGCGCCGCCGCCCCGCCGCCTTCCCCAGCGGGCCCGCGCGGCTCCGCGGGGTCCTAGTGCCGGCCCCGCGGGAGGGGCGGCGGGCGCGCATGCGCGCGGCGGGCCGGCTGCAGCGCGGCGGCGGGAGCGCTGCGGGGGGGGGGGGGGGGCACCCACGGGGGGGGGGGGGGTGCAAGGGGAGGGGACGCCGCACCCACTAATTAATGAGGGTGTCCCCTAATTAACGAGGGGGTGGTTATCAATGGCATTAGGCGGGCCGCTAATTAATGAGCGGCCCGTTATTAATTGGGCTGGGAGTTCCCCTCATTAATTAGGGGCCGGTTATTAATTGCATGGGGGGGGTCCCCTAATTAATGACGGGATAGTTATTAATTGCACTGGGGGGGGTTTCCCTCATTAATGAGGAACCAGTCATTAATAGCACTGGAGAAATCCTTTAAATAATTAGGGACCGATTATTAATTGATTGGGGTCCCTTAATTAATTAGTGGCACGTTATTAATGGCACTGGGGAAGCCCCCTAATTAATAATGGGCCAGTTGTTAATTGCGCTGGGGGGGTCCTCCTAATTAATTAGTGGCCGTTATTAATTGCACTGGGTGGGACCCCTAATTAATGGCGGGTCGGTTATTAATTGCACTGGGTGGGTCCCCTAATTAATGGGGGGCCCGTTATTAATTGGAGTGGGGTCCCCTAATTAATGGGGGATCGGTTATTAATTGCTCTGGGTGGGTCCCCTAATTAATGGTGGATCGGTTATTAATTGCTCTGGGTGGGTCCCCTAATTAATTAGTGGCCCATTATTAATTGGACTTGGAGGTTCCCCTTATTAATTAGTGGCCCGTTATTAATTGGACTTGGGGGTTCCCCTAATTAATCAGTGGCCTGTTATTAATCAGTGGCCCGTTATTAATTGGACTTGGGGGTTCCCCTAATTAATTAGTGACCCGTTATTAATTGGACTTGAGGTTCCCCTTATTAATTAGTGGCCCGTTATTAATTGGACTTGGGGGTTCCCCTAATTAATTAGTGGCCCGTTTTTAATTGGACGTGGGGGTTCCCCTAATTAATTAGTGGCCCGTTATTAATTGGACTTGGGGGTTCCCCTAATTAATTAGTGGCCCGTTATTAATTGGACTTGGGGTTCCCCTTATTAATCAGTGGCCCGTTATTAATTGGACTTGGGGGTTCCCCTAATTAATTAGTGGCCCGTTATTAATGTGCCGGGGGGGTCCCCTCATTAACGAGGGTTCGGTTATTAACGGCCCCCGGGGCGGGGGGGGTGTCCCCGAGGGGGGGGGGTGTCCCCGGTGGGGGGGGGGGGATCCCCGGCGGGGGGGGGGGGGGGGGCGTTGGGGAACACCCTGCCCCGGGCGCGCTGTCACCGCCGCCGCGCGCGCCGGCGGGTGCCTCTCCCCAGCAACAGGTGACGCGCGGCAGCCGAGCGCGCTGATTGGCCGCGGGGCGCGGCGGCCGCCCGCCGGTGCGGGGTGCCCGGGGTGGCCCGGGTGCGGGGTCGCCGGCGGGATGGGCGCTGCGGGGGGCTGCGGGGCGCTGCTGGCCGCGCTGCTGGGGGTGGCCTTGGCCGCCGCTGTCACCGACGGTAGGGGGTCACGGGAAGCGGGGGGGGGGGGGGGGCACTAGTGCAAGGGGCTGTGCACTAGTGTCTGTCCGGGGCACTAGTGCAAGGGGGTACCGGGGGGGGGTGTGCAAGGGAGGGGGGGCACTGGTGCAAGGGGTGTGCACTAGTGGGGGGCACTAGTGCAAGAGGCTGTGCACTTGTGTCTGTCCGGGGCACTAGTGCAAGGGGGTACCGGGGGGGTGAGGGTGCAAGGGGGGTTGGCACTAGTGCAAGGGGTGTGCACGAGTGGGGGGGAGGACACTGGTGCAAGGGGTGTGCACTAGTGGGGGGCACTAGTGCAAGGGGCTGTGCACTAGTGTCGGTGCGAGGCACTAGTGCAAGGGGGTACCGGGGGGGTGGGGGTGCAAGGGGGGGTGGGCACTAGTGCAAGGGGTGGGCAGAAGTGTGGGAGTGGGGGGGCACTCGTGCAAGGGGGTACGGGGGGTGAGGGTGCAAGGGGGGTTGGCACTAGTGCAAGGGGTGTGCACTAGTGTGGGAGGGGGGACACTGGTGCAAGGGGGGCACTAGTGTGGGGGGGGACTCGTGCAAGGGGGTACGGGGGGTGGGGGTGCAAGGGGGGGTGGGCACTAGTGCAAGGGGTGGGCAGAAGTGTGGGAGTGGGGGGCACTAGTGCAAGGGGGTACGGGGGGTGAGGGTGCAAGGGGGGTTGGCACTAGTGCAAGGGGTGTGCACTAGTGTGGGAGGGGGGGCACTGGTGCAAGGGGGGCACTAGTGTGTGGGGGCACTCGTGCAAGGGGGTACCAGAGGGGTGGGGGTGCAAGGGGGTGTTGGCACTAGTGCAAGGGGTGTGCACGAGTGGGGGGAGGACACTGGTGCAAGGGGTGTGCACTAGTGGGGGGCACTAGTGCAAGGGGCTGTGCACTAGTGTCGGTGCGAGGCACTAGCGCAAGGGGGTACCGGGGGGGTGGGGGTGCAAGGGAGGGTGGGCACTAGTGCAAGGGGTGGGCAGAAGTGTGGGAGTGGGGGGGCACTAGTGCAAGGGGGTACGGTGGGTGGGGGTGCAAGGGGAGTTGGCACTAGTGCAAGGGGTGTGCACCAGTGGGGGTGCAAGGGGAGTTGGCACTAGTGCAAGGGGGTGCACTAGTGTGGGGGGGCACTAGTGCAAGGGGGCACCGGGGGGGTGGGGGTGCAAGGGGGGGTGGGCACTAGTGCAAGGGGTGGGCAGAAGTGTGGGAGTGGGGGGGCACTAGTGCAAGGGGTGTGCACTAGTGGGGGGGCACTAGTGCAAGGGGTGTGCACTAGTGGGGGGCACTAGGGCAAGGGGGTACTGGAGGGGTGCAAGGGGGGGCACTAGTGCAAGGGTGTGCACTAGTGTGGGGGGGCACTAGTGCAAGGGGGGACCAGGGGGGTGGGGGTACGAGGGGGGTTGGGCACCAGTGTGGGAGTTGGGGAGTGCACTAGTGCAAGGGGCTGTGCACTAGTGTGTGAGTGTGAGCTGGAGGGGGGTGCACTAGTGGAAGGGGATATGGGGGGGGTGCAAGAGGTGGTGCACTAGTGTGTGAGAGTGAGCAGGAGGGGCTGTGCACCAGTGCAGGGGGTGTGAGTGTGCCCTAGTGCAAGGGGTCGTGCACCAGTGCACGGGTGGGAGTGGATGGGGCCGGGCACTAGTGCAAGGGGGTACTGGGGGGGTGGGGGTGCAGGGGGGGGTGGGCACTAGTGCAAGGGGCTGTGCACTAGTGTGTGGGGGTGCACTAGTGCAAGGGGCTGTGCACTAGTGCATGAGTGGGAGGGGGAGTGTGAGCGGCAGGAGAGAGCACTAGTGCAAGGGGGTATGGAGTGGTGCAAGGGGGTGTGCACTAGTGTGTGAGTGTGAGCGGGAGGGAGGTGCGGTAGTGCAAGGGTTATGGGGGGGTGTGCAAGGAGGTGTGTGCACTAGTGCAAGAGGTGGGAGGGGCTGGGCACTAGTGCAAGGGGGGGTGTGCACCAGCGTGTGAGCGTGAGCAGGCGGGGGGGGGGTGCGCTAGTGCAAAGGGCGTGAGCGCGAGCGGGAGGGAGCGCGTGCTCGTGCGAGGGGGCGCACGTGGGGCGGCAGGTGCACGAGCGCGGGGGCGGGGGGCTGTGCGCTGCTGAAAGCACACGCGTGTGCGGGCGGAGCGCGTCCGTGCGCGGCGTGTGCGTGCGCACGCGGAGCACGCGCGTGTGTCCTCGCGCGGCGGCCTCTGCCTGCGCGGCCCTGCCCGTACCCCCTGCCCTCACCCCTGCCCGTACCCCCTGCCCATACCCCTGCCCGTACCCCCTGCCCACACCCCTGCCCGTACCCCTGCCCGTACCCCTGCCCACACCCCTGCCCGTACCCCTGCCCGTACCCCTGCCCGTACCCCTGCCCATACCCCTGCCCGTACCCCTGCCCACACCCCCTGCCCACACCCCTGCCCGTACCCCCTGCCCGTACCCCCTGCCCACACCCCTGCCCGTACCCCCTGCCCATACCCCCTGCCCTCACCCCTGCCCGTACCCCCTGCCCATACCCCCTGCCCATACCCCTGCCCACACCCCTGCCCGTACCCCTGCCCGTACCCCCTGCCCATACCCCTGCCCGTACCCCCTGCCCACACCCCTGCCCACACCCCTGCCCGTACCCCCTGCCCGTACCCCCTGCCCATACCCCTGCCCGTACCCCCTGCCCACACCCCCTGCCCACACCCCCTGCCCACACCCCTGCCCATACCCCTGCCCATACCCCTGCCCGTACCCCTGCCCACACCCCTGCCCGTACCCCCTGCCCTCACCCCTGCCCGTCCCCCCTGCCCTCACCCCCTCCTGCCCTCACTCCTGCGTACACCCTACCCTTACCCCCACCCCGAGGGTCCCGGGCACCCCCCCTGCCCACCCCTGCCCGTCCCCCTGCCCTCACCCGCCCGCCCCTGCCCGCAGAGCCCCCTCCGGCCGAGCCGCCGGCCCTGGCCGAGGTCCTCTTCTGCCAACCGGCCGCCCCCGGGCAGGGGCTGGCCTGGGCCCTGGACGCCGACCCGCTCTACTGGTTCGACTTCGCCGCCGCCCGCTGGACCCCCCAGTCGCCCCGGTTGCCCCCCTGGCCGCCCTCCCTGGAGCCCCCCGAGCCGGTGGCCATGGACGCCGCGCTCTGCCGGGAGCTGCTCGACGGGCTGAGCCGGCTGGTGGCCGGCCGGATGCCCGAGTCCAAGGGTGGGTGACGCCGTCGCGGCCGTCGCGCCGCCACCCGCCGCGTGCTCCTGGGATGGGCGGGTGGTGGCATCCGGAAGGTCGTGGTCAACGGCTCCGTGGCCGGATGGGCACCAGCGGTGTCCCTCAAGGGTCCTTACCGGGACCAGAACTGGGCCACGTCTTCAACCATGGCAGGTGCCACCATCGTCCCGTTGACGTGCTCCTCCACGACGTTCTCCTCAGCTGGGTGGAGCTGGTGGATGGAGCGTTGGGCGGGTGGTGGCATCCAAAGGTCAACGGCTCCACGTCCAGATGGGGACCAGCGGTGTCCCTCAGGGGTCTTTACTGGGACCAGGACCGTTCCGTATCTTAGATGGTGGGACCGAGGGCACCTCGGTGGGTTTGGGGTGGTTGATGCTCTGGAGGAGCAGGATCCATCCAGAGGGACCTGGAGAGGTCCAGGGGAAGGGACCTTCCAAGGTCTTTTCCAACCCAAACCCTTCAGTGATGCTGTGGATGGAGCTCTGACCAACCCCATCCGGTTGGAGATGTCCCCGCCATGGAGCAGGTGACCCTCAAAGGTTCCTTCCAACCCAAACCCTTCCATGGAGCCATGGTTGACCAACCCCATCTGGTTGGAGACATCCCCTCCATGGAGTAGGTGACCTTCAAAGGTCCCACCCCACCCAAACCCTTCCATGGTGCCATGGTTGACCAACCCCATCTGGTTGGAGATGACCCTACCCATGGAGTAGGTGACCCCCAAAGGTTCCTTCCCACCTAAACCCTTCCATGGTGCCATGGTTGACCAACCCCATCTGGTTGGAGATGACCCTGCTCATGGAGTAGGTGACCCTCAAAGGTTCCTTCCAACCCAACCCCTTCCCTGGTGCCGCCAACGGGTCGTTGACCAACCCGATCCCGTTGGAGACGCCCCTGCCCACGGCCCAGGTGACCCCCCGCCAGCTCCCACCCCACGCCAACGCCCTCTTCCACCCCCCCCAGGCATCCCCGTGGTCGACGTCTTCCCCGCGGGGGCCCCGCCGACGCCGGGAGAACCCACCACGCTGGTGTGCCGGGTGGAGAACGTCTTCCCGCCGGACGTGGAGGTCACCTGGCGGCTGGACGGCGTCCCCGTCACCCGGGGGGTCACCCACACCCACTACACCCCCACGGCCGACCTGGCCTTCACCCGCTTCTCCTACCTGCGGGCCACCCCGGCCGCCGGCCAGGTGGTCACCTGCGCCGTCACCCGCCAGGGGGACAACTCCTCCGTCGTCGCCCTCTGGGGTGAGCGCCGCGAGGGCACGCGGGCGGGCGCGCGCCGGGGCGGGGGGTGTCGGCGGTGACCCACCCCACCCGTGTCCCCCCTCTCCCGGCAGTGGCGCCCACCCCCGCGGCCACCGAGGAGCTGGAGACGGCGCTGTGCGGGGCCGCCACCGCGCTGGGCGCGCTGATGGGGCTGCTGGGCATCGCCATCATGGCGGCGGCGGCGCGGCGGCGGCGGCGCGACCGCGGTAAGGGGGCACCGGGGACGCCCCACCCACCACCGTGAGGGGTGGGGTGGGGTGGGTGGGGGGCGCTGTCACCAACACCCCCCCCCCAACCACCACCCCGTCTTGTGGCTCCCCAGGCTGAGGCTGGCGCAGCTCGGCGCAGGAGTGGAGGTGGCGGCGGCGGCGGCGATTAAAGCTCTCGTGCGAGTGCCCGCGTTCCTCGTGCGAGTGCCCGCGTTCCTCATGCGCAGCCCCACGGGAGGGCGGTGGGGGTGGTCCCCGGGGGTGGTGGCTTCTCCGCTGTCTGATATGGGGTTGAGCTGATTCTCCCCCACTGCCCAGAGCCACCCCCAGAGTCGTGCCTCAGTTTCCCCACCGGGAAAGGGTGGGATGTGGCTCCATGGTGGCTTCTCCCCTGTCTGATATGGGGTTGAGCTGCGTCCCCCCACCGCCCAGAGCCGGCTGAAGAGTCCTGCCTCAGTTTCCCCACTGGGAAAGGGCAGGAGGTGGCTCCGTGGTGGCTTCTCTGCTGTCTGATATTGGGGTTGGGCTGGATCAACCCCCCCCAGAGCCATCCCCTGATCCGTGCCTCAGTTTCCCCACTGGGAAAGGGCAGGAAATGGACCCGTGGTGGCTTCCCCGCTGTCTCATATGGCGTTGAGCTGCATCCCCCAACCCAACAAGCCGCCCCGAGAGTCCTGCCTCACTTTCCCCCCTGGGAAAGGACGGGATGTGGCTCCATGGTGGCTTCTCCACTGTCTTGTACGGGGTTGAGCTGATTCCCCCCACCGCCCAGAGCCAGCTGAAGAGTCGTGCCTCAGTTTCCCCACTGGGAAAAGGAGGGAGGTGGCCATTGGGAGGACACAGTGGTGGCTTCTCCGCTGTCTGATATGGGGTTGAGCGGCTTCCTTCCACCCCAGTGAGCCATCCTGGCAGTCGTGCCTCAGTTTCCCCACTGGGAAAGGGGAGGAAGTGGCTCCGTGGTGGCTTCTCCGCTGTCTCGTAGCGGGTTGAGCTGTGTCCCCCCACTGCCCCGAGCCATCCCCAGATCCGTGCCTCAGTTTCCCCACTGGGAAAGGGCTGGAGGAGGCCATTGGGAGGGCAGAGCGGTGGCTTCTCCGCTGTCTGATATGGGGTTGAGCGGCATCCCTCCACCCCAATAAGCCATCCTGAGAGTCCTGCCTCAGTTTCCCCACTGGGAAAGGGCAGGAGGTGGCTCCGTGGTGGCTTCTCTGCTGTCTGATATTGGGGTTGGGCTGGATCAAACCCCCCCAGAGCCATCCCCAGACCCGTGCCTCAGTTTCCCCGCTGGGAAAGGGCAGGAGGTGGCTCTGTGTGGCTTCCCTGCTGTCTCATATGGCGTTGAGCTGCATCTCCCCACCCCAACAAGCCACCCCGAGAGTCCTGCCTCAGTTTCCCCACTGGGAAAGGACAGGAGGTGGCTCTGCGGTGGCTTCTCCGCGGTCTTGTATGGGGTTGAGCTCCTTCCCCCGACCCCCAAGAGCCACCCGAAGAGCCCTGCTCCGGTTCCCCCACTGGGAAAGAGCAGGAGGTGGCCTCAGTAGTGGCTTCTCCGCTGTCTATTACTGGGGTTGGGCTGGAGCACAGCCCCTCCGGAGCCACCCGCCCCAACTCGTGCCTCAGTTTCCCTCCGGGAAACGGTTCCCCCGGGGGCTTCCCCGCCGTGCCAAGCCCAGCCGCGGGCCACAGTCCGCTCGGCATCGCCCCACGGCCGGCGACGCGGGGCCCGAGCCCCGAGGAGGAGCAGGAGGAGGGAGAGGAGGAGGGATGAAGGCCACCAAACTGCTGCCCAGCGGAGCCGAGGTGGCCACCAAGCCAAGGGACACGGCGGGTGGCACCAACCGCAGTTGGGCTTCTTGTGTCAACAGGTCGCAGGGCTGGGCCTGGAACCGGTCCCAGTCCTCGTTCTGGAACTGGAACTGGAACTGGAACTGGTCCCAGTCCTGGTCCCGGTCCTTATCCTGGATTGGGTCCTAGTCCTGGTCCTGGATCTGGTCCTGGAACTGGGTCTTGTGCTGGTCCTGGGTCCGCTCCCAGGCCTGGCACTGGTCCTTACCCTGGAACTGGTCCCAGTCCTGGTTCTGGAACCGGTCCTGGAGCTGGTCCCAGTCCTGGAGTTGGACCTGGTCCCAGTCCTGGTTCTAGAACCGGTGCTGTGTCAGCTCCCAGTCCCAGTTCTGGTCCTTATGCTGGAATGGGTCCCAGTCCTGGTTCTGGAACTGGTCCTGGAGCTGGTCCCAGTCCCAGTTCTGGTCCTTATGCTGGAACGGGTTCCAGTCCTGGTTCTAGAACCGGTGCTGTGTCAGCTCCCAGTCCCAGTTCTGGTCCTTATGCTGGAACGGGTCCCAGTCCTGGTTCTGGAACTGGTCCTGGAGCTGGTCCCAGTCCCAGTTCTGGTCCTTATGCTGGAACTGGTCCCAGTCCTGGTTCTAGAACCGGTGCTGTGTCAGCTCCCAGTCTCAGTTCTGGTCCTTATCCTGGGTCTGGTCCCAGTCCCGGTTCTGGAACCGGACCTGGGTCAGCTCCCAGTCCCAGTTCTGGTTCTCATCCCGGAACTGGTCCCAGTCCTGGTTCTAGAACCGGTGCTGTGTCAGCTCCCAGTCTCAGTTCTGGTCCTTATCCTGGGTCTGGTCCCAGTCCCGGTTCTGGAACCGGACCTGGGTCAGCTCCCAGTCCCAGTTCTGGTTCTCATCCCGGAACTGGTCCCAGTCCTGGTTCTAGAACCGGTGCTGTGTCAGCTCCCAGTCCCAGTTCTGGTCCTCATCCCGGAACTGGTCCCAGTCCTGGTTCTAGAATTGGTACTGGGTCTGGTCCCAGTCCTGGTTCCGGAACTGGTCCCAGTCCTGGTTCTAGAACCGGTGCTGTGTCAGCTCCCAGTCCCAGTTCTGGTCCTCATCCCGGAACTGGTCCCAGTCCTGGTTCTAGAATTGGTACTGGGTCTGGTCCCAGTCCTGGTTCCGGAACTGGTTCCAGTCCTGGTTCTAGAATTGGTACTGAGTCTGGTCCCAGTCCCAGTTCTGGTCCTTATCCTGGGTCTGGTCCCAGTCCTGGGTCTGGAACCGCACCTGGGTCAGCTCCCAGTCCCAGTTCTGGTCCTTATGCTGGAACTGGTCCCAGTCCTGGTTCTAGAATTGGTACTGGGTCTGGTCCCAGTCCTGGTTCCGGAACTGGTCCCAGTCCTGGTTCTAGAATTGGTACTGGGTCTGGTCCCTGTTCTGGAACCGGGACGCGCCCCGCGCCAAGTCCCGCCGGCAGCCGCCGCCCGCGGGCGCTGCCCCGGTAACCGGTGACGGGTGGCCAGCGCTGGCCGCCATTGGGTGGCCCGGTGGCCACCGCCCCCCCCACCCCCCCCGCAACGGCCCCGGGGCGGTGGGGGGGGGGGTCGGACCGAGAGAGGCTGGAGGCTGCCGCTCGCCCCCCGACCATGCTGGTGCTGCTGGGACTGGCCCTGGGGGTCCAGGGGGCAGGTGGGGGGCGTGGGGGGGGGCGCTGGGGGGCACTGGGGGTGAGGATGGGGGGGTGCTGGGGGGGGGCTACTGGGGGTGCAGTGGGACGGGGATGGGGGGGGGCACTGGGGGTCCGGGGGGGCGCGGATGGGGGGGCACTGCGGGGGTAAGTGGGGGGCACTGCGGGGGGGCAGGGGCAGGTGGGGGGGGGGCAACTGGGGGTGGCCCTGGGGGTCCAGGGGGAAGGTGGGGGGCACGGATGGGGGGGAGGGCACTGGGGACCTGGGGGGCTCTTCCCCATGGGACCCTGGGGACAGTCTGGGGGGGGGGGGCTCAGCCCCACGGGCCCCCAGGGGTGGGTTGGGGGGGGGGTGTCTCACCTCATGGTGTCGGTGACCCCACGGCGATGGTTGGGGGGTGCTCAGCGCCGCCCCCCCCCCACCCCCGGCCCATGGCTGATGGCGGGGGGGGGGGGGTGGCCAGGGACACCTTGGAGGGGTTGGGGAGGAGAACGGGGTGGGGGGGGGAGGGGGGGAGATAGGGGGAGGGGGATGGGGGGAGGCGGAGGGGGGGGGGATGGAGGTGGATGGGGGTGGACGGAGGGAGGGATGAAGGGATGGATGGGGCTGGGTGGGGGGATGGGGGTGGAGATGGGTGGGGATGGGTGGGGATGGGTGGGGATGGAGGGAGATGGGTGGTGGGATGGGGCTGGGATGGGATGGGATGGAGATGGATGGTGGGATGGGATGGGATGGGATGGGGCTGGATGGTGGGATGGGGCTGGAAGGGGCTGGATGGGGCTGGATGGTGGGATGGGATGGATGGTGGGATGGAGATGGATGGTGGGATGGGATGGATGTTGAGATGGAGATGGATGTTGGGATGGGATGGATGTTGGGATGGGGCTGGATGGGGCTGGATGGGATGGATGGTGGGATGGGATGGGATGGGGCTGGATGGTGGGATGGGGCTGGATGGTGGGATGGGATGGATGGTGGGATGGGATGAATGATGGGATGGGATGGATGGTGGGATGGGATGGGATGGGATGGGATGGGATGGGATGGGATGGGATGGGATGGGATGGGATGGGATGGGATGGATGGTGGGATGGGATGGATGTTGGGATGGAGATGGATGGTGGGATGGGATGGGATGGGATGGGATGGGATGGGATGGGATGGGATGGGATGGGATGGGATGGGACGGGATGGGATGGATGGTGGGATGGGATGGATGTTGGGATGGAGAGGGATGGTGGGATGGGATGGGATGGGATGGGATGGATGGTGGGATGGATGGGATGGGATGGAATGGGATGGGATGGGATGGGATGGGATGGGATGGGATGGTGGGATAGGATGGGATGGGATGGATGGTGGGATGGGATGAGTGTTGGGATGGAGATGGATGTTGGGATGGGAGGGATGGGGCTGGATGGTGGGATGGGATGGATGATGGGATGGGATGGATGATGGGATGGGATGGATGGTGGGATGGGGTGGATGGTGGGATGGGGTGGATGGTGGGATGGGATGAATGATGGGATGGGATGGATGGTGGGATGGGATGGGGGGATAGGATGGATGGTGGGATGGGATGGATGGTGGGATGGGATGGATGTTGGATGGGGCTGGATGGGGCTGGATGATGGGATGGGATGGGATGGGATGGGATGGGATGGGATGGGATGGGATGGGATGGGATGGGATGGGATGGGATGGGATGGATGGTGGGATGGGATGGGATGGGGCTGGATGGTGGGATGGGATGGATGGTGGGATGGGGCTGGATGGTGGGATGGGATGAATGATGGGATGGGATGGATGGTGGGATGGGATGGGATGGTGGGATAGGATGGATGGTGGGATGGGATGGGATGGTGGGATGGAGATGGATGGTGGGATGGGGCTGGATGGTGGGATGGGATGGATGGTGGGATGGGATGGATGTTGGGATGGGGCTGGATGGGGCTGGATGATGGGATGGGATGGGATGGGATGGGATGGGATGGGATGGGATGGGATGGGATGGGATGGGATGGGATGGGATGGGATGGATGGTGGGATGGGATGGGATGGGGCTGGATGGTGGGATGGGATGGATGGTGGGATGGGGCTGGATGGTGGGATGGGATGAATGATGGGATGGGATGGATGGTGGGATGGGATGGGATGGTGGGATAGGATGGATGGTGGGATGGGATGGGATGGTGGGATGGAGATGGATGGTGGGATGGGGCTGGATGGTGGGATGGGATGGATGGTGGGATGGGATGGATGTTGGAATGGGGCTGGATGGGGCTGGATGATGGGATGGGATGGGATGGGATGGGATGGGATGGGATGGGATGGGATGGGATGGGATGGGATGGGATGGGATGGATGGTGGGATGGGATGGGATGGGGCTGGATGGTGGGATGGGATGGATGGTGGGATGGGGCTGGATGGTGGGATGGGATGAATGATGGGATGGGATGGATGGTGGGATGGGATGGTGGGATAGGATGGATGGTGGGATGGGATGGATGTTGGGATGGAGATGGATGGTGGGATGGGGCTGGATGGTGGGATGGGATGGATGGTGGGATGGGATGGATGTTGGGATGGGGCTGGATGGGGCTGGATGATGGGATGGGATGGGATGGGATGGGATGGGATGGGATGGGATGGGATGGGATGGGATGGGATGGGATGGGATGGGGCTGGATGGTGGGATGGGATGGATGGTGGGATGGGGCTGGATGGTGGGATGGGATGAATGATGGGATGGGATGGATGGTGGGATGGGATGGGATGGTGGGATAGGATGGATGTTGGGATGGGATGGATGTTGGGATGGAGATGGATGGTGGGATGGGGCTGGATGGGGCTGGATGGGATGGATGGTGGGATGGGATGGATGTTGGGATGGGGCTGGATGGGGCTGGATGATGGGATGGGATGGGATGGGATGGGATGGGATGGGATGGATGGTGGGATGGGGCTGGATGGGGCTGGATGGGGCTGGCTGGTGGGATGGGGCTGGACGGGTCGCCTGAGGATGACGATGGACGATGGATGATGAAGGGGTGGAGCTGGACAGACCGATGTGCCCAGACAGAAGAGCGGAGGCCGGGGACGGACAGAACCCCCCCGGCCGACGCCCCCCTGACCCCCGTCCGTCCCCACCCCCCCCCGCCAGCTGCCTTCATGATGCACGTGGCCAGCTCCTGCCCGCTGGTGCCCGAAGGCTCTGCGCCGCCCTTCGGCCTCGCCATCGTCTTCAACAAGAACCCGCTGGTCTGCTACGACCCCGACGCCCGCCGCTTCGTGCCCTGCGACGGGGGGCTGCTGGCGGGGGTGGCCGCCCGCCTGGCCGAGACCCTCAACAACAGCAGCGCCTGGCGCGAGCGGGCCGAGAGCCGGCGCCGGGCCTGCCGCCAGCTAGGCACCCGCCTGGGCGGCGCCGAGGGGCTGCGGGGTGAGGCGGCACCGCCGGGGGCACGGGGTGGGACGTGGGGGGACGTGGGCACCGCGTCGGGGTGGGGGGGGCACGGGGGGACATGGGTGAGGACACGGGGTAGAGCGGGCACCGCGCCAGGGGGCACGGGGTGGGACACAGGGGGACACGGGGTGAGCGGGCACCGTGCCAGGGGGACATGGGGGGACACGAGGGGACAGGGGGTGGGACGTGGGGGACATGGGGGGACATGGGTGTGGACACGGGGTGAGTGGGCACGGTGCCAGGGGGCACGGGGTGGGACATGGGGGGACATGGGGTGAGCGGGCACCGTGCCAGGGGGACATGGGGGGACACGGGGGGACAGGGTGGGGGACATGGTCACCGTGCCAGGGGGCATGGGGGGGACACGAGGGCACACGGGGTGGGACATGGGGTGACATGGGCACCGCGTTGGGGGGACACGGTGGGGGACACGGGTGAGGACACGGGGTGAGCGGGCACCGCGCTGGAGGGACACGGGTGGGGACCCGAGGGGGACGTGGCGGGGGGGGACATGTCGGGGCACGTGGGGGGTGGGGGGGG
>WNMG01000111.1:0-47058 GCA_009769605.1 Bucorvus abyssinicus
AGCCATATTCTAACCCTTATTTAGCTTTTGATTCCCTTGAAGAATGGGAGCTGCCAAAATCAGAGGGCTGTATGTAATGCTGTGTTTGCTGCTTATTAGGCCTCATTTAAGTTACATTGGGCACAGTTCAGATGGTTAATTTGGTTGTGCCTTCTTGACTTGATTCACAATGCAGGGAGCTGGGGTCTGCCATACACAGACACTCTGAATCGCAGAGACTTAAAACTTGGATTTCAGGTAAGTTGTGGTGCCTAATTTAGGCTACTGTACTAGTAAGCCTGAAAACATTTCTTAATCTTTTCAAATCTCCATGTCCAAATGCAAAGTGAAATGGTAACCTTTTCTCTAACTGACAGGCATAGTACAAAACCAAATATGTTAAACTTGCTGAATGCTTGACAACTAAAATAATAATTAAAACATACCAAACATCTGAAATACGTTACCAAAGCCCTCTTGTGAAGCAGTCTGGTCAAAACAACAAAGAAGTTTCTTGTTTGTTATGCAATCTTATCTCCTTGTTATTTTCACGACATAAGACATTTCTAACCCACCCAGAGACAAGGAGAAGTAAAGTGAGAAGTAAAGTGAGAAGTGAAGGAGAGGAGAGGAGAGGAGAGGAGAGGAGAGGAGAGGAGAGGAGAGGAGAGGAGAGGAGAGGAGAGGAGAGGAGAGGAGAGGAGAGGAGAGGAGAGGAGAGGAGAGGAGAGGAGAGGAGAGGAGAGGAGAGGAGAGGAGAGGAGAGGAGAGGAGAGGAGAGGAGAGGAGAGGAGAGGAGAGGAGAGGAGAGGAGAGGAGAGGAGAGGAGAGGAGAGGAGAGGAGAGGAGAGGAGAGGAGAGGAGAGGAGAGGAGAGGAGAGGAGAGGAGAGGAGAGGAGAGCTATAGCACTCCGCGCTGCCGGAGCTGTTGCCGGAGGAACCCCCCGTGCCGCTTGGGACAGACTCCCTGCCTCTGAGACGCCGCGCTCCGGGGCTGCTCTTTCCCTGCTGCTAAAGCCATTGCTTCTTGCTGTTTTTCTACAACCTGCATGACCAGACCGGTAGGAACAGCGCAGATCGAGGCTTGCACGTGGGATCCCGGCGTTTTGTAATAGCCACGGATCCTCTGCTCCACTCCATGAGAGCGTCCACGTGGCCGGCGCCATCTTGGACTCTGCCGTGGTATTTATTTTTGCTTCCCTCATCCGCGTTTAACCCTCACTGCTCCATCCCGTACAAACGCTCCAAATATTGCATTTTTTTTCCCCCTGCATATTATATATTTTGTTCTGGTGTTATTAAACTTTGTTTCAGTTTTCCAAATGTTCAGAGATCTCACAAAATCTTTCTTCCTTTTCCTAGCTCCGCTTTTTAACCCTTTCTCTCCCGGTGCAGGGAAGAGGGCTTTTAGTAGAGGACACGTCCCCGTGATTGGCTTGCCTCAGCCAACCGGTGACATGGGGTGTGGGGGGGGTGAGGACGGTGGGTTGTTTTTTGGTTTTTTTGTAGCTTTTCAAGTAGGAATATTTTTTTTGTTTGGATATTGTCTTATTTTTGTTCACTCCTAATGCCCTCCATTGTATGTAATTATCTATTATAGGCTCAGAAACAATGTGAGATTTTTATATTTGCAGATGGAGCTGGCTTGCCAGAAGGATATTTTTATCATGAATTTCCACATAAGGGCAACTAGAAATCTTTTCAGAAGGTAGGTGAATACCATTTGGAGGAGTCAGAAGGTAACAGCTCATGACAAAGCCACTGGCAAATTCAATTTTTATCCACATAGAGAGGCAGTGAGCAAAGAAAATATAGTATGTTATACAAGTAGTTATGGTTGTATTGTGGAAAACACTTCCTCCAAATATATGCAAGGGGTGGGACTCATCTGCAATGCATACATCTACATCTGAATTTGTCACCATCAAAAGGAGAAATAAACAATATCAGGGTTCAATTCATCTGGTCTCTCCTGAATATAATACTTAGGATAAAACTTTACACCAAAAGGACCTATTTTTCTCACTTACTGCATTTTCTGAATTACTGCTGTATTGGAACTGGGGTGATTAACGAAGACACAGATCTCTACGCTGGAGAGATCTATAATGAGTCAGGCAAAACTTTCTCCAGAGGTCAATATGAACAGACCCTCCCTGGGAGTGCTCAGGACCAGGTTGGATAGGGCTTTGGGAAACCTGATCTAATGGAAGGTGTCCCTGTCCGTGGTAGGGGGTTAGAACAAGGTAATCTTTAAGGTCCCTTGCAACCCAAACAATTCCATAAAAATGCAGAAATAAGAGGAGAAGAATAGATGTGGTTTATAAGAGAATGGAAGAAAGGCAATAATTGGAGGATAGAGACCTGTGTATATCCTCCAAGACTTTACATATACGTATGTACATACAGGTGATGTTCTTGAACTGCCACACATCTCTATACATAGAAGCTATTTCTTTAGGGTGGGATTATGGTAAGTAAAGGAGATACATCACGCAAAAGTGGAATGGAATTCACCTTTGGGTTTTACTCTTTTACATTTTTTTATGTTAATTTCTGATAGCCCTAGGAACAATTTATACAACTAAAATAATAAACCATTTGGCCCTCTTGCCAGATTCACTACCCTGAAAGATGGGAAACCCACAAAAAGCCCAGATTCCTTGTTATCTCAGTTGCAGAAATTACCACTTGAGGCAAAAAAAAAAGCCTGTGAAAAATGCAAAGACACATACAAATGATGAGATTTTAAGGTTTATTTGTGTTCCTGGGGAATCAAAACACTCAGCCAGAAAGTAAAGAAAGAAAAAAAAATTATATCTAAATCTTTACCATCTTACAGGACAGAAAGTATCTTCCTTTTGTTTCCCAGTTCACAATAAATGGTATTTAACACTGTGAATTTAAATCACTTTTTGTTGCGTTTTAATCTGGTAATTATTTTTTTCCATGAATCAAACACTTTTTAAGGAGATCAGACTGAAATAGCATTTAGCTTAATTCTGATGAGGCTGAAGCTATGCTTCATTTGACCAAGGGTGTTTAAGAGTTGAACAATAATGTGTAATATAGAAAGTCTTTAGCAGCAACCTTTTCCATTCTAACTAGTGCATAATATTGGTTTTGCAATCATTTAGTAATTATATAAGGAGGACATATTTATTACGAATTATTGATTTTATAATTACTGCTGCTGGTGTTCACATTATTACACAATGAAAATCTTTTAATATACAATGTTCTTCACCCTCAGCTGGCAAGCAGATAGTGCAATGCAATTTACTGAGTAGCCAAGAGTAGATTTTTATCGGCACTTTTTTTTGCCAACTGCCTAAGTGGCTTGCTTTCTGAAAAAAAAAATATTGTTAATGGCACTTAAACCAAGAAGAATGTCCGATCTCTCAAGGTCATTCCTGGAAGATTATTATAATCAGTCAATGAAGAAACAGAGTGACAGAGGAATTTGTTTAATTGCTGGGTTATTTTACTGCTAATATCACCAAGAATTAAAAGTTATAGCTTTAAATTTGCTATAACCTAAATAGACATAAAAGGCCACTATCATATACTGGGTCCAGACACATGAAGATATATCCCTTATGAAATTGATCTTTCCATGTGTGCAGGCTGACTTCTCAGTGCAGCTAACCTGCCTGTTGAACTGCAGGGAAAAGTTATATTTGGGGCTAGTGTATAATTGTCAATATGTTTTATATTCTTGAGCAACAGATTTTTCTTCAAGACGTGTACAAAAGAGATTGTCTGAGTTCACCATTTGATTGGGTCTACAGCTGCTCACTAATAGCTGTTGCTAAGAAACTGTCACCCCAAATAAAGAAGAGTTCTGCACCATCAGAAATCTTTGGAAATAGGGCTCTCCATTACCGGCATCAACATTTAACATCCTGGTTACAGAATTTAGACCTGGCAGGTGCAAGGAAGAGGATGCAAGTACCTTTCACAACTTCCTCTACATTTGCTTGGATTGAAACTTTGGCTGGAGTTATACAAGACTGGATCTCTATGTTCTACACACACAAGCACGCTCACACACACATACACACACACACACACACGCACACGCACACACACACACACACACACACACACACACAGACTTACACACAGGAACTTAAACATACATGCAGATTCCACAATGGGCCCAAGGTTGGATGTGAGTCTGAATTTTGTTGCTTTGCCCTCAGTAAAATGATTTTATTAGGATATGGTTGTCATGTAATCTTTCTGTGAAAGAAAAAAATACTAGTAAATACATCACACTGAGATCTGTATGTTCATTGTTTCTTCATTTCATTACGGACTCCAGATCATCCCAGTTACGTGACATCCCACTAAGTGTCTCACCACTTGTGTATACACACATACAGATGGAAAAGGAAGCAAGAAAATTCAGACTGGGGTCTTTGAAAATGGCAGAAAATAGTTTCTGCTATGTGACAGACCTGATACGGTCTGGCAAGGAGCAGACCGGATTTTACCACAATATGAACGTACATAAAAGGAACCTAAACAGAGCAAGTAGAAATGCACATAAATTCTTCACTGGCTTTTAACCCCTCAAGATGAGGGGGAAATTCTGAGACATATCAATACTGGGAAATTTTATCTTTTCTTTTTTTAAGGAAATAAAGATGAAATTACATTATGCCTGTAATTGTTAATGGAAAACCACAACCCAATACAAAGAATAGAAATAGGGAAGATAACCTTTGTTTTCATAAGGGGCACATGGCCACAAAATTATAAATGTGTTGCTTTTCTGAGGTTCATGAAATACAGAAGAGTGACTACAGAAGCGTTATTGTTGTCATTCAGTCAATGAGATAGAGACTTGATTTTTTTTAGTATTTTAACCATTGTCAGGTATATCCCTAGGTTGAGACAACGTTGGTCTCACACCTTCCATGTAATTCTGTCTATAGCTAAAATGGAAGACTCAGAAGCATGTGAAGACAACGTTTCTGTAGCAAGATGGCTTTGACACACAACACTTCTGCTTGGTCCTTCCTGCTCACCCTACGTTTCCAAAATGAAGAAAGCGAGCTATGGACTTTAACCAAGTCCAGATAGATTAGAAGCACTCTGTGATTTCTTTGCTTTTACTAAGTGAAAATCTGATGTTATAAACAATTGAAAGAGTATATGCCATAATGATTGTGATATGATGGCCATGGCAAGTTTGACAACTGGGTGTGGTTTGTCACGGCAAACGCCCCGAGAGATGCAATGTAAGGATCAATCAATCTTGACTATGTATTAAAACGAACTGGATAGTCTAATGAGTATTTTTCTCTCTCTTAGATAAGAGGAGATCAATCAATGCAGAAAATTAGATCAGTGATTTAAAAATAGGTTTTTTTCTGTGTTTATACCCAAATGTTTTAAGCTTTGATAAGTCTGTGAGCTATAAGAATGATAACAAGCAAAATAAGCTTGTTACTCCCTAAGATTATTTTTTGTCAGCAAAACAAGTAGTAGGCAAGAAAACATTAGGACTTTCTCATCGTGCTATATTCTATGTAAGCTTTTAAAATGTGTAAAAAAGTACAATCATAGAAGTACGTTTAACTGGAAATTTAACACAACTTTTCATAAAGTATCTTTCATAAAAGATTTCAGATAAGATTCACTCTCTGAAGTGGCTCTTTGTCTCTCTGCTGCCTTTTTCTCTCTCCATTGATAATAAAATAAGCTGAAGACTATAAATTTTCATATAAAACCATTTGAAAGCCTAAAGGAGGATGAGGCTGAGCTGTGGATATTTTGTGATGTGTGAGCACAACCATGACAACTCATTTAGTACTACAGTAACTTGGGTATTTAAAAAATAATTTGATAATGCACCTGCAGAAAACATTCCTGCATCAAAAATTCTTTAATATTTCCTAGTTTGGTTGAATAATATTACATGATTTTCAGAAACCAGTAGCCAGGAACAAAATATTTAAAGGCAAAGTTTAAAAGGAAATTCAATTCCCCTATCAGAATTAAAAATTTAATTTATGCTTATAACGTCAGCTATAGTTAACAGAGACGAACAGTCTGCTTCAGGGTGCAATTCATCCTAATCTGCCTAGGTACTTGTTATAGGAGGTGATGACATGTCTGCTGGAGGTAACTAGCTCTTTTGTTGATTAAGGTGGGGATTCCAGATGGCAAATTCAGATTACATGCTGGACTTTTAGATTGGGTGAAATATGTAAATTCTTTTTTGGATTGAGTGTCCAGTTTTATATGTAAGACACCCAGAATTATCTAGGGAAAATGGCCTGTAAATGTCAAACACATATAACAGCATAATATTTCAAGATCAAAACAAATAGATTCCAAAACTATGGAAAAACTTTGTTCTGCATCTTCTTTGTAGTTTACTATTCCTCTGTGGTTCAGCATAGGAGTTCTAGTCAATGACAATTTCCTTGCTCTGTCTCTATAAATACAAAAAACCTAACTGATTTAAAAAATATTTTTACTGCCCCAGAGATGTTACAATTTATGTAAAAGCAAAGAAACAACAGGACTTACAGGCAAATGGCAAGTGGGCATCTGATTGGCTCAGAGGTCTTGCATTCCACTGGTTTTAGAAACATTTTAATCAACAAAAAAGAAAGCATATTCCTTGTCCTAAAATGACCAGCTATAGCTCTTATTAAATTCTTTGTACTTTTTTTTTTCCCTCGAAAATGTCAGGGAGTTCAATAATAACAATTAATGATGATGACTCTTGCTTCAAATCCAAAGACTGTGAGTTTAATAGGTTCATAAGTCCATTCCTTACTCTGGAAGTTGATTTGTGACATCCTGTCACAGACCTGTCGGGCATTTTGCTAGTGCTGGTACAGAAATATTTTATTGTCCCTGCAAAAAAAAGTAAAAATAGAAGTTATAAGAACTGTTTCAAGTATCTTTCAACAATTTGAGGTAGGTTTTCATATTTATTTAGTAAGAAAAAAGAAATTAATTTCAAATGTATTATATTAAAATACAACAACACAGCATTCCTTCGAAGAGAGACATTAGTAAAGATTAGGAATTAAAAAAAAAAAACCAACAAACTTTTCTGCATGGAATCCAGGTGAAAACAACCCATCTCCATTGGAAAAATAAGAAATTTACGGAAGTTAACACGGAATTCTGAGACTACTTCAAAATTTTTCTTCTGTTAATTTGCTTCAAAGCTATACCAAGTGCCGACTGATCACGTATCTGTCCACCTTGAAAGCTATTTTCATTCCATCAGCTGTCTTTCACTTATTGAATGTACACAATTTTTAATGTTGCTCCCGCTTAATAGAGTCCATTGTCTGTAATTGCATAAGGGATGATGAGCTGAGACCACTATCATTGTCCTGAAGGCCTCAATAACTTGCAAACTTCTTACAGTCTCAGCTATTAAATAGATTAATTATTATCTGTCAGTACAAAGACAGCTAAGTGGTTTTAAGTGGTTTTTGGTTTTGGGTTTGTTTTGGTTGGTTTTTTTCTTAAGACAGCTAAACTAAGCATCTTCCTATAGTTAATCTTGTAAACTACGTCTCCAGAAAACAAAGCTAACCATATTTAAAGGCTGATTCCTGTCACCTGAAGATCACAAGCCAGGCACAAGAGATGTCCTTGTTTCTCCATCAGTTACAGAGGAAGCCAAGAATACTGTCAAGAAATACCACAATTCGATAGTAATATTGAGGTGAAATTGATCTCTTTTGTCTACAAGCAATTATTAATTTGATGGAAATAATATGAAATGAAAAAAAAAAAAAAATCAAAGCCACCACTTTAGCAGTCTGCAAATCAGTATGATTTCACTGCCACTGTTTAAACTGAGTTTTCAGAGGTTTCTTTACTTTTAAGTCTGAAAATAAAACCTTGATTCATTCTTCAGCTCTTTCTCTAAGCAAAATGCTTCAGCTAGTGCAACATAAAATCAATATATGTAGAAATACTAGTAATAATTGCACAATGATATTGATACACTCTATTTGTACTTTTTTGAATAAAAATGGACTTTAATTCCATGACAAAACCATAAACTTTCTTTTTTTCTGACGGAATTATGATTTACATCCATATTTTTAATAAATTCCTTTAAAAGAAAGATTTTTATCTTTCATGAAGTCAGATAAGAAATTAAATATCTTAGAATGAAGCCTGCATTTTTCAAGAGACTAAATCACAAGCTATTTGAAAACAGTTCTGTCTGTTATTTACTTTCAGCTCCACTTAATTGGAATGGCAAATAAAGCTTTACGTTGCTCCATGTCTCCACTATAATGCTTGTGACTTCTTTCATGAGAGAAAAGAGAATGCACATGCTGTCTTTTCTCATTACCTACCTGCTTCTTATCAACTGCTTTATGGCAGACAAATCACTGGTGAACATGTAAAGGAGTCTTAGATTTTGAAGTTAGAAGATATCAGTGGGTTTATTTATTTAGCCTCCTTCATAGCACAGTACATACGTTTTTTAATTCCTTCTTCAAGTCAATAGCAGTGCTTTGCAGAGAATAATCTTTTAGAGAAAAACAAAATCCAATCTTGTTAAAAAAATTTCCAGTGATGGAGAATCCAATATAAATCTTGTCATTCTAACAGTTATTTACTCTCACCATAAAAATGTAAATGTGTCTACTCTAAATTTCCATTCACTTTTTCTTTTCTCTTTTCTAATGGATTAGCTCTGTAGTATTATTATTTTTATTTTTATTTTTTTGCTGTGGTATTTCCCCATTTTGTAAATGTTAAAAACATGCTTTGCTCTTAAATATATTACTTGTTATTAACCACAATGAAAATACACACTGGGCTTAAACACAAACCCTATTATTCCATGTCATCTGTCTCTACTGAGCGTTCCATTGTGTACAATAAATCTGGGTTAAACGTAAAATAAGTTGAGTTTGCTTAGCCCCCTTTTCACCAAGCTAAACTAATTCAAACAGCCTTGATTTTCTGCAGGGTAGACGACTCCTATGGATGGTTATCATGAATCAGCTGACTTGTTATATGTGATGCCAAAATAACTTGTTCATATATCTGAGTCTAATAGTATCCTTGTCCCTAGATTATTAGAGACAGAGAACGCTATGTATCAGAGGCCTGTATTCTTCATTATTTATCATTCCTTTAGCTTTTGGATCAACTCCAGGCTTTACTTGTAATGATTTTATGTTTTCTTCCACCTTGATAAAATGTTTACTAGCATGGGGCCAAAAATCCATCCCAGGGAGACCCCATCGAAACAGACGTCATTTGTATTAATTCCCAGTTTGCAATTGCATTATGGGACACTCTTATCAACAATTTATTTAATGATTCAATGTGATTTGAAAAAAAATGTGGTTTAAATTTCTTTTAGTTTCTTGTCTACAAGTCAATGTCTTTAAAGTAGTTACATTATTATTCAAGATTATTATTCAACATCATTACTTTATTGAATTGAGTCAGTCCTCTCTTCAAAGCGTTGACATGAGCTGGTTTGAAAATATTTATATCCAACCTGTGCATATTTAATTACGTTAATATATTACTTCCTTTAATTCATTGTTAATTCAGGCTTGACTCAAATGGTCTATCATTTTGCTTCAAATCTAAATGAAACTGGTAGTTTCTGGGATCATTTTATTTATTCTTCCTTTAAAAGTTTGCAACATACTTTCTTTCCGTTACTGGATTAAATCTACTTTGATAGTTTAGGTAGTTCCTGAGCCACCTCTTCATAATTCTTAAATACAAAATTACTAAGTCTTAATGATTTGAAGGGAATCTCATTTAAGTACAATAAAATTTGAACGGGAAGTGTTTCATCATGATGTGACAACCAAGTACTGATCAGAACCCTTCATTGATCGTGCCTAGGTTTTCTGTTTCCATTACGGGTATTTTTACAAATCCCACTCTCAACCATCCCTGTGAACTGTTGTCACATGCAATATATACTATTTTGAATGACACATTGTCAAAGACATTGAAATGTTAATTGTTCAGACAACTTTTTACTAGGAGTTACCAGTCAAGGTGTTTTCACTGGAAGAACTTACCTTTCATGTGAGCTACATAAGTGAGTTGTAGTATTCCCTGGAGAAGAGGGATGTAGTAAGGGCTTCTAGCTCTTTTGATAATTTGCACAAAAAATTATGTCAAGAGATTGTCCAGTAGAATCTAATCTCTACTTCCAGAGCTGGACTAACAGCTGTTTTTTTTTTCATTGCAGAAAAGGAAAGGGAAGGCAAAAATGGGGTGTAAAGGCACCTGCCTTCAATACCATTGGTGGTACCAAAGAGATCATATCATTACATCTTCAGTCACATCAGATCAAAACGCTGTAATGGTACCTCCTACTGTTATTCCCATCCCTTGTTCATCATTTTTACAGCTGTGATAGGTATGCTACCTCTGGTGCTGTTTGCCATCTAGAATTACTATTGGGGCTGCTTCAATCTCTGCTGTGCTGTTAATAGTAAATTCAGCCATCTGAGTAGACCCTCATATTAGTATTTAATAGCTTCTGAACTCGCTCCCACTTCAATAGAATTGCTTTGTTGCTGTCTAAGGACATGGAGAACAAATACACATGCACAAAACTTCCAAGGAGAGCAGCCAGGGACCATTTGCAAGATCACCCTTTGTTAACCATCCAAGGAGTAATAACTCTGTAATCACCATGAATGTGGAAACCAGATGATAGATGCTTAAAACATCTTTCACAGCAATTTCTAAATTCGAGACCTTTTCTCTTAGGTAACTGACCAGATTACAGTCATTCAGAAGGTCTGGGTTCAATACAGACTTGCACCTGCAATCTTGTTGCTTACTAACATATGCCCTTCAATAAAATGGAGATAATGCTGTCTTCTCTACCTTCATTATCTATTTAAATCATGAACTTAATTACAGAAGGTTTCATGTGGGGTTTTGTCTGTTTGTTGTTGTTTTGTTTTGTTTTGTTTTGGTACTCTGAGTATATACAGTACAAGAGGACTCTGATCAGTTGAATAAATAATCATACTCTGCTAAGAGTATTAATATCACTACATGGACTCATCATTTCTTTGTCTTTCTCTGGAGTCTGCAGTACTGCATACATGTGGAATATCTCATATACTCCTTTCTTCCTACCTTCCCCAGGAAAAAACAAAACAAAACAAAACAAACTTTAAAAGTGTTTTCATTTTGTTGATTTTATCAGAACAATTCTATCAGGCAATATCTGAAAGCACAAACCTCAAACTGGCTGAGGAGGTGGCAGGTAATATGTATAGCCATGTATTCATTAAGTTTTTCGCAATGACTGCACACATGTTGAAAACCAGAAACATACCTCAATTTTAGACAGTAAATATTATTTAAAATGTCATATAAGTTTAATCAGTAATTAGACAGTAATCAAATCAAGCCAGTCATTTCAGATTCTCATTTGTGTACTATATATTTGGACCTGTGCTTCTTGACTGACATTATATGAAAATATGTAAATGAAAACAATCAGCTCAGTTGTATATGAAGGACAGGAGGAAAAAAAAAAAAAGGAAGTCTCATTTCATACTTTATTTACCTATCATTTTAAGGGATTGCCTATGTCGTGGAAATACCTTTTTTTTTTTTTTTTCTTTTCCCAATTAATACAGAGTACTTTGCCTTAATCGTAAGTCGTGGAAAAAATTCCAGCTTTTCCAGCATTTGCTACTTCATATTTTTTTTTTTTTATTTTTTCTTCCATTCTTCATCTCTGCAACAACTCCATTTACCTTCAATGGCATCACATAAAACATTTCACATTACGTAAACTGTGCTTCTCTCAACTGTTTTCCTATATAAGAGAAACAAATATAAATCTTGTCTTCTACCCAAATGTTATGTAGTAAATATGGCTATATAAGAATACTGATCTGCCTGATTTTCTGTTGGGGAACAAATGAATTTGCTAGGAAGGAAAAAAAAAAGAAAATAATTAGAAGTAACATTTTATCACTAAAGAAACATTTTGAGTACTGTTGTACAATATTAAGTTGTTCTTCTGTCATTTTGTTATTAGTCTATAAAGGTCTACCTTTAGTCTTCCTACAAATTGATCAGGTTTAATTTAAGCTGAGAAGGAGGTAGCCAGCTCAAAGATACTTATTTTTGTCTAAGTCTCATGAGAAAACAAGAACAACGATGAAAAGGAAGTCTAGTTGTACCCTACTGTTGGCTATTAGGGAAATAGTAGCTTCCTTAATTACACATCAATAAACTCATATGGGGACATACTAATATTAAGGATGAAATGAAGTTTAATCATGCTTTCTTGGATTGTACAAGTGTTGCTGATCCTGCTTTGGAACAACGATTTTTCTACATGGCCAGTTGTGGTCCCTTCATTCAGCTATTACTGTGATGGCTAAGTTAGAGGCGACTGATGATCAGGATTGTGCTTTTGCCTATAATGATTGAGAAAGAAGGATTTGGGCGTTAAATACCTTGACCGAGACTGGTTGAGCATGAAACAAGAAGGAAAATCATAGAATGGTTTGGATTGGAAGGAACCTTAAAGATCAGCTAGTTCCAAACACTCTGCCATGCACAATGATACCTTCTAATAGTTCAGGTTGCTCAGAGCCTCATCCAACCTGGCCTTGAACACTTTCGGAAATGAGGCATCCACAACTTCTCTAAGCAACCTGTTCCAGTATCTCATTACCCTCACAGTAAATAATTTCTTCCGAATATCTCGTCCAAATCTACCCTCTTTCAATTTGAATCTGTTTTGCCTCATCCTATCACTGTCCTTGAAAAGGTCTGCTTATCAAGAACACAAATACATTAAATTTTTGAATGATTTGCATATGTATATAATCATCATTATTAGTATATTTGAGTCTATGTATGTGTGTTTATACAAAAATAGAAAATTTTGTTTATACAAAAAGGAAAAATGAACTGCATTATCAGAAAGGATATAGAAAATTAGGTGCAGAAAAGAGAACATGCTTAGGTAAACAGACCAAAGGAAAAAAAAAAAAAGAAAAGTTAAAAAAGTTGAATGTCAGCTCTTTCTTAGAACAGAGTCATATCAGTTCTTTGGTACATAAAACACATTTAGAGAAGAAGTTATGTAAGATGCGAAATAAATAATTTCTGTACAAGAAATAGAACCATTCTTCAGATTATTGTAATGCCTAAATTGAGTTACTTCTGTAAATCCACTAAATAGAAGGGAAAAAAAATCCACTTCTCAAACCTGGATGCGTAGCCCAGATAGAAATTGAGTTTCTCTCCGGGTATACCTGTCCTTCTCCACAAAACACATGCTAGGACAAGAAGACTTTTAACTTCAACTTGTTACTGGCCTAGTGCCAAGGTGAGATGAATAAAAGTCAAACTACAAAATTGGGTTTGATTCCTTCATTAAAGCCAGTAGAAAGTAGAGGAAAAATAATGTTATAAAAGTATGGTCTCCAGGCTAAATTTGTACTCTTTCAAGTCTCCAAAGAAATATCCACAAATGTTGGTTTTGCCATGGTCTCAAAACATTGATTTCAAAACTGAACCTATTTTCAGTCAGCTAACTTAGAAACAGTCTTTGATTTTTTCTCAACAAAATAGTTCATAAGAGCTCAGAAATGGAAATATTTTTATTTTTTAATAAATTAATCACAACGTTTTATTTTTGAGTCAGTGAAATTTGAAGTTTGAAAGAATCTAAAATTCCAATTTTTTCCTTCTTTTTTTTTTGTATAGATTGGTATTTAATTCATCATCCTTCAAATAATAACTGTGAATTCTAACATCTCTTATTTATGAAGTTAAAAATAAATCAATATGGTGCTTAACTGGAGTATAAGCCATGTGGTAGCCTGATGCCAAGTTCAGGGATGGTATTGTTTTATCATCAAGCTCCCCAAAGATAAGAACTAGTTGGATTCTGGGTTGTGACCCAGGCAAATCTATCATTTCATTATGAATGTGTCGTGCATCTTGAGTTACCTTGACCAAAGGCATGGTTCCATGAAGAAGTTACCGCAACTAAGTTTTGACATTGCATCTGCTGCTGTACAGTCCCTATCTGTAGGTGCCCTTTTTTCCAAGTGGTATGCACAGAGGGGGCACCTGTAGAGCAGTCATAGAGCTTTGTTGACCCACGTTTTTCCGCCTATAGAATAGAGCTAACCATGATTTTTGATGATAAGTAGCCATTATTATTATTGCTTATTAAGAATAATACATTTGCTGATGTATTGAGCAAAATCTTTGCAGATGTGCGAAGTTCCGAGAAAAGTAAATCTCTCACTCTATTAACTGACCCTTTCCTTCACTTCTTTCCTTCATTAAAATGAAGGCAGCATGAAAAAGTCTGATCAGGATTGTAGCTGCAAAAAAAGTCAATAAGAGCCAGTCATGTAACTTCTTTACACATCTTTGAAAATCCCAGCCTGATATCACTACAAATTACCTGAACTAGAGCAAGGTTTTTCTTGGTAAGTAATATGAGAGTCACAAAGCATTTCTGCTTAACAAATGTTTCCTTTTCTTTTCAGAACTCTCAGACTTTTTTGAGCTTGATTCTCAGCATGGATTTTTCACAGGATACAATAGTTAGCACTCTGACAGTTAACACAGCAATGAACGATTAGGCAGTAATTTATCTACTACAGTGTATAGCTCCAATGAGATGAGACAACTTTCCTTACGATTTCTGACAGGGTTTTTTGGGTCTTTTTCAGTTAATTTTTATTCACACCTGTCTGTAGTTACACTAGACTACTGCGTTTTGCAGGACGAATAGAATTTCACTCAGTTCTCTTGTTTTTAAAAGAATGCATCCATTTTGAATTTTTTTTTTTTTTCAAATCCTGTTTTTCTGAATGCCACTCCAGAGTACCCAGTATGGATTAGATCGCTAAAGGTTTTAGATGTTGTCATTTAATAAAGTGCAACATTAGGCATTTAGGGAATGTATCTAATGCATGGGAATAATCAGACACCAAGAAAGCAGTACATAAAACCAAGAAGCTACAGTAGGAATTGCATAGGGTGAAATGAGATGATGATTTCAGAACTATGGTGAAAACATTATGATCTGGTTTGATAGAAATATCTGTTAGGACTGCAGTTCATTCTTGAGCTTGCTGCTAAAAAAATTAAAAATCGAATGGTAGACAGTAGAGGTTGACAAAATCTGAACAGGACATCAAACCTTTTATATTCAAAAGCAAATCAAAATTACATTTCTTTTGACCTGACTTGTTTGCTCAGTTTAGGATGAGATGAATAATTCTATTGAGACTCTCTCCATTGACTTTACAGGATAACTAAGCTATTTTAAAATTTATAAATCTGGGCATATGAACGCCCCCTTAGTTGACCAAGTCATCTGTCCACGGTGTTTCTATCAGGTCATCTAGAGAACCCTAAGAAAGATTCCAAAGGTAGATCCAATCAGTTGCCCTCCAGCAGTATCCGTCATACACTGTAGAAAGAGCATGCAAAACACCTCCATTGACATATTCTAGAGAAAAATTAGATTACTCTTTCCCCACTTTATGAAACCCACTGGAGCTTAATGGGACTCACTAACCACGTCACTAAAAGGTTGGTTGATTATGTGTGTATACCACAGAAGAAGTCCAGATGTTGTCGGTAGAAATTTAGAAGTCAAAAAATTTTCATACCACGGTGTGTACGTCTAATAAAGGTGATCTGAAGAATGAAACTTTGGGCTCGGGTTTCTAAAACATTGATTTTAGTGCTCAGCAGCAAGGATCAAACAATTCTTCAGTTTTACATCTTACTGGTATCAACAGTCTTTTCGCACTTACATGTTATTACGAAACTAATTCCCTCTGATTTGCCTCAAGGTCTGGTTTATAGCAAATAACACTGGCAATAAGATAAACAATAAAATTTAGGTTATTATTAATGATTCAGTACATTAACATTATTACAAGTTCTACTTCTATTAAATATGTATTAACCCCTCTATGATCATGGTCCCAAAAGTCATCCCTTTTAAGCAAATAAATCTTCTGCAAGGACCCTTTAGTGATAGATATGGCCTTAAGTCATTCACTCAGCTGTTTTATTACTGATGAGTTCAAAGCAGATGTGCGTCACTGAATTCTCGATAAAAGGCCACTGCTTGTCCTGCTGAATAGTAAGAACTGCTAATGACACCAATTAAGAGCTGTAAATGTCACTTACACTTGTTTGTTATTTTTCAAGTCAATAATAATTGTAAGAGAGTAATAATAATTTTAAAAAGATAAGGAAGCAGTTATGTTTGGGATTGGGTTAGTTGCAGAAGATACTTCAGTCATGTTTTTTTCAAGAATTATGAGCCTTAAAGACACAAAAGTCCAAAACTTGGGGGGGTGGGGGGGGTTGGGGGGGTGAGGTGGGGAACAAAACAAAACCGACAAGAAAAAAAACAACCCCAAACTCCAAATCTGCATAAAACCAAAAAAAACTCCCACTAGTGAGGAGGACTAAAAGTAAATCTATTCTAATACTGATTAATACTGATTCCTTCTCTACACTGCATTAGCTCATGGATAACAGGTTTGATATACGCATTCAAACAGCTGGGATGTAGACAGAGAAAGTATCTTAGCACACTGTTAGAGCAACTAGAACTGGTGACTGCACTAAAGCTGTATTTAATATTATATTGCAGAGTATTGATAACAGGTGTTCCAAATGGAAATTAGTCATCTGGAATCTGATGTGTTTAGCCACAGACCTAGTTCCAGATCTCAGACTTGGAGAAGCCTTATTCAAATGGACAGGGACTCCATATCTGTTTTGCCATCAAAATATTCATTGGAGTATCCCTAAGAACATTCTTTTGAAATTGTCTTGCGAAGAGGAGGAAGCAAATGAGTAAAACTGGAAAATCTGATGCTTCATGGCCCAAATAAGTAGGGCTGGAATAACAAAGATAATTCTCCACTTGTCAGCCTGTGTAAGCACCTAACCTTATCAATTAAACGTCACAAATGCTCTACTGCTCAAGTGGCTCAAAGACAACCTGCATTCCCATGGTACTTGAATTTCTCCTGCTGGTCCTGTGCAAGCTCTCCATAGCATACCTCTCTTTTCACTGTTCAACAAGCTGCAAAGTGCTGTCTTTGTAGTCATAACCTCTATCTGTCTTGCATAAGGATCCCAGAGCTATGGTCATGGATTCTGTTCACAGAAGTAGTGTAGGACAAGAATGGCACCTGTGTGCACACATCAGAGTATGTCAGTGGAGGACTTTGACCTGCTGTGTGAGAAACATTGACTCAAATAATTTTCTAGAAATAGAAAAATAGACTTTAATCTTGCATCACCCAATTGACTGCCCTCTCCACTGACTCATACAATTAATTGCTCTTTCTCTTTTTCTCCTTGACTCTTTATTGTGGGCATTTTGACATGAGTAGGAATCCAATTTGAAAAAAACAAATTGCAGGCAAAGAAGATCGAGGATTAGGACCTTTGCCAAAAAAATCTAAAGCCAAGTTCCCTAGCCAATAATCTGCTAATTAATTTGGGATGTAATTTATCTTCCCTTTCTCTTGTTTTCAGGAGATGTCACAGTTTGAGCCAAGACTTCTTTGTTTTGGAAATGTGCCCAGTAGAGTATTGGGATTATTTCATACAAGTTCCATAAATGCGGCGTCACATTGGCTAAAAGCGTAGGTCAAAAGATTTCTTCCGGCAGATACTCCTTAAAACCTGCAGCCAGGAGGAGTCTCCTCCTCTTTGGACACCAGACAGCTTCGGAGAAAGAGCCACAGCGAGAGGGCTGGCTACCGTCCAGGCCAAAAGCCTGCGGCCTGCCCCCCAACCCGGGGACTAGCTCTACTGTGAATTGTTGTGGGACTCAGTCAGCATCTCTCTCTCTCTCTCATATCGGGTAAGAGAAGAGCTACTTTTCACTCAGCGAGAATCTACTGCTGGATTCGGACGCGGGGGAAGCTCACCCCGTTTCACGTTCCGGCCGCGAGGGCTTCTCCTTATCTGCATTTGAAGCCGCTTCGGTCAGGAGTGTCCTTGAATGTTTTTTTTACAGACACTGGAAAGAGGTCTCCCTGCGAACTCATTAAAATACTTCTCTAAGCTGCTAAAAACTTTTAATCACTTGGCCTGGCGCCATTTTGGATAGATGCCATCTTCTGAGCTACCATCCCGGCGTGACGTCATCTCCTGGCCTGTGGCCAATCGGCCATAATTGTAGTTTTTCCTTTTTCCTCCCTTTGCAGTGTTTTAACTCTTACTGTATTGTTTCCTGTTTTGCATTTAATATATAGTTGTGTGATATAATAGTACTTTAGAATTTTTATTAAAAGTTTGCTTCAGTTTCCCATCCATATATTCCGAGATTGGAGTTTTGTTTCCCTTTTCCCTGTATCAATAAGGGATTTAAGGAGCGTTAGGGACCTTGAGTTTTACTTGGAGACTCAACCCCTAAGAGGAGAGTACATTGTTTTGCTCTGGCCAGTAAGTAACATGTATTTTCCAGTCTTTCTTCCCATTCCACTCCATCAAAGATGTCTGTATTAAAGGTTTAGCTGAACTAAACCTCTACCTTTCAAGGGTTTTATCACTTCCCGATGCAGGACCTTGGTTGCTGAAATAGTGCTGTAGTTGCTACTAAGCATCTTTGTTTTATTAAGGACACTTTTTACACTTTGAATATTTCAAAAATACATAAAGGACTTGGTCTAGGTAATGCATAAAGTTATATGTACAAAATAACAAATTACATAGAAAAGGTTAAATAGGAAATTATTGTTTCCTGTGAGCAGTAAGAGAAGAATTGGAGGCATCAGTTGAAACAATCATATAATTTCATAAATATTGAAAAAGATAGAAAAAAAGAAAAAAGAAAAAAAAGAAAAAGGAAAAAAGAAAAAAGAAAAAAGAAAGAAGAAAAAGAAAAAAGATAGGGAAAAGAAAAAAGAAAAAAGAAAAAAAAGAAAAAAGGAAAAAGAATATGGCTACATGATTTCTCACTAAACTCTGGTACATTAAACTGTGGCACTCATTGCATCAGGATACTATGGATGACAAATATTCACATGAGTTCACAAACTCCCTAAATCATCGACTGCTGAGCTAGAAAAACATAGCTGCTAGCTTGCCTTTATTTGTATTCTTCCCTAGTTACTGCTACTGGCTATTTTCAGAGGCCAGGTACTCATCTAGGTTAAATTGTTGTCACACATGGTCTAAGACTTACAACAGGACTACTTTCCTAAGTGTCTGGCAGCCCAAACTTGAACAGCATACCAGTAAAATGCAGTGATGCTGATTTATTTTATTTCTCAGTGTTTTTCTAGGGGGGTGTGGGGGGTGCGTGGAAGTCAGACAAACAACCAGATTAACAAAACACTTCTACCTTTGTAGACTATGATTCCATCTACATCTGTCTTGTTGTACTCCTACCAACTAACACTTATTGAGTGCTTTTCAATTGGCATTTATGACTGCCTCTAATGGCTTGCTTGTACATGAGGCTTGCATTTCCTAACTAAATATTCAGTGATTTTTCCTTATTCTAATATCCTTAATTAGATTTATGAACTCTTTACTATGTTTTATTTTGATGAGGGACTGAGAATAAAATCCTGAAATGCTCACTCTAATAAAATATCACAGCTAACAAACTTGTGCTTTTGCATGTGTTATTTCAGTGAATAATGAGCTTTAAATAATGTTCTGAATACGTTACCAAGGATGGGCTAAAGAAATATAGACTGGTGATCTATTAGAATACATTAATAAATACAGTGGTACATATAGTTTGCTGTCCATAAGGAGTAATGGATCATGCTGTGAGCACAAGTTAAAGGATAAGGGGCTTGAGGCTTTTTTGGAAAGTCTGGTTTATAACCACCCATTTCATACAGGAGAAATTAATATCTTGCCATTTCTATTCTATTTTGGCTTTTTTCTTTTTTTTTTTTTTTTTTTTTTTAGTTCTTTGAATCTGAAGTAAATTATTGAGTGAGGTATAAAAAACAGTTGTAATATAAGATAGGTTTGCCTTACATTTTCATGCGTAGAACTAATCAGCTTCTTTTCATAAATTAGATAGTGAAAATGTTTAAGCAACATAAAGCTGTCAGGAAGTAACACTTTAATCAAATTGACATAAAACTTGCCAAAAATCTGGTATCTGGTAATAATTGTAAGAAAACGCACTATGCTTAGACCTTTGCCTAGGAGTGCTGAGAACAAACAGAGCGTAGCACATCAGCCAGAGCATGGCACGTCAGTTTGTATGGCAGTTTGCACAGAAGGGCACATGGGAAGGGTGCTGCCAGCTCAAGAGGTGAGTTCACTTGGTGGTCATCACCCTCTTAGAATGACCTTAGCTATAGTCTCCATCCAGCAGAAAGCCATGTTCTCTATGCTCACCAGAAGAGATGTAGCGACCCAGAACGAGATCCCATGAAAACATGCAGCCATCCAGGTCTCAGACTGCAAGGAATGTCAGACCCTTTCACTTGTACTGGGTGGCAGCAGTTAGAACAGCTGTGTGTGGTTGTCACCAGGTGGATAATCTGCTCAGCCTAGTGGCAGGAAGTAGAAAGGTTAAGGAGCATCATGGAGGCTGAGAAAGAGGTAGACTGGTGGAGCCATGCTCTGCCCTCCCTGAGACAGAATCGGGAACACCCATAAAAAAATACACAAGTTCAAGGAGACTCTGTATCCTCTCCCCGCCAGGCTGAAGGAAGAAGCTTGAATGAAAGGAGTGAATGGAGGCAAGTCCGTGATCAGGGTGTCAGATGAACTTCCTCCTTGCTCACCCTCCCAGGTACCTCTGTACAACAGGTAAGAGGCTCTGGATATGGAAGGTCAATCAGTGGAGGAGGTGGATGACAGTTCATCTACACCAGAGGTGTCTCCAAGGTCAGAAAGGCCATCCCAGAATCATGACCACCTCCGCAAAGAAGAAGAGATGGGCTTTCGTTGTAGGTGACTCCCTTCTGAGGGGAACAGAAGTCCCAATATTGTGGGCAGAGCCATCTCATAGGGAAGTCTGCTGGGGCCCAAGTTAAGGACATCACTAGGAAACTTCCAAGCTTGGTACAGCCTTTTGGACTATTATCCATTACTTAAATTATATGTAGGTAGAGAGGAAGCTGCAACCCATAGTCCAAGAGTGGTCAAAAGAGATTTGGCCTTGGGATGATTACTGAAGTAATCTGGGGCACAGGTTGATTTTTCCTCTCTCCTTCCAGCAGCAGGCAGTGACATTGGAAGAAACAGATGGATCTAGCCTATTAATATTGGCTCTGTGGCCAGTGTCTCCACCACAGTTTTGGGTTTTTCGACAATGGGATGGTCTACATGACACCAGTATTGCTGGTGTCAGATTGAATTCACCTTTCTCAAAGGCAGAAGAGGGTCTTTGTTCAGGAGCTTGCGGGGCTCACTGACAGGACTTTAATGTAGACTTGAAGCGGGAGGGGGAAAAATATCAGATTTGCCTGTGACAAGCTGTGAGATGACTCACCACTGTTAGAAGGACAGGATGATAGTGAGAGCCCTCAGTTTACTGCTCTGAGGTGTGCTGGGGACACTGCAGCACAGCTGAAGTCTTAAAGAGATGAGCCGGGGGCTCCTGAGGTAATAGGAGCCAACACGGAAACATAGGTGAAATATCTCAAAGGAATTAAGGGGTGTTCCTCAAGGTGACGTGGCCAACAGCCTGGTTGAAGTGTGTATACACCAATGCACACAGCATGGGCAACAAACAGGTACAGTTGGAAGCTACCATGCTGCTAGAAAGCTACAACTTGATTGCCATTACTGAAACATGATGGGATGAATCCCATGACTGGAGTGTGGCTATTGATGGCTACGGGCTGTTCAGAAGGGATAAGTGAGGAAGGAGGCAGAGAGGTGTTGCCCTCTACATCAAGAAATGTATAGAGTGTGAAGAACTGTCCCTGAAGGAAATCCACGAGCAGGTGGAAAGCTTATGGGTGAAAATTAGAGACTGAGGCAATAAAGCAAACCTTGTTGTGTCTACTACAGGCTGCCTGATCAAGTGGAGCCTATTGATGAAGCTTTCTTACACCAGCTATGGGACACATTGCACTCACAGGCTTTCATCTTGTCGGGGGACTTCAGCTACCCCGACATCTGCTGGAAAAATAGCACAGTGAGCTGTAGGCAATCCAGGAGACTCCTGGAATGCACTGAGGAGAACTTCTTAATCCAGGCAATAGACAGCCACGTTAAAGGGAATGTGATACCGGACCTGATGATCACCAGTGCCACTGAGCTCATTGGTAATGTCAAGACCGGAGGCAGTATGGGCGACAGTGACCACACACTAGTGGAGTTCACAGTCCTGAGGGATATGGATCAGGTGAAGAGTAAAATCAGGACCCTGAATTTTAGGAAAACAAACTTCCAGCTTTTCAAGGTGTTAGTCAATAGGACCCCCTGAAAAACGGCCCTCAGGGACAAGGGAGCAGAACAGAGCTGGCAGATCTTCAAGGATGTTTCTATAGAGGGCAAGAGCTGTTGATCCCCAGGTGGAAGAAACCTGGCAAGGAAAGGAAGAGACAGGCATGACTGAATTGAGACCTGCTGGTCAAACTAAAGGACAAGAAGGAACTGCACAGGCAGTGGAAGAAGGGACAGGTATCCTGGGAAGAGTACACAGACACTGCCCAGCTGTGTAGGGATGAGGTCAGAAAGGCCAAGGCATGGCTGGAGCTGAACTTGGTGAGGGATACAAACAATGTCAATCAGAAAAGGAAGGTTAAAGAGAGAGTACCCTGTCTTACGTACATGATAGGCAAGCTGGTAACAACAGAGGAGGAGAAGGCTGAGGTACTAAACAAATTTTTTGTCTTCACTGGCACCTTCTCTTCTCACACCTCCAGAGTTGATGGATTGCAAGAGAGGGACGAGGGGGGCAAGGTCCCTCCCACAGTAAGAGAAGACCAGGTTCATGACCACCTGAGGAACCGGAACATATGAAAGTCTATGTGACCTGGTGAGATGCATCCCAGAGGCCTGAAGGAATTGGCTGATTGCCAAGCCAGTCTCCATATTTGAAAACTCCTGGCAGCCAGCTGAAGTCCCTGGTGACTGGAAAAGAGGAAACATTGCTCCCATTTCTAAAAAGGGGAGAAAGGAGGACCCTCAGAACCCCCCTCACCTCTGTGCTTGGGAAGATCATGAGACAGACCCTCCTAGAAGCTATTCTAAGGCACATGGGGGACATGGAGGTGATTTGAGAGAGCCAGCATGGCTTCAGCAAGGGGAAGTCCTGCCTGATCGACCAAGTGGCCTTGTACAGCAAAGTGACTACATCAGTGGACAAGGGAAGAGCTGTGGATGTCATCTATCCGGACTTCTGTAAAGCCTTTGACACTGTCCCCCACAACATTCTTCTCTCTAAATTGGAGAGAGATAGAATTGATGGGTGGACTGGTTGGTGAATGAGGAATTGGTTGAATGGTCACATCCAGAGGGTGATGGTCAATGGCTCAACGTCCAGATGGAGACCAATGACAAGTCCTGTCCCTTACGGGTCCATACTGAGACCAGTGCAGTTTAATATCTTCATCCGTGACATGGACAGTAAGATTGAGTGCACCCTCAGCAAGTTGCAGATGACATCAAGCTGAGTGGAGCAGTTGACACGCCTGAGTGACGTGATGCCGTCCAGAGGGACTTGAACAAGCTGGAGAAGTGGACCTGTTGAGGGTTAAAACGATGAGGCTATTCTATCAGAAAAGGTTTCGCAAAATACACAGGTTTGGAGAGAAAGTAAACCCTCAAAAACCTACACAAAAGAACTTAATGGCTCATTAAATTCTGTTTAGACAAAGGAAACAGAATTTGATACACAGAGTTTAACCTAAGGGGGGGTGAAAAACAAGCGTTTTAATAGTGAACGCAATTAAAACCATAAATCAATCATTTAAAGTTAAACAGGCCTGGTAGGAAAGGAGAGAGAGAGAAAGAGATTAATAAATACATAAATATAAATATAAATATAAATATATATAAATATATATATATACATTCCTTCTTCCTGCCTAATCAACACCCCTGCTTAAACAAAGGACGGGCCAAGTGACTGCCCCTGTGCGGGAGGTGGTGGCGGGGGCTGGAAAAAAGGACATTCGCCAGAAAGTTTTTAAACTCCAGGGTCCAGCCCAGAACGAACTGTCCAAAGCAAACTTTCGCAAAGAGAGTCTTTCCTCTCACTCATGGCAGAAGATGGCATCATATCTTCTTGTCACCGGTTGGCTGAGGCAAGCCAATCACGGGGACGTGTCCTCTCCTAACCCTAAAAACCCTTTCCCCCTGCACAGGAGAGAAAGGGTTAAAAAGCAGAGATAGGAAAAGGAATAAAGATTTTGTGAGACCTCTGAGCGTTTGGAAAACTGAAACAAAGTTTAATAAAACTAGAACAAAATATATAATACGCAGGGAAAAACCAATGCAAAATTGGAGGGTTTTGTACGCGATGGAGAAATGAGGGTTAAACGCGAGTGAGAGAGAAAGGGGACGGTACCGCGCAGAGTCAAAAATGGCGCCAGCCACGTGTGCACTCTTGTGGAGTAAACAAAGGCTCCGCGGCTATTACAAACACAGGGCTCCAACGTGCGAACCACGAGCTACACTGTGCCTACCAGTCTGGTCGTGCGGGTGGTATAAGAAAAGCAGAGAGAGTACGGAGTTACAGCAGCAGAGAAAGAGCAGCCTCGGGGCGTGGCGTCTCAGCGGCGAGGGGTCTGTTCCCAGGCGGCGCTGGCGGCAGGGAGGACGCAACCCTGAGGCACGGCGTCTCCAGTCCCAGGCGGCATGGGGGCTTCCCTGGCACACAGCTCCGCTCCACTCCAGCAGCGTGGAGGAGCAGCAGCCACAGGCAGGCAGGCAGGGTCCAAGCTGAGGGGACACAGCCTGTAAGGTCCCCGGAGCCAAACCGCAAGTCTGGAAAAGCCTCTACCCGGAGCGAAGCTGCAAGCCCGCGGCGCCCCTCGGCGTGCAAAAGCAGGAAGTGTCCCGGAGGTCCCGGAGAGCAAAAAGCGCAGAGAGCCACGAAGAGCCCGCGGCAAATGAGGTACGCTCCTCTTAAAGGGACAGACGCTCGCGAGAATATTTTACAACCAATGAAAGGTGCTAAACGTAACATGGAAGGGAATAGTCCAACTGGTCAGTTTAAAACAAAACCCGAACAGGAGAGAAACTGGTTTTTTTTCCTCAAACTGCCACACTTCTCCATGGGTGTTTATCTGTCCCTCCATCAGACAACGATGAATGTGTCAGGTCCCGGCAGGACTCATCACAGGTTTTGTGGTGGCTTTCGATCTCGCATCCCGCAGCGGTGGATCTCTCTCAATGTGGGGGTGGGGTCGCTTCGCATACATCTTTTCCATCCCCTCGAGGCAAGCGAGAAAGTGCTTGCGAAAGAAAAATCTTCTACTGCTACATGGAAGCAAGTGATGGATTGCCTCTCTGTGCTAGAAGTCTCTCTCTCAGGTCCTTGTCGGTAAACTCAAATGCGCGCGCCACAGGAGTGTCTTAAACTCCGCTTTTTATATGCTCATTCGCGGAGGCGTGCCTGAATATCTCTTCTCCCAATCAGGGAACCGAGAGGGCTGGCGCTTCTCTTTCCAAAAAGGCGCAAGAAAACTTTTTGTGTGCTTTGGGAGAAAGGAGAGGGGAAGAACTAAAGAGCTCACCCCCCCACCAGCGCCATCTTAACCCATCACAGTGCCCGTGTGGACCTCCTGAAGTTCAAAAAGGCCATATGCAATGTCCTGCACCTGGGTTGGGATAATCCTCAGTATCAACAGAGTCTGGAAGGTGAAGGGATTGAGAGCAGGACTTGGAGGTACTAGTGGATGAAAGGCTGGACATGAGCTGACAATGTGTGCTTGCAGCTGAGAAACACAACTGTATCCTGGGCTTCATCAAAAGAAGCATGGCCATCAGGTCCTTGAGGTGATGGCAGATGGTAGGAGGTGATCCTGCTGCTCTATCCCGCTCTGCTGAGACCTCACTTGGGGTACTGTGTCCAGTTCTGGAGTCCTCAGCACAAGAAGGCCACGGGACTCTTGGTGTGGGTCCAGAGGAGGCCACAGAAATGATCAGATGTCTGGAGCACCTCTGTTATGAAGACATGCTGAGAGAGTTGGCATTGTTCAGTCCAGAGAGGAGAAGGCTCTGGGGAGAGCTTCTGTGGCCTTCCTGTACTTAAAGAGGGATGTAATAAAGATGGGGACAGACTTTTTAGTAGGGCCTGTTGTGCCAGGACAGGAGATTATAGTTTTAAACTAAGAGAGGGGAGATTTGGACGAGATAGAAGGAAGGTATTTTTTACAGTTAGGGAGGTGAAATACTGGAACAGGTTTCCCAGAGAGGTGGAAAATGCCCCATCCTTGGAAAACTTCAAGCTCAGATTGAATGGGGCTCTGGGCAACCTGATCTAGTTGCAGATGTTCCTGCTCACTGCAGGGGAGTTTGGACTAGATGACCTTTGAAGGTCCATTCCAACCCAAACTATTCCATGACTCTATGAAGACTAAGAGGAATTTTTCTTACTGGCATCAGATCACTGCAGTGTGAATTCTCTGGGTACTGAGCCTGCTAATGCACTGTGTAAGTAATCATGCTTTCTATTCAGGGGAAAGTGTAAATTTGTCAGAATTATGTCCAGAGGTATTATATATCAACACAATCTTATTGACTTCAGTAGATCTTGTGTGACTGACATCAGCCCAGTTAAATAAGCAAAAGCATATTCTCTAGCTTTTATCCTTCTATGAGTCCTTGGTGCTGTAAGAGAGGCAGGAGAGTTACTCTGTTTTGTCATACCTTTGTGTGAGCAGGTAGTTATATCTTTTCTTATTCTGCCAAACGGAATAATTGTGTGAATGCCTTCCATCATTCCTCATTCCTTTTTTTATACATCTCTTCCTGACTTTGCCAACAAACTTGAAACACTTAAGTCTTCCCACTGACTCCATTGTGCTTTGTATAAGAATCTGTAATGATGTGTTCTTTCTGCCAGAGACCATTTTTTACTGTTTTCTGAATAGCCAAGTGGGTTCTGGATGCTGATTAAGGCATATTGATGTTCCTGAACCTACTACTGCAACTAAAATGATCTTCTGAAATAAAAGTGACATACCAAGGATGGCTGGTAAAAAAGTTTCTAAAAAATTTACTCAGGAATTAATATAAATCTCAAATATCAGAAATTGAAAGCTTAGAAACTTGCATTCATATCTAGGGAAATACTTGTGTATATAAACTGCAAAACAAGACCAATATAAATCAAGGGGGCAAACCTCAGCTCAGGGATTCGTGTGTCTGATATCCAAGTCCTGGCTTGATGTACATGTGGGATGTTAGTTCACTTTTACATAAAAATTTTATGCTAAAGAGTGAGTGGACAAGTGAGTAAAAGCCACAAAAATAAGAAAAGTTAAAACAGAGTATAATTGTTAAAACAGAAGAAGTTATAGAAGGATTTGAGAGGAAATATGTTAACAAAGCAAGTTAAAAGACTCTGAGCAAAATTTCTTAAAAAATTGAATAGGTGGCAATTTCACATTGTTGAGGTACTCATAAAAGCAACAGAAACCATTTTTCCCCAGCTAACTGAGCCTTTGATCTTTGTATCTGTTACATCTACTAACCAATAAATAATTACATTTAGAATTCTAGAATAGAACCATTTAAAAATCCAGGCTGGACCTCTGGAGATCTGATCCAACCTTCTCTTAAAGGAAGGGCCTTTTTACAAGGGTCCTGTCAAACTGAATGTCCAGTGAGGTAGATTCCACTACTTCCCTGTGAAGTCTATTCCAGCATGTAATTGTTCTCACTGCGAAAACATTTTCCACATCCCTTCATAAAGGCAAACCTTTAACCATGTCTGGACTCTATTCTCAGAGCAAAAATTAGGGCAAAGAGTAACTAAAACTGAACATAGTGTTCTAGGGGTATCCAAACAAGTGCTGACCAGAGAGGAATAATCACGTTCTTTCATCTACTGGCTCTGTTCTTGCTCATGGAGCTCTTCGCTGACTTTTCTTAAGTTTGGTGTTCCTCAGGACCCTAAGGTCCTTCTAGCAGAGATATACCTAACTGAGGCAGAATCCATCCTGTATCACAGAATACTAGGCAGTACTGGGTTAATGGTTGGACTTGATGATCTTAAAGGTCTCTTCCAACAAGAATTCTGCAGTGACAGAATCATAGAATGGTGGAGCTTGGAAGGGACCTCTGGAGATCATCTAGTCCAAACCCCCACCCCACTCCAGCTAAATCAGGTTCACCAAAAGCAGGCTGCATACAATTACGTCCAGGCAAGAAGGAGACCACAACCTCTCTGAGTAGCCTGTTCCAGTGCTCCGTCATCCCCGAAGTCAAGAATTTTTTCCTCATGTTCAGATGGAACTTCCTGTGTTCCAGTTTTTGTCCATTACCCCTTGTTCTGTTGCTGGGCACCACTAAAAAGAGCCTGGCCTCCTCCTCCTGACACCAGCCCTTTAGACATTGATAAGCATTGATCAGATCCTCTCTCAGGTTTCTCTTCTCCAGGCTAAACTGACCCAGGTCTCTCAGCCTTTCCTCATCACAGAGATGCTCCTGTCCCCTCATCACCTTCATAGCCTCTGCTGGACTCTCTCCAACAGTTCCTTGTCTCTCTTCAAATGGGGAGCCCAGAACTGGACTCAGTACTCCGGATGTGGCCTCACTAGGACAGAGTAGAAGGATGGGAGAACCTTCCTAGACCTGCTGTCCACACTTTTCTTTAATGCACCCCAGAATACCATTGGCCTTCTTGGCCACAAGGGCACATTGCTGGCTCAGGGTGAACTTGTCCACCAGGGCTTCCAGGTCCTTCTCTGCAGAGTAGCTTTCCAACAGGTCAACCCCTGACCTGTATTGGTTTATGAGGTTATTCCACCCCAGGTACAGGACCTTACACTTGGCTTTGTTGAACTTCATGAGATTCCTCTCTGCCCAACTCTCCAGCCTGTCCAGGTCTCACTGGATGGCAGCACAGCCTTCTGGTGTGTCAGCCACTCCCTCAGTCTTGGATCATCAGCAAACTGGCTGAGGGTACACTCTGTGCCTTCTTCTAGGTCATCAATGACTATGTTGAACAAGACTGGACCCAGTACTGACCCCTGGGGAACACCGCTAGCTGCAGGCTTCCAACTAGACTCTGCATCACTGATAACAACCCTCTGAACTCTGTAGTTCAACCAGTTCTTGCTCCACCTCACTGTCCACTCATCTAACTCACACTTCCTAAGCTTCCCTATGAGGACGTTATGGTAGACAGTGTCAAAAGCCTTTCCAGCAAATATCAGAGTGGTCAAGTCCCCTAAAAGACTGTACTACTGTTGCTTCTGTACTAGCAGCAAGATTTTACATCTCTCTCGTGTCAAACCTTATGTGGCCTTGTTGTCATACTTACAAAGTTTCTTTGCTCAAAGTAGTGATTCTCCAGACCCATGTGACCTGTGGGCAGGGAGGTGTTTACAAAAGAGAGAGTTCATGGTTAAATTTGACATTTTTTATAGTCTGTTTGTCAAATATCCAGTCTGAGACACTTTTAAAGGATTCTTCGTTAAATCTGAAGTTTGCCATAGAGGTAGATAATAAGATAAAGCCCGTGTTCTGTGAAGACCGAGTGTGTGAAATGGGTTAAAGTTTTTCTGTATCCATTTTCCATTCAGAATCATGAATTGGGAGCTCCTGAGCTAGTCATTGCCTCTTTCCCTCTTTGCTACACACAGGTATCTTTAACTTAAACCTATTACATCATTCTTGGATATTTTCTCCTGTATCAATCTCACCTTGTGTCCTCCAGTTCAAATTGATCACTGATTCCAACTTATACTCTGTAAGTGGGAGATGGGAGGATGATGAGGATGACTGATCCATCAGCTCCATGGGGTGATCTCTCAGCTCAAACAGGACTTTCTGTATCTTTCCCAAATTCCCATGTAAGAACTTTGAGAAGTGAAGGGAGTGTAACTTTTCTTCCTGAAGTTCAGCCTGGATTACATCTTCCTTTCATAGGTGTGTTGGCATGAAAATACAGCAAAAAATAGACCTCAGAATCATAAAAACGGTCAACTGGAACAGTCTCCTTTAGTAATAAATAATTTCCAAGAAGAAAAGGTGTTTTACTCAACACTGTATTTATTTTGAAAATTTTTATTTTAATTTTCCCAAATTACAATTTAAACCAAACAAGAACAACATGTTGAGAGTCACTTCAAAACATTGCATTTCAAAGTGTTAATTTGACTTCAAATGGCATGTGAAATGGACAGTTATTTCACAAGAAATTGCAATTTGGCACATCAGAGTTGTATCAAAATTGTTTTACTTGTTGGATTTGCTTCTCAAACAAATACAGAAACTATTCTTGTTCTGGGGTGTCATACTGAATTGATTAAAAAAAAAAAAAAAAGACAAAGGACTCCAACGCACTTCCTTCTCTGTGTAAATTTTCAGTGATTTCACCTTTGTTCCTATTTGGAGTGAAAGTAAACATCAAAGTACTGGAATAACAAAACATTTGGACAGAGTTTTTGTTTTCTGATCACTTCTAATATATGCTTGTACTAAAATGCTTCAAAGGAACAATTTTGCAATTTTTAAACCCCAAATGACCTACAAGAACTTTTGGAAAAATGCAAAATACAGCAGACTTCTTGTTGAAGGATTCTTTTATAATCTAGTGTTTGGGGTTCTTAGACTTTATTGACAGTGGCTGGAGTATGACATCAGTGGTTTTGCCAAGGAAGCCACAATTTATTTCTTGTGAAGATTTCATGACTGAGCACACAGGTATAATCTCTGCTTCTTACATAATTTCTCTCCTGCTCTCAAAGCACCAACTCTATATTTACATGTATATAATATTAGAGCAACAGTCTTTGAATCAATATTTATAAATGAATGTTAATCTTTTATGGAGGATTCATTAACAAAATCAAAATTTATCACACCCTTAAAGTTAGTTCTGAGATACTATATTAGCCAATCTTACAGTCCCAACTGACTATGTCTACAGTGCAGATCTGTTTCTGCAACCTGCATAAATATCCAGAAAATAATGTATTTTCTCTGTTTAATTTTCCTTAGGATAAACAGTGAAACAGTAAAAAGAGGGTAAGATGCAACAGGGGATGCAAAACAGACAAGCTGCAACAGCCTACATGGGAGGATATTACAGAATTACAGTTGTTGTTGCAATGGCTACCAGCTGAGCATCTGGAATGAGCAGGTTTGGAGCCCAGGAGTTTTTAATACAGGAGAAAGTTTGCCTCAGATGCTCACTCTTTTACATTTTTATTTCAGTTTTTACTTCAAATGTTTTAAAAAAGAATATTCCAACAACTTGGGTTATTTCTGTTGTTGTTCTTGCTAACTACCCTCTTAACAGCTACAGGCAGGTAGAAGCATATTAAAACAAAAATTATTAAAATTGGTTTTGCTAATATTTCAGATCACTGCATTTGGTCACTGGTGGTTATCTGCCTGCTGGCTTGAGCTGCTTTTGCAATTACAGAGAGAGAAAATTTTGGATGCGTGAGCTCTGCAATTGTCCCTTTAATGTTATTGATCCTTACACCAACCACACAAAGAAGACATTTCTCCGAACCACAATTCTCATGCCCTTATTCTAGAAGGTGCAGAAGTTTTCTGTTTTCATTTGGTTTTGAGGGTGTCTATTTATCCACATGAACAACCCCCCATCAAGACCCAGTCAGCCTCCAAAGCACCATCCCGTTTTGCAGTAAATGAGACTGTGGACTCTGTGAAAACAAGAGCTTTCAATTAATTAAGTGCATTCAGGAGTGTATCTCCACGGAGAAGCTAGCAAGTGACAGCAAACTCAGATGGCGTAATCACCGTTCTGGAATTTTATCACTTCCATGGGCTTGACTTAGCATACATATTCATTGCAGGTAATGAAGAAGAGTTCTGTAAGAGAAAAGAGGGAAAAACCCACAAAACACCAAGGCATGTGCTTATGCTGACAATCTCATTGTTCACACAGCCCTTGAACACTTAGAATAAAAAAATAATATTGGGCCAGATTGGGAAGTCATTCTTTATATGACCCATACTCACTGATAGCCTTTGGCTTGCTATTCAATACTCATCCAGGCTTCAACTCATCGGAGTTCACCTGGGTTCCATGACCAAATTGGTTTTTGCCAGGAAACTAGGATGTTTTGCCAGGGAACGTGAATACTCAGACCTCTTCCTGGTGGCACAGCCAGGACAGATATTGCATCCCAAGAACTTGGAAACACTTCCAGTTTCCCTGGAGATCATTGTCCTTGAAAGCCAGGAGAACTTAAGAATGAGAGAATTTATCTGTTGACTGTTACCAGAAAAGGAATGAAAAGACCTAAAAATTTAGGTTTCCTTCCAGACTCTTCATATAAGCGTATTTATGTGGACAGAAACTTCTGTTACCATTTTTCCCTCAGCTGGACCAGATCTATCCTGCTTCTGATATGAAGAAGATTATTACATCCTAAGATGTTATCACAACCACAATATTAAACCTAATGTATTTTTTAAAGTAGCAAGCAAAAAAGTCATCAACAATTTCCCAGTAATATTTTATCCACTTTCCCCAAATTTCCTCTCTCAGTGAAAGATGGCGAGTCTTTCAGGACTATCTCTTTTCAGGAGATGCGATAAGTCAAATTACATTGAATTTATCAGAATCAGGTGATTTTTAAAGTTATTCTGGTTAGAGAACCAATATCTGACTTCTAACCTAGCCTGACTCCTTTAGCTGTGGTCTGCTCTTATTCTACAAGCCATCAGTTCTTTGTCCTCCATCTGTTGTTGGTTACTGCTTCCAATATTGTTTCTAGAAGCAATCTATTAAAATAACCCTTCTCTATCTCTTTCCCTTCCTCCGTTTAAAACTTTGGACCACTCAGATAATCTCCTGGCATTCTCCAGTAGCCCTTTCTTTAATGAGAAGATCAGCTGGCTGTATAGCTTTCCTCAGTGTATACTGCCAGCTAATGGCAACTTTATTAGGTGTCTGCAGTGAGATGATGAGCCACCTGGGAGTATTAACACCTGGATTTACAGTCACAATGGTAGAGCATATTGAAGTCCTTCACTACACTGAATTACTCAATAATAGCTTTTTGAAACATAAATAATCAAGAAGCATCATTTTTGAAGATAAAAGCCAGGAACATGTCTGGCTAATTGACCATGATGGAGTTATAATAGTGAAATACTGCACACTTTTGGATTAAAGTTCTCTATCAGGCTGCCTATATCTAAAGCACTGAGGGTTGGCAACTCTACCAAAGTTTATGGATAGCGACTCTTGCACACTGCTGCTGCCAGTAAGATGCACATCAGATTTTACATTGGTCTGATTTAACGCAATAAACTGTGACAATCTAAGAACCACAGAGATAATGTAAAACAGGAGGAATTCAAACAAGACTAGCTCATGGAGAATGCCATCAAGATTGCTAATTCAGTTTGCGTCAAAATCCTGGAAAGGTCAATTCCTGGTAACAACAGCATGTTTCATCAGTGTCACCAGTTGGCCGAGGCAAGCCAATCACGGTGGCGTGTCCTCTCCTAACCCTAAAACCCCTCTCCCCTGCACAGGGAGAGAAAGGGTTAAAAAGTGGAGATAGGAAAAGGAAGAAGAATTTCTGAGACCTCTGAATGTTTGGAAAACTGAAACAAAGTTTAATAACACTAGAACAAAATATATTATATGCAGGGAAAAACAATGCAATATTGGAGGATTTGTACAGGAAGGAGCAGCGAGGGTTAAACGCGGGTGAGGGAAGGAACGATACCGCAGCAGTGTCCAAGATGGCACTGGCCACATGGGCGCTCTCGTGGAATGGAACAAAGGAGCCGCCGCTGTTACAAACGCCGCGATCCCACGTGCAAACCAAGAGCTGCGCTGTCCTACTAGTCTGGTCGTGCGGGTTGAAGAAAGAAAAGCAGCAGAAGTGGCGGCATTAGCAGCAAGGAAAGGGCAGCCCCAAGGCGCGGCGTCTCCAGCAGCGAGGGGTCTCTCCCAGGCGGCGCGGGGGTTTTCTGCAGCAATGGCTCCGCTCCGGCAGTGCGGGGTGCCGTAGCCACAGGCAGGCAGGCAGGCAGGTGAGTTCCTCTGAAGGTTTGAGCAGGGGAAACACAGCCTGTAAGGTCCCCGGAGGCAAACCGGGAGTCTGGAAAGCCTTTTCCCGGAGAGAAGCTGCAAGCCCATGGAGCCCCTCGGAGTGCAAAGCAGGAAGTGTACGGGATGCCATCGGAGTGGAAAGAGGAGTGTATAGGAAGTCCCCCGGAGTCCCGAGAGAGAGGCGAGGGTGATACACGCCTCTTAAAGGGACCGAGATGCTCGCAAGAAACTTTTACAACCAATGAGAGGTGCTAAACGTGACATGGCGGGGAATAGTCCAATTGGTCAGTTTAAAACAAACCTTCCAAACAGGAAAAACTGGGGTTTTTTCCTAACCTCGGACAATCAGTTAAGGAAGTGTTGAAATGTATTTCTATGTTTTAATCCTTTTAATCCAGATGATTAAGAAAATGCTGCAAGGTACCTACAGATGTAACCGCTCTTTTGAAAAGGATAGATTTAAGAGTGAGCTTACAACTAGGCTGAGTTGAGACCTATACATACCCAAGTTATTTCAGATGATTCAAGGTGGTGAAAAAATACAAAATATAATACTATGAAAGTCTATATGAATATATTTTACTTGAAAGTTTTATGTGTTTTTGTGATGATTTTCAAACAGAAGATTTCATTGTTTGCTGTTGTTGGTTTGGGTTGACTTCTTTTTGGGGGCAGGGGAATTGTTGTAAATTTGACTTGGGTTTTATTTCCATAATTTCCACAGGAAAAAAATTGTAAAAATATTCATAGACTATCTGTTCACCCATATAATCGATAAGCTCTCTTCTGTTAAACTGTGAAGAATTTTGAAAAAAAGGAAAAAAAGAAATCTCCAAACTTCTTTTAATTTGTATTCAGTTTTTTCTTCTTTTGCTACCTTTATTGTCAAAATTAAAAAAAAGAAATAATCCTTTACCTTTGCTTTACCAACACCCAATATTCCTACTTACAGTTTTTGTCTAAATAGCAACATTTGGAAATTTAAAAAAAAAAATCATATGATAAATAGGTATTTAAACTTCAGGGAGTGCAACAAATATCTCAGCACACATAAACCAATATCAGAGAACTTATTTCAGTAACTATTTACAAATAGAAACCACAACATTTTATTCACTGCTTCATGTAATTAACTGGTAAGGTACAGAATCAGTTCTCCTTCTCTCCTCAAGCCAATGGGTATTTAATTATTTGTATAACGTGGAACAATTTCAGCAGAACAAATATAACAAACCTCCACTGAAGTATCTCATAATCCAGTGGATAGCACACAGCCTCACAGGTTGCAGTTTCTCCTCCTCTTCACCACAGAGGTGGAAGACTTTAATACAGGCCACTCACAAGGCAGATGAATGCCCCGGCAGGTTTTGGGGCTTATGCCAGGGTGCTGGTAGTCCAGCAGTGCCTGGTCTCACAAGGGCTCCTTGGCCCATCCTGACTCTGGTTTGTAAGACTGGGTCCTGACGGTGAGACAACGGCTCTGTCACTTCACCAGAAATTCTGACATTAGTGTAACTGATATTCTTAGATGTTCATTTATTATGAAAGTGAGGTTCGATAAATTAAGTACAATATGATTTTTCATCCTCCACAGCCCTTAAAATGCAGCAGCTCACTCTGCCTGCCTGTTACAACACCACATGGGCCGGGGGCCAGGTTGTCAGCGTGTGAGTGGACCTGGCTTGGTGGGACCCATAGCTGGGCTGATCAGGGCTGTGGGGATTTGGAGACCAACGTCTTATAACCTCAGTGAGGCTCCCACGGGAAGCTGGGCAGGAACAGAGGGCTGTGGGTGTCCCAGGGCATCAATCTGCAGTAGAAAGCTAGTTATGTTTTAGAAAAGGAAAATGAAGTTAGCTCTGTAACTTCATGAAGGGCTGAACAGGATGCAGAGATCCTTCCTAAAATGTTCACACAAATTCACCCTCATTCTTGCAATCAGTTTTCTGTACAGCTCCCAAGGTTATAAACCGATCCATAGGACTGTTTCCCAAGAAGGCTCCACTGTCACCCAGTGACACATGCCTAGTGGAAGGTCTGACTTAAAACAGTCATAAAACACAAGTGCCTTAAAGCCTTAACACATCTGGTATTTAAAATCACATATCCTGACATGCAGTGCAGGGAAGAATTCTAGGCTATGTCATCTTGTCAACAGCCTTTACAAATATCCATGTGATCACAAATGCACTCCATACGTATCAGCTGAGGGAAAAAAAAATTGTGGTAAACTGATTAGGGCAACTAGGTTAATGGATATTCTCCCATACACATGCAAGTGTGAACTAGGCATGCCACACTGTCTTGGGACTCAGTGTTTGTTTAAATGAGGCAATGCTAAATGAGACTTGAGAATGTGGGGATCAGATGTAGAAGCAGAGGAAAAAACAAGCTGAAGGTACAGATACAGGGGAGGTAAGCCAGTGGCTGGTGTAGGTATTCTCCAATGGCAGTATTTACAGAGAGACAGTTACCTAAACACAGAGCTCGTTGGAGTGATTATGGTAAACACTGTATACTTGTTCCATGAATAAAATAATTATATAGCAACATTATACCCAATTATTAATTAGTCAGGCATGAAAAGTTATTCCTGAAATTGATAAACTAAGGAAGTGCCTGGTTTTCAGTTAACCAGTTAGGATATTCCAATTTTAATTAAGTAACGGGACATGAGAAAGCCACGTAGTGTAGAAATTTCTGAAGGGAATAATTAATGAACTACAAAACACAGGGCATGAAGCTTTTTAGAGCTGGTACCATTTTCTTCTTTTCACTGCCAACCAGTCAGATAAAAATTTTCTTAGACAAAGGCATCCCAATTTAGACTCAAGGGACCTCAGTGTCTGTTGGAATCAAGACAATCTAAAAACAGCTCTGTTCTGCTTCGAAAAGGTAAATGAACCTTCTGTGGAAAACAGAAGTGTGAAAGGTTCAGAAGAAACCCATTACAAGCTTCAGCACACACTTGTGACAAGAATTGTGACTCTCTATTTGCAGAACACAGTCTCGCCTAGGGATGCCAACAAACCTGTGAAGTTAAAGCATTGCATTTACTTCAGCTGTGTAACTTCAGCTGTATAACTTCAGATAGAGGTCTAACTGTTCCCAGCAATGTTATTCCTAAAACAAATGAAGGTCTTTCTAGCGTCCTTAAGAGCAGAGTTGTTAAAGATTGCTGGTCAGAACATATTTTAAGTTAAGATGTATCCTACTATGCTGTTCTGCCAAAATGGAAGTATTATATACAAGCACATTGGTTGCAATAAAGTTTTCTTCAGGTCAAGTTTTGTTTTTCATTTAATTTTTTTTTTTTCCTTTTAAAGGCAGAGATGGGTACCTAAGTTCCTTTGGACATAAATCCAAAACCCAGATCGTTCATTAGGAAAATAAATGTTTCAACACAATGTGGAAAAGGAACAAGTTTCAAAAGTTGCCTCAAAATGGAAGTGTCATCTTGTTGACAGTTTCAATTCTTTAAATCGTTTTGCCTGACACTTGGTAGAGCTTCCAGTAACTTGACTTCTTTGATCATATCTAAAGAATCACAAGTCAAAATTGTGAATCCCCACTTTTACTTTTGATTTCTGTCTTGCTAAAGAAACCTCTGTAGCTTAAGTTTTGCATGTTCCTTACTTTAGTACAGAGAATCAACATTGCAAAAACCAGCATTGCAAATAATCAAGGCAAAATAATACTTCAACTGCTACCAGCATTTTCTGACATATTCGTCCTCTCAGGTGAACACACACACATTAACATAATGACAGAATATCACAAGTGCTCAATGCCTGAGTATATTTACTAACCATCCTCTGCTACTGGGGTTAGCCTACAACACCAGGCTTCTGAAGTGTTGTCTTTGATAAACAGTACCTGCTGCAGTTCAGACACTGGGCTTTTAGTCCTTCAGACTTCACAGCTTTCACAGACTTCGGAAAGGGTTCCCAAAAAGTGAACTCCAGAAATTGTTTCAAAATGTTAAGTAAAGGAATTCTGTAGAAAAGTCATCTGAAGAAAAACCAGTCAGTTAGAAGGAAGGTTACAAGTTCTTACATAATGATTATTAAACAGAATCTATACAAACTTGTTTTCTTTCATAAAGTACTCTCCTCTGACCATCACTAAAGGCCCAGGAGCAGAAGGGCAACTAAGGTAAAGCAGCTGGTGATATTCTCAGACTTCTGGAATATGAGTACCTGGATGAAGCTGTTCTTATTTTTCCCCAGGTATCAAAGATTTCCCACATTAGGCATTATAGAAAGGTGTTACTGATTTTTGTATACATAGAATTTAAAATAAAAAGGGGACAAAATTCAGTCTTCTGATATCAAAATACAAACTAACATTAAAAAACTGTTATGAGTGGAATTAATTACAAGCACTGACATCTCACTGACTCTTTTTTCGTTTTCCTGTTTTGTTTAGTTTTGGATTATGAAGTCTGAAATAAGCATTAATAACAGGCTAATTTTGTGATAAAGCTTTGTTTTATGAGTTTTCTACATCTCCTAGCGTCTGGATTCCCTATTTATAGTTTTTCTGGTATAGATTCCTATTCACTTTGCCTGCAGCATCACATAATGCACAGTGCCTTTATTCCAGAACAAAATAAGAAGTAATTATTGAACAAATTATTTTTCTATTAGGGATCCAGGGCCCGGTCAAGGCAGGAAATTTGTTAGTTACATCTCTAGCGCTTAATTTTCAATTCCTCTATTAATCATATAGAACAGTAGAAGTAGAGGTAGTTTTTTACTTTTGACTGCTTCTCATTCACTTGTGAATTTGCTGTAAGTGAGCATGTAAATCCTGAAGAACTTTTGTTCCATCCATGTTTTAGATTCATAAGCAGTCATTTGCAGGTATGGAGTGGCATATGCACTTTAAGTGTTTAGTTTTCATGGCATGCCTGACCTTTCAAAAAATGAATGGAGCTGCCTATAAGTCCTAGTACAAAGCTCAGAATGGAGCTCGCAAATGCCATGGGAACCAAGTCCCTAATTGTAGATACTTTTTTTTTCCCCTTCAGTTTGTTTTCTATGCAATACAAGTTTAAATGTATTCAAACCCAGCAGCTACACACTTAAAAGGTTCTAGGATCAGAGTTTTACCTCTCTCTTCTCAAAAATTTTGTAACTACTGTCGCCGGTCGGCTGAGGCAAGCCAAGCATGGGGACGTGCCCTTTCCTATCCCTGAACCCCTCTCCTCCGGGAGAGAAAAGGGTTCAAAAGCAGAGATACGAAAAGGAAAAGAAAAGATTTTGTGAGACCCTCTGAATGTTTGGAAAACTGAAACAAACTTTATTAAAACTAGAACAATATATACATAACAGGGAAAAACCAATGCAAAACCTGAGAGTCTGTGCAGGATGGAAAGGTGAGAGTTAAACGCGAGAAAAAGAGACAAAGGGGGACGGTGCCACGTGCAGTCCAGAAAATGACACCGGCCACGTGTGCGCCCTCGTGGAGCGAACAAAGGAAACCGCGGCTGTTATGAACGCCGGGCTGTAATGTGCAGAAAGCGCTGTCCCTACTGGATTCGTTGTTGTGGCAGGCAGAGAGGGTAAAGCCTTACGGCAGCAGAAAAGCAGCCTCCAGGCGAGCAGTCTGTCCCAGGCGGCGCGGCAGGGGCTGCCCCGGCGCATGGTCTCCGGAGCCAAGCCACGGTGTCTGGAGAAGCCTCTTTCCCGGAGCCGAGCTGAGGTCCTGCAGTGACTCCCGCAGAGCGGAGCCGGGAAATGTCCGGAGAGCCGAGAAACCGCGAAATAGCCAAGGAACCGGGAATGCCGTGAAAAGCCCCTGAAGCCGTCCGGAAAACAGCCCAGGAAGTCCCGAAATAGCCGGGAAAAGCCGAATGCCCCCGAAGCCCGCAGCTTCTTAAAGGGGCAGTACCCTCGAAAGAAACTTTCTCATCCAATGAGATGGCTGCGATCGTAGCATGGAAGGGAATAATTCAATTAGTCAGTTTACACCAAAAGCCTTCGGGCAGGTTTTTTTCTTCAACCTGCTACAACTACGCAACTGAACTCTGAGCCTATTTAACCAGTGATATAAAGTCATCATTTTGTTATATTAGTTACAAACTGTTGTCTTTCTCTCCAGGTAATCTGTTGTCAGTATATATTTTCTCCGAGCCAGGATAAGTTTGACTGGTATCCCCCCAGATGATAGCAGGGACTGCAGGACACAAGATAGTCTATATGTCTTATTGCCAGGAACATTCGAGTATTATTTATTTTTTACTTTAGATAAACAAATGGAAACTTGTGAAGATTCTCACCAGTTCCCATATAGTCGTAAACAGCCCATCCTTCTCTCAATGTTCTTATCTTAAATCTATGCAGTTGCAGAATTTTAAAAGAACAGTCAATTTGAAGAGTGTAGCAGCACAGCCAAGGGAGTGATAATGGAGAAAAAGAGAAAGAGAGGTAATAAGACGGGTTTGAAAATGAAGATGAAAAAGGAAATGCTTAGTCTAGCAGGTTAAAAAAAAAAGGCTCAGTGAAGACAACTCCACCAAATTTGGCACCGATAATATAGCTGGCTGGCTTACCACCTCATATTTACCAACAACTTTCAATCTGTGATTCTCTTTGGAGCCATAATGCTTAGCACTGCAAATCATCCTCTGAAAGAACTTTCAAATCTTCGAAACCTACTGATAAAATTACCTGTCTGCTGCTGAGCTGAATGCAATGTCCATTGTTTGTCTGTAAACTTTCTCTGGAGTTGAAAGAAAAAGAAAACAAAAAAAGAAGTATTAATGTGTGCAGCATGTATCGTGTAGGTATTCTTCCTCTTTGGATCAGGCTAAGCTAAGAAATTCATTTAACCTTTTAGTGTCAAGTTTGATAGACCCAAGGTGACACTGTATTTTTTCATTGTGCTCTACAGTTTATGAGTGCAATAAACCTGAAGGAAAAATTGATGTTGACAAAGATTGTATCTATATTTTTCTTCTCCTCCTGGTAAGATGGAAAAGTGACAAGTGTCACTTTTAAAAAGCAGTAGCCTCACATACAATGTAAGGACAAGGTTAGTCATCAATCATGTCTTTTCATAAGTTTTCACTGATAAGTTTTACTTTGGACCTACAATCTTTGAACCTTGCTTCAGCTTTTGTCCCAGAATCAGAGATTCATTCATTCATTCACAGATACATGGATTTTTAAGGCCAGAAAGGACAATTACAATCATCTCGTGTGTCCTTTTACATTACACAGGCCACAGAGTTCAAACTTTCATTCTTCTTACCCCTCTTCTTTCACAAATGTTTTCACATCGTTCTTCTCTTGCACTCTGTTGCTTACTAAACTCATTGTGCTGCTTAAATCTTGTTCAGTACTGCCTCTGCCCCCACTTCTCCTCATTTAGGATGTGTTCCTGCCATGAATCTCTCACAGAATAACTCTTGCATAAATCTTGAAACTAACAACCTACAGCAATTGCTCGTTAAACTCAGAGAATGTTACTCCAGTATCTTTAAAAATGCACATCATCTACTAGTATTCATCAGTAGAGACTATCTTCCCTGACCCTAAATGTTTATCAACTAATCTCTTGAAATCTATGTATTTAACAAGTGTTTTTCCAGAAAACATCTTTATCTTAGTAAATATAAAAGACTTAAAGTTGCCATTTTTATTCATATCCATATCTGACACTTCACCAAGACTCAGACTCTCATTTCTTTCCCCCCGCCCCCATATCTGAATCTGTCTCTTTCCTTCTCTGTCTGCCTCATAAAAGTTTAAATGCAAAGGACTTCTCAGTTCACAGGTAAAATAAATTGTCAATGTGTGTCTGGTAATGGTTCACAGCCTTTTATTCCCCCCACCCCTCATACAAAAATTAATGGGATGCACCAATCTGCCATTGTGTCCTTGACATGTAATTTGTTATAAATAATAATACAAATGATTACAGAGAAAGCTACTACTGCTAGGAGTGCATCAGTTTTCCAGCACGGGGATAAATAAGACAGCTCTCTCTGTGGGTGACTCTGTCATCACGTTTTGTACTGGCGTTACCCAGCAGGCTTAACAACATGAGTCCTGTCATGGCTAATCTCAAAGTTTCTTCAGAGAGAAGCTGGAGGGCTAAAGCCCTTTTTAAAGAGAAATAACTAAAAGGAGTTAAAAATAAGTGGCTCTCCGATGGGCCTCTGTGTCGAATCTATTTAATTGCCCACAAGTTGCATATCTTCCCTTCTTCTTATTATTGCAAAACCTGCTGCATTTCTGTGGTACAGCAGTTACTCAGGTTTTATCTTCTACAGAGACAAGCTGTAATTTCTTTTATAGGGAAAAGGGAAAAAAGGCTCATAACAGAGCAGGCAATTACAGGAGCAACAGTCAATGCCAAGTATAGGAGAAATTGTTGCCTTGTTATTCAGGTGCAAGCCTGAGAATCAAAAGTCTTGGAATGTGTAGCAGTTCTGCCCTATACCTGTGTGGGTAATGTACTTAGGCTTAACAGTAAACTGGAGAGATTTACAGGGAAACTCTTTTTTAATCCCTCTCCCAACCTTGAAAACGATTTCACCTTGTTACTGATAGTAGCTGTTGATATGTCCAGGTTCTTTATATTGTGGTACCACTTAGGAAGCCTTATTTATATACAACTATGCAAACTGCTGTACAAATAAATATCATGAATTAATCATTAACCAGAACAATTTAAGAATATCAAGTCCTGTCTGGTTTTTTTTTTTTTTAATTTATATTTGAACACAAAACACATTTTCTGTGAAAATGTGTATCTATTAGTCACATCTCTTTGATGAATTACTGTTGAGAAGTATGTTACAGGTTCAGAATAGTCGAGCGGAAGATTTGACAAATCACAAAGATCACCGAAACATGGACAGAAAAATAGTTGAAGGTTATACTTTACACTTGTCCTGCTGATTTGGGTTATTTTTTTCCTAAAATAAGCTTTCTTTTTGTGCTTTCAGCATACTGGAAAGTATAATTCTGATTATTCCATACTCTTTTATGGGTGGATGAGCTATGTTGTTCATACTGAACTGAGGCTATAAGTGACGCAATTTGTCATCAATCACGTATCATCTGGTGCATTATGGCGATGTAGTTTGTTGGAGGAGTACACGTCATTGGAAAGAATGAGTGTCAGTAACCTGTTCAGACTCCAGTAAGTGAAGGCAAGCAACATGAAGCCCTCATTTCAGATTTAATACAAACAAAACTCAATCAAAAAATGATTAAGCATATCTTCCATTCTAAAGAAACGTTTTTCAAAAATTACATTCCTTGCAGATCTTTTTATTTCATTTTTTTCATTCTGATTCATGAAAAAAAGTATTAACATTATGATATTTGTATTTCCCCAGAACAATAAATTTCCTCATCTTATTATTTATCTTTTGTGTTACTAAAAAGCCTCAGAGCATCCATTATGATAGCATTTATATAACTGTGGATAATAGTCTGCTTTTGCCACCAGCAGTTTACAACTGAAATAAGCAGTATTATCAGGTTATATTTTCTGTCCCAAAAGTTCAAGACCCAAACTATTTTCCCTTATAGAAAGGACATTATTATAATCAATGGCAGGTACTTTCAAGAACAGTGCATCCTCCACTGCTCAAGCAGGTCTCCCATTTCTCACTCACAATCATAGTCACGCATCCTATTATATAGTGAGAACACGAGGTCCAGTAAATTGTTCTGAAAAAGCAGGAATGTATGTATTTCAGTGTTTGCAAGGCAGGAGCAATGTCGTTAATTACCTTTAACCACCTCATAAAGGAACATTCCCGTTAGACTAATGAAGGAAATATCTCACGGGAAGTGACAGAGAAGGTAAAGTGAGGGCATCAAATCAATTATATTCATTAGCAGAGGGATGTAGACGAATTTCTTTTTTTCTTTAACAGGATTGCGAAAGAAATGGCAAAATATTTTGGAATAATAAGAGATTGTGTTAGTATCTCTCTCTAATGATCTAAAAGTACAAATTCTACATTCAGAACCCCAAAACCTTATTAACTATCTAATAGAAACCATGGAAGATTTTCGGAGGAACCACTATACATTCCCAGTTTGGAACAGTACAACCAGGAGCCACAGGTGCTTAGGCCTTCAGAAACTTGGTGTTTGATTTATTTGGTTGTACCATTTTGGGGCCTGCCTTGAAAATCTTACATCAAAAAATCTTGATCTACATTTATATGCAACTGTTGTTTATGCTTAACAGCTTGATTTGCAGCATAGATAAGAGTTCTGAAATAAAGCTAGCATTTACTGACAAGCTTTATGTCACTGTTTTAAATACTGCCGTGGAAAATAAGAATTTAAGACCAAAAAAACCCCTCAACCTAACCACAACCCAAATCCTAAGCAAACAGACAATAACCATCAGTATTAGGAAACTGTTTCATTGAATTGTACTCTACATACGAAATGATCAGGTTTCTCTTCAGTCTCTAGAGGTACCCTCTAATCAATTTCTACTTACAAACCTGTTTCCTCTTCATTGATGGGGAATGGCTGCATAAGGATTAAAAAAATTAAAGGCCTTTCCAAATGCACTTAAAACCTGACAGATCTAAATTGCAGGCTCCAGATTGTTGTGAAATTTAGTTCTAATAACTGGATGGTCTGGCTGGTACTTTTATAGGAGGTCTGAGCTATTAGAAATATTATCAATAATACAACCAGACTATAAAGTACAAATACTCTAAAGTAGTCAAGACACATCTTTGTGTTGTCCTATAAAGGAGGGTTGCTTTGTTCCAGCTGCCATCAGGAATATTATGGAGAATAGTATTATGGGATAGAATACAGCATACACGGTGCCCTTCAGCTAAGGAGTAGCTGCTGCAAATACTGAGGCGGAATGAAAAACACATCCTTGAAATACAATTTTGTTTCATAACCTGATATTAGAAATAATGTAAATTTAACTATATGATTAATCTTCTCTGTTTCCTATTTCCTTATTTTTATATCCACTGAAATTAATTCCTTTAAGCAAACAGTCTTTCTTTTTCTTTCTCCTGTTTTCCCCATATTTTTTCATTTGTGTCATTCTTCGAAGAGAAGTACCCACACCCTCCAGTTTAGTTTAGAAATAAATCAATATCTTTCAAAAGTAGAAGGCATGTACACTCATTGAAAATAGCAGAAAGACTTGACTGCGGACAAGTCGAATGTTAAAACTTAATAAAAACAGGATGAAAAGATTAGTGTGAGAAACAAGATGCTAAAGTTTCTAAAATAAAAGAAAGTAACAATAAAAAGTTTTTCATATCCATCAAAAGTAAGAAACTTGCCAAAGAGTTTATGGGATTTACAAATGACCAAGATGTAAAAGAATCATACAAAGTAGATAATGTCATAACAGAAAAGGAAAATTAATTCTTCATATCAATGTTCACAGTGAAGAAGAGGAATTCTGTTGCTTCTCTGCATGTGAATATCAGTATCAAAATGAAGTGTCACCAGAGGAGACTTTAGACATATCAATAAAAAATAACAAATCATTGGCACCAGAAGGTATTTACCTAACAGTCCGAAATGAATTAAAATATATAATTACTGAATTAAAAATGTTTAAAAGCCTATTGCTTCAAGGTTAGAGGTCACGGCATAAGGGTATGGGGAGGAAAGGGAAGGTGTGGGAAGGTGCGGAAAAGGAAGGGAAGGTGCGGGAAGGTGCGGCACGGTGCGGGAAGGGAAAGGAAGGGAAGGGAAAGTGGGGGAAGGTGCGGGAAGGTGCGGGAAGGTGCGGGAAGGTGCGGGAAGGGAAGGTGAGAGAAGGGAAGGTGCGGGAAAGGAAGGTGCGGGAAAGGGAGGGGAAGGCACGGGAAAGGAAGGCGTGTGAAGGGAAGGCACAGGAAGGGAAGGCGAGGGAAGGTGCGGGAAGGTGCGGGAAGGTGCGGGCAGGAAAGGGAAGGTGCGGGCAGGAAAGGGAAGGTGCGGGAAGGTGTGGGAAGGGAAGGTGCGGGAAGGTGCGGGAACAGAAGGTGCGGGAAGGTGCGTGAAGGGAAGTTGTGGAAGGGAAGGTGCTGGCAAGTGCGGGCAGGTGCGGGCAGGTGCGGGAAGATGCTAGAAGGGAAGGTTTGGGAAGGGAAGGTTTGGGAAGGGAAGGTTTGGGAAGGGAAGGTTTGGGAAGGGAAGGTTTGGGAAGGGAAGGTTTGGGAAGGGAAGGGAAGGGAAGGTTTGAGAAGGTTTGGGAAGGGAAGGTTTGGGAAGGGAAGGTTTGGGAAGGGAAGGGAAGGTTTGGGAAGGGAAGGGAAGGTTTGGGAAGGTTTGGGAAGGGAAGGTTTGGGAAGGGAAGGTTTGGGAAGGGAAGGGAAGGTTTGGGAAGGTTTGGGAAGGTTTGGGAAGGGAAGGGAAGGGAAGGTTTGGGAAGGGAAGGGAAGGTTTGGGAAGGTTTGGGAAGGTTTGGGAAGGTTTGGGAAGGTTTGGGAAGGTTTGGGAAAGGAAGGTTTGGGAAGGGAAGGTTTGGGAAGGGAAGGGAAGGTTTGGGAAGGGAAGGGAAGGGAAGGGAAGGTTTGGGAAGGGAAGGGAAGGTTTGGGAAGGGAAGGTTTGGGAAGGGAAGGTTTGGGAAGGTTTGGGAAGGGAAGGTTTGGGAAGGGAAGGGAAGGTTTGGGAAGGGAAGGTTTGGGAAGGGAAGGTTTGGGAAGGGAAGGTTTGGGAAGGGAAGGGAAGGTTTGGGAAGGGAAGGGAAGGTTTGGGAAGGTTTGGGAAGGTTTGGGAAGGGAAGGGAAGGGAAGGTTTGGGAAGGGAAGGGAAGGTTTGGGAAGGTTTGGGAAGGTTTGGGAAGGTTTGGGAAGGTTTGGGAAGGTTTGGGAAGGGAAGGGAAGGGAAGGGAAGGGAAGGTTTGGGAAGGGAAGGTTTGGGAAGGGAAGGGAAGGTTT
>WNMG01000112.1:1780-46707 GCA_009769605.1 Bucorvus abyssinicus
AGCCCTCCCCTACACCAACCTGAAAACCCCTCCCCGCAACTCCCACCCCAGCCCTCGTCCTTCATCTTCGCTTTCAGACTCCCAGATCTGAATCTTTCCTTGACAACAACCAAGGGAATAGGATATTGAGTCTGTGGCCCCCACACACCCCCAGCAGATCTGTGCACACTAACCCAGCCTCCCACCAGCGCTCTAATCCTCCACCTGCCCCAAACCCAGCCAGCCTCAGGGCACCTGGGGCCCCCACTGGAGTCCCCACATCCCAAACCCCCCAACAGAGGAAAAAGAGAGGGATGCAGGGAGAATGAGCCAGAGAATACCAAGACCCCCAGGGGGCAGAATCAGGTTTCTTCCAACCACATTTTGTTTGTTTGTTTTATGCAAATGCAGCCATGAAACAAGGGCTGGGGGACAAGGAGGAGGAGAACTTGAGAAAAAAAGCCCAAAACCCATGGGTGGGGGGAGAGAAACAGAAATAAGGATAAGGGGGAAGGTAATGAAAACAAAAAGGCAGAGCAGAGAAAAGAAGAAACAAGGACAAGGAAGAGAATGAGAATGGGGAGAGAAAGGAGAAAAGTGAGAGCAAAGGGAGAAAAAAGGTCAGGGAGAAGAATGAAGATGAGGGACAGGATAAAGCAGGGAAACACTAAGAGACAGAGAATGGGGAAGACAGCAGAGAAGCAAATAGGGGAGTAGAGGGAAGGTACATGGGAGTGCCAAAAAAAAAGAAGGGAGGGGGGGAAGTGGAGGAGCAAAGAACCACCCACCACAGGAGCACTGAGCTCTCATCTCCTATGTTGTCACATTCAGGGCTGCTGTAGACACAGCCAAACCTGACCCTGGCACACACAGGGACCAGAGAACCACTAATGGAAACAAGAACTTGGGAACAAGCCAGGAAACTTAGACAAGACCCCCCGCACGCTCACCAGACACTAAGCAGCATCCCAGTACGAATGTGAGGGAGACTTGAGGTCAGCACAAGTCCACAGCTACCAGTGCCCAGCCAGGGCACTGCTCAGCACAGCGGACACTGCCACACGGGGAGGAGCAGGGAAACAGTAGCACCCTAAAAGAGCTTCCCCCATTGCCCCCATCAGGGTCCAATCCCAAGACCACCACCACCCTGTACCTGTGCTGCTGGAGCGTCCTGCTCTCCCAACAGGCCCCTGCCCTCCCCTCTGCTCCTGGGAGAGGGAGCAGAAAAGACAGAAAACTCAGGACCACAGATGGAGACTGGGATGGGCAGGAACCAGACCTGAAATCCTGCTCTCATTGGTGCTGGCCAAGGCTGAGACACCTCAGGAGCACAGCTCCCCTAGGTGAGCACCAACTACAGGGAAAAGCAAAGAACAAAGAAAACAATAGCATCAGATATCTCTGCTAATTCCACATTCATCTTCACTACATTTCCAGCAGCTCATCTTCAAGCTCAGTTCCCAAACACCCAACACAACCCAGAGCTTCCCTTACCAGCAGCACAGGTGACGATCCTCAGCAGCTCCCAGCCAAGGCAGGCAGCTCACCAAAGAGCTGCTGCTCCCGCACAGTCACTAACTCACCAGCAAGAACTCAGTCCCACACCAGCTCTGACTGAGCTCACTCAGGGCCGGCCCCGGCCCTTTTGAGACCCCAGCTCTGCCCTCACGGGCTCCACCTGAGCTCCTGCCCGATTGCCCCCACCTGGACACGGGCCGGGCCGCCCCGCTGCCCATTCCTCGCTCCCGGCCGCACCTGAGCTCCCCAGGGCTGAGCTCCGGCTTTGACAGGCGGGATCTGCACAGCCTGGACCCCTCTGCCAGCCCAGATCGGCCCCGCTGGGGGGGGGTCCTTTCGCGGCGCAGGAACCGCGCTCCGGCCCCGCCCCAGCCCAGCCAATCGGAGCGCGCCCCTTCAATCCGCCGCCGTTCCCCTCTCGTCTCTGAATCCGGCCCGGCCCGCCCCTTCAATCGGGCCGTCCCTCTCCTCCCTGCACCGTCCAATCTGAGCCCGATCCTTCCATTCGGCCCCCCATTCCCCGCCCATCCCTGATACAGCCAATCCCAGACCGATTTTTCAATCCTGTTCCTCCCACTCATCTCTGACCCGACCAATCAGAGCCTGCCCCCTTAACCCGGCCTGCCGCGCTCTCTCTCTGCTCCAGCCAATCCCGGCTCGTTACTTCAATCCGGACCCGCCCCCGCCCGGCTCCCCAGCCCTGTCACCCCCGGTCCCCGCAGGCCCCAATCCCGCCGCCGCGGCTCAGGAACAACGCGGGATCCCGGCTCCGCTGCCGCAGCCCCGGTAGCCGGTGTTGTGTGCCGGGGAGGGCGGGCAGTGGCTCCGCAGCGAGGCCGCTCCCGGACCCCGTTCCAGACCCCAGAGCTGGGAAGAGCCGGAGCTGGCCGGGACCCAGCGCCGTGGGCACCGCCCGGGCCGGGAGCTCTCCAGGACTGCAGGGGGCCGCGGCAGAGCGGGGTGCCAGGGCAGAACGGGGCTTCCTGCGCCTCTGGCCAGGTCGCCCCTCCCCAAGAGGCGGTGGCGGGATCGGTGTCTGCGTGGGAACGCCGGGGCCGGGGAGACGGGCGGGGCGGGGCCGGATTGAAGGGCTGGGCCAGCATTGGTGGGAGTGGAGACGGGGGGGGGGGGCGTTTGTTCGGATTGGCCCAAGCGGGTGCGGCCTGTCTGGCCGGGATTGGCTGAGCCGGAAATACCCCGCGAACCGGGAATCGCAGTAAAGCAGCAGGTGAGAGGGGTCTTAATAATGATCTTATGAAGAGCAATAAAACTTTTATGGTATTATTTTATCTTGATATTATTTTATTTGCACCAGCAGCCCTCCTGCCCCGGGGGGAACAGAGAACTGGAGGCCACGGAGTGGGGTTGGGACAACACAGACCAAAAGAAGGGGACAAGAGGGGAACCCAAAGAAGGGAACACGGTGGGGACACACCAAAAAGAGGAGGAACCAAAAGGAGGAGAGGGAGCGAAATGCAGAAGGGGACAAGGAGGGGAGAAGGGAGACAGGGAAAAGGGGTCGAGGGGACCAGGGGTGAGAAGGAAGAAAGGGACAAGGAGGGGAGAGAGAAAAGGAAAAGGGGGAAGACGGGGTGGGAGAGGAAGAAGGGGACAAGTTGGGGTGGGTAGGGTGACAAACAAGAAGGAGACAAGAGGACAAGAGTGTGGAGGCGGCAAAAGGAAGATGGGGACAAGGTGGGAGAATGGACAGAAGGATGGGAACACGGGAAAGGAAGTGGAAAAGGGGCAGGAGGAACAAAAAAAGAAAGAACAAAAAAAGAAAGAGATCAAGAAAAGATATCAAGAAACAAACTGTGATGTGCAACAGGCCCGAGGGAAGACAAGAGGAAGGAGAAAGGGATACAGAAAACAGGTGAAGGACAGGGAGCAGAAGAGAGCAGGACATGGTGACCAGGAGAGGGACAAGGAGCAGGATGCCAAGTGAGAGAGAGACAACAAGCGCAGCAGAGAGAATGGAGAGGTGGAGCCTGAGAGAAACAACAGGGCCAGAGAGATGGAGCAATTAATAAGAGGGCCAAGGAGCAGCACAAAGGGTCAGAGAGACTGAGTAATGGACAGGGAGGAGAACGGGGACAGTGAGATCCAGAGTGAGGAAAACCAGCGACAGCCCGAGAAAGGTGGAGAGGAAGAAAGGGAAGGGGAGGGAGGAGAGGGACAGGAAGGCAGGGACACGGAGCAGCACCTGCAGGCGCAGAGAGGAGAAGAACGGCAGGGAAGAGGCCAGAGACATTGTGGGGAAAGAGGCAGAGGCAGATCAGGACAGAGAGATGGAGAAGGGAAAAACAGCGATGGGCCGCAGGACAGAGATGGAAGGTGCAAAAAGAGGAGGGAGGGGGAGCAGGAGAAAACCACAGAGAGAAAAAGCAAAGGGAGTGGCAGAACGACCGAAAACGAGGGAGCAGGACAAAAAAAGAAATTGCAGCAACACGGAAAGAGCGGGGCCTGGGGGAGAGCCTCTCCTCCTCCCCCCAATTCCTCTGTTCTTCTGTCCAAGGGAACAATTCCAATAGCCATATGTTGTATGTTTTAATCTTAACTGCACAAACAAAGCCAAGTAGGTCAGGAAACAACCACCTCCCCTCTACAGAGACTTCCTCTCCCCCTCCCCAGGCTCCCTTCCCACAGCTCCCGACAGAGGCGCACACGCTGCCGGGCTGCTCCCAAAGAACACGCTGGCTGCGGAGCCAAAGCCCGCTGTGGGGCTGGTGAGGAATCCCCAGCCCCAGGCTCCTCCTCGGTGCTCCCCAGCTCACCTCAAACGCTCCTCCGGTTCTAGAGGCGGCCCGCACAGCGCCTGCAGAACCAGCGAGAAACGGTTCACCGAGCTGCCCCGGGAGTCTCTGCTCTGAGATGCCAACTCAGCCCTCAAGAGCCTCACGTCTCAGATCCCTCCTCGGTCGGTGCCTTGGTCTCTCCAAGCCTACGGGCGGCACCTGCAAAAGTCAAAGCCAAAGGCACGTGCTGAGGTGCTGCCCCAAACCCCAGCCTGCCTGCAGCCATCCCCACCTCCCGCTCCTTCAGCCGGACCGCTCACCTGCCCGGCCTCTGCCCTTCACAGTTGCCACGGGGAGGCTCGGGTCTCACCTGCACAACACAAACAACAAGGGACGCTTCAAACTTCACCGACAACGTGGAAAAGAACTGCTCCTGCAGCCCGCTCATCATCACTCACCTCGCCCGAGTCCCCTCCGGGGCCGATATCCCACTTCCCTCATCGCTTCACACCTTCAAAATAAAAAAAACAAACCCCAAATCCATAAGCCAGTTGTGCAGCCACCACTCACCTCTCCTCTCCGACACCACACACCGGCCCACCTTCTTCTGGCGCTGCGCTCGCCTCCTCTGTCACCCTTTGGCCCGGGGCTCGTCCCTCTGCACCTGCAATAACAGCACTGAATGAGTCACCCGGATGCTGATCGACAGCTCCACAAGCCCAGAGCTGTGGTTTCCGTTCAGGAACACCAGCCAGAGTCCAACAGTGGCCTGACGCGTGACGCACAAGAACAAAACATCCAGCTCTACGCGTACAGGCCTCAGCACCTTGGAGATCCCATCTGCTCAACCACCACTCCAGCAGCCTCTCCCACATGGTGCCAGCCATCCCCCTGACAGCCTCTCCTGCTGCCGAGGGCTGCAGGCTCCGAGGGGAACTGTACAGGCTGTAACTGGACAGTCTGGGCACAGCAACACTAACGATGGACAAGGACTGTCCTTCTTCCCCTGGCTGACACCGCTCTGGCCCTGGGCAGAGCAGCTCCAACCCCAGCACAGGGAGACTGACCCCGGACACACACAAGACAAATGACCTGACCTGGTCTCCATTTCAGGGCCCCAAACCAGCTCACCGTGTCCGCTATCGGATCCCCCTGGAGCCCCTCCCCACAGGAGATGTGGAGCTGAGGGGTGACGGGACCGCAGCCACCCCCACTGCCCACCACCACCCTGAACTCCCAGGGCCCCGCAGGCACCGTCGGGGATTCTGGGGAACCACGGAGGGCCCGGCCCCACGCCCCTGCGGGGCGACACCAGCATAGGCAAGACCGCGCTTGGTTCGTGCCGTTTGTGCAGCAGCACCGCTGGGCCCGCACCCTGCAACACCCCCGCAGGGAGCCGAGCAAAGCCGCCCCAGAGCACAGCCGCACCCAGCCCTTCCCCTCCCAGGTGGGCACCGGCATCCCGCACCACCTCGACACTTTCAGATCCTCGCTGGGACCGGCAAATGCAGCCTGGTCCCAGCGAGCAGCAGCCGGGGCGGATATGGGTGTCCCTGCACCGCCCGGTGCTGCTCCTGCACCCGCCAGCGCCTGCAGAACAGAATCCGGACCCGCCCATGGAGGCTCCTGCTGGGAGTTCCCCCAGCCCAGACCCACCGTGCCACCGCCGCAGAACGCACCCGGCCCCGCGGCCCCGCACCAGCCCGGCGCAGCTCCCGCAGACACAAGGCCCAGAGTGGAGCCACCGGCCCCGCCGCCGGTCTGCGCTCACGCACCTGCCCCAGGCCCGGGCCCTCCCCAGCCCTGGCCCCTACATGGCCCCAGGCCCTCGGATCACGGCAGGGCAGACACAGGCCCGGCACGATGCGAACGGAGCCGCACGACCAAAATTCGGTGAACTGGGGACAGCAGCCATCACCACCACAGCGCGGTGCCACCAGGCATGCGCGGCTCTCCCGGGCTGCAGTACCGGAATGTGTTCAGCAGGCAGCGACGCTAAGCACAGGCACCGCGCGTCCCTGCAACCACCGGGAGCACCAGTTCTGCCCCATCCACCTCCAGTTTATTCAGAACCTTCCAGTCACCTCCCAGTCACGTCCCAGTGCCCCCCAGTTCCTCCCAGTTACCCCCAGTCCCTCACTGTCACCCCCCAGTCACTCCCAGTGCCCCCCATCGCCTCCCAGTGCCTACCTGTTAACTTCCAGTGACAGCCAGTTTTTCCCAGTCCAGCTCCAGTTCATTCACATCCTCCCAGTCACCCCCAGTGACTCCCAGTACCCCCCACTTCCTCCCCATCACCTCCCAGTCACTCCCAGTGCCCCCTACTCCCTCCCAGTCACCTCCCCGTGCCGCCCAGGTCCTCCCGGTCACCAGCAGACTCTGCACACGGGGACGGCCCCTCACGGCCAGCACTGTCACGACCGGCAGCAAACCTGGGCCGGGGCCATCGACCGAGCAGCCCCAGACGCTGACAGCAGCGTCTCTGCCAAACAAACACCCCCCGCTGTACTTCGGCGCGGTACAAAAGGGACACGGCACAAAGCAGAGGAACGCACTCAGAAGCACGGCCACGAGAGGACTTGAGCCAAACGAGGGGCCCCGGCCAGCGGGGCACCTGCAAACACAACAGACCCGGCAGCAGCGGGAGGGATTTGGACGCCCCGAAACAGCGTTAAGACCCATCGATATGACTGCAAACAGCTTCTGAGCGCTCCCCGCAACGCTCCCGCTGCGGCTGGAAGGCGTCTCGTCCCTCCCTCGCGGCGCTGCAGCAGGAAGAGAACCCTGGGAGGCCGCCGGATGAGCTCGCTCCAAAATCAGAACTTGCGTCGGCAGATCCGCCGGCACGGTGACAGCTCTCGTGCTGCTGCTGCTGCTGCTGCGGCTCATCTTGCTGGCTCGCTCCATAAACCTGAAAACAAAGCGTAAAACTTTAACTAAAGAGCAAAAAGAAAAACAAGGAACGAGCGTCAGCCGGTCACCAGTCGGCACTAAAAAGCCCCGCGTGCGTTCACGCACAGCCCATCGCAATGCCCAAGGACTGGATTTTCCGCCTGCGTTCGTTTCCCTGGCACCGTCGTGAGCTGACGCCCGTCGACGGTCCGTCTCCAAAATGCACCGTTCTCTCTGCAACAGGGGGCTTTTCCCCCCCGCTCCCTGTGTCACACACTCGGCAGGGACGCCTGGCCGGCTGCACTGCCCGAGAGAGACGCTCCGGAGCCGCCAGGGAAACGCGCCACCGACCGACAGCGGGACACACACCCAGCGCTTCGCGGCGCTCCGTCCAGATGCCGGGGACAAAACCCCCTGAACGTTCCGCGGCTTCTCTTGGAAAACGCCGAGCACAAACACCCGCCCGCCCCAACACTCCTGGCGCACCGGCTGCTGCAGCCATCGGGCAGCGACGGCTCTAACAGCACTGCTCTGCACCGTACCGCTTGAACGCTTTCCTTCAGTTTCATTTACGAGAGTAAAAAAAGCCCAAATCGGTGAGATAAGAGACCCCCCGGATGGGTGCGCTGCTTTGGGCTCCGCCGCAGCGCCCAGAGGAACGCCTTTGTACGACACCTCAGCGCTTACAGCCGAGAACCCACAGACCGGCGACGCCACCGACCTCTGCCAGACGCGTACCCTGTCTGCCGGGGCCTTTGCCAGGAGAGGGACTGTTTCCTGTTCAAAGGGAGAGAAACGTCTCCTTGCCGAGGGCTCCTACTGCCACGGACCTCAGCGACGAGGATCCGCTCGGACGGCAAGTCCCCCAAACGCAGCTTCTTGGAACGAGAGAGGTTTCCACTTCAGGAAAGTCGCTTTTCCAACTGCAGTCAAAACTGCACCCTGCTCCTCGGGGCCTCAGCTTTGCTTTCAGAGGGCTGGCGCTCTGAACCCATCCTCCACGAGCACTCCGTCAGCTCACCGGCACAGTCCTGCAGCCGCCAGCTTCCCCGGCATCTCCCGCACTCGCAGCCACGCCTTGTCGAGACCCAGGCTCTGTCTTCTGTCTGCAGAGGCCTCCTCGCTCCAGCTGAAAAAGAAACCACAAAACGACAGACCCAGCTCTGGAGCCCCACGCGGGCGACACACGTACGCTGCGCCTCGCCTCGCCGCCGCTCTCTCGAGACAAGCCGTCACTGCGCACGCAGACGCGCACGGGACGCCCGCCCCAACCCCTGCTAGAGCGTCTCGACGCCGCTCCCAGGGAGAGACACCATGTCAGCAACTTACCCAGGAGACAGCGAAACCGCTACAGGAAAGGACCGAGGCTCCGCCTTCGAGGAAGCCAGGGCTTCTGGCAGAACGCCACGCCGCGGCACGCCCCTAGAAGGAAACAACAAACCCCACGCTATTAAACCATCTCGCCAGCCCTGAACGCTCCAGACAAAAGCCCCGTCCTGAAAAAGAAAAGAAACAAAACCACCAAAGCTGCAACCGAGCGTAACTTCTGCTGCGGCCGCAGCCGAACCCCGACCGCTCCTGCCTCCAGCCCAGCCAACGCCAGCCTGCCCCGTACACCCAGGACGACGGCCCTCGGCTGCAGGGCCCAAGGGGACGGCACTGGACGTCAGGGAAAGGGAGCCACAGCCAGAGGGGGGGCGAGGAGCACGGGAGCGGCAACCAGGCCCAGAGAGCTGGAGCAAAACTAAGAACGGCCATGGGCCCCAGGGCACAGAGGGAAGAACGAAGAAAGGGGACAGAGGCGTGAGCAGAGAGACACCGGCAGGGACACACCAAATCGGAAGGCAGGGACACGAAGCAACGCCTACAAGCGCAGAGAGGAAAAGAACGCCAGGGAACAGGCCCGAGAAACCAGAGCGGGGAAGAGAGTGACACAGAGCGGGACAAAGAGATGGGAAAGGGAAAAAAAGCGACGGGCTGCAGGACAGAGACAGGGGAGGACGAAAAGGTGAAACAGCAGAGGGAGCAGGACACGAGAAGAGACAGAGGAGAGGTACAGGGGAGGGGACAAACGAAAAATCAAAGAAAAAAGAAGAAAATCATAGCAGCCTGGGAAAAAGAGGGTCCAGGGGAAGGGCAGGGAAGGATCAGGACAGACGAGAGGGGGGACAGGGCCCCGAGGACCCGCCACTCACCACAGCTCTCGCTCCCGCCAGGAGCCTTGGACGGCTCAGAGGCTTCTTTCTCCTTCTCTCCTCCCTTCCTCTCCCAGAGCTCCCGTCACGGGGCCGTTCTCCACCCACGAGAACTCGCGGGCATCTCACGGCTCTCAGGAGACCACGCTGCCCGGACACGCGGCCTCGCTCGCTCCTGCACGACGCGGCCGTACCGCGCTCTGGGTGACACGCACAGACCCTGCGGGGCGTGTTGGCGGTCTGGCCGGCTGCGCACTGCCAAGAAGGCTCCTCCCTCACCTGCAGACACCGGCTCTCTCTCGCCTGCAGCAGCAGGCAGCTGCCTCTCCATTTCTTCTGCTTCACCTCGCTCCGGCCTCTGCAGCTTCAGCCAACAGCAGCTCCTGTCCGCAGCCAGCAAATGCTCCGGGGACCCCTTTGTGCCCCCACGCCGGGAGGAGAGCCAGGCCAGGCAGAAACAACCCTCGCAAGGCTGAGCAGGGGGCACTCAACTGCATCCCCGGGGACGGACAGACGGACACCCGCATCCTCGGCGCGGCCGCTGTGAGAGGGAGAGAAAAAACAGCCCCGTTACGACCATAGATCGCCCCTGGCCGCAGCCCCTGCTTCCACAGGAGCCACTGGAGCCCCACGCAGGGCCAGCTTGCCCCATCAGCACAGGGCTCGCGGGCGACCTGCGGCTACAGGACAGGCCTCCGGGGGAGGCTCAGGGCGAGCTCTGGCGACTTGGAGGGGGGCGCCCGGCGTTCGCGCCTGGCGGGTTCTCCCCCTCCTTCCCCTCTGCCCTTCCATCTGCTCCCGGGGACCTGCCCAGGGCTGCCGGCACCCGGCTCGCCTCCAGCGGACCGGCACCTCGCCGCAGCGGGCGCTTTGAGGCTTCCCGTCCCGCCAGCGCCGGGCCACCGGCGGGCAGCGCACACCCCCGCACCCGACCAAGGGGCTCACTCACCTCAGCCACGGGCTCAACCCGCACCCGCCGCCGCCGCCGCCGCATCCCGGAGCCGCGGCCCCGCGCGTCGCCATGCTCCCCGCCGGCGGGGAGCGCGGGGCTCCTCCGCGGCCGAAACCCGCACGGAACCCGCCACGAAACTCCGCCTCGCCGCACGCGCCCGGGAGCAGCGCGTCTGCCCGGCCGCCCGCTCCGCGGCAACTACCGCTCCCGGCGTGCTCCGGGAGCCAGCTCGGCCGGCCGGAAAGCCCGTGCCCCGGACTGCAGCTCCCGGCAGGCCGCGGGAGGCCCCGCCCCTGCCGCCGGACCGGCGGGGACTCCGAGTTGTCGCGCGGCACCGGGCAGGCCCCGCCGCACCGCCACGGCTCCCGCTAGGCCCCGCCGCAGGCCCCGACACAGAGCGGCCCCACACTCTGTGGTTCGAGAGCGGAAGCGGCTGCCAGTCCTCCGAAAGTCGCACGCTGTGGCTCGGCGGTCCTCCCGCCAGCCGGCTGTGCCCGTCAGTCGCCGCGCATGCGCAGCTCTCCCGGGCTGGAACGCGTACAGCACGCGGCGACACTGAGCACAGACACCGGGCGCCCCTGCGACCGCCGGGGACTGCCAGTCGTGCCCAGTGCACCTCCAGTTTGTTCAGATCCTCCCAGTGACCACCAGTGCCCTCCAGTCCCTGCCAGTCACCTCCTAGTGCCCCCCAGTTCCTCCCAGTCACGCCCAGTCCCTCCCAGTCACAACCCCGAGTGACTCCCAGTGCCCCCCAGTCACCTGCCAGTGCCTACCAGTTCACTTCCAGTGACAGCCAGTTCCTCCCAGTCCAGCTCCAGTTGATTCAGTTCCTCCCAGTGCTCCCCAGTCCCTCCCAGTCACCTCCCAGTAACCCCCAGTTCCTCCCTGTCACCTCCCAGGGACTCCCAGGGCTCCTCCCGCCCTCACACTCACATCCCAGTGCCCCCCAGTTCCTCCCAGCGTCCTCCACTCCTGCCCAGTCACCACCCAGCTCTTCCCAGTCAACCCCCAGTCACGCCCAGTCACCTGCCTCTACCTCCCAGTGCCCCTCAGTCCCTCCCAATCACCTCCCAGTAACACCCAGTCCCTCACAGTTACCCACCAGGCAGCTCCCAGTGCCTACCAGTTCGCTGCCAGTGACAGCCACGTCTCCACAGTCCAGCTCCAGTTCATTCACATCCTCCCACTCACCCCCAGTGACTCCCAGTGCCCCCCACTTCCTCCCAGTCACCTCCCGCTGATTCCCAGGGCCCCTCAGGCCCTCTCAGTCACCTCCCAGAACCTCCCAGTTCCTCCCACTCACCTCCCGGTGCCTCCCAGTGGCACACAGTCCCACCAAGTCACCACCCACCTCTTCCCAGTCAACCCCCACTCCCTCCCAGTACCCCCCAGTCACCTGCCAGTGCCTACCAGTTCACTTCCAGTGACAGCCACTTCCTCCCAGTCCAGCTCCAGTTTACTCAGATCGTCCCAGTGGCCCCCAGTTACTCCCAGTCACTCCCAGGGCCCCTCAGACCCTCCCAGTGCCCCTCAGACCCTCCCAGTGCCCACCAGTCAATTTCCAGTGGAAGCCACTACTTCCCAGTCCAGCTCCACTTCATTCAGTTCCTCCCAGTCACTCCCAGTGCCCCCACTCCCTCACAGTCACCCGACAGCCCACCCCAGTGGCCCCCCCGCCTCACCGCCCGCTGCCTCCCACCGCGCGGCTCTCCGCGCCTGCACTAACGCAATTGTTTCGCCAGGCGGCGACACTGAGCACATACACCCCAGCCGCACCGCCCAGGCACCGCCTCCCGAGCTCAGGGCAACCGCACTGCGCAGCCGCCGCTCCACGGCTTCAGCCGACTCACTACGCATGCGCAACTCCCGAGCTGAGGCCAACCGCACTGCGCAGCCGCCGCTCACGAGCTGAGGGCAGCCGCCGCTCCCGAGCTCAGGGCAACCGCACTGCGCAGCCGCCGTTCCACGGCTTCAGCAGACTCACTGCGCATGCCTGCTGCCCGCACTTCGGGCGCCTCGCTGCGCCTTGCCCGTTCCTTCGACTTCCAGTGACAACCAGTTCCTCCCAGTCCCGACCAGTCACCACCCAGCTCTTCCCAGTCAAACCCCAGTCACCTGCCTCTAACTCCCAGTGCCCCCCAGTCCCTCCCAGTCACCTCCCAGTGCCCCCAGTTCCTCCCAGTCACCTCCCAGTAGCCCTCAGTTCCTCCCAGTCACCCCCCCACAAAGTGACTCCCTGTGTGCCCCAGTCAGCTCCCAGTGCCTACCAGTTCACTTCCAGTGACAGCCACTTCTTACTAGTCCAGCTCCAGTTCATTCACATCCTCCCACTCACCCCCAGTGAAGCCCAGTGCCCCCCACTTCCTCCCAGTCACCTCCCAGTAACACCCGGTCCCTCACAGTTACCCACCAGGCAGCTCCCAGTGCCTACCAGTTCACTTCCAGTGACAGCCACGTCTCCACAGTCCAGCTCCAGTTCACTCACATCCTCCCACTCACCCCCAGTGACTCCCAGTGCCCCCCACTTCCCCCCAGTCACCTCCTGGTGATTCCCAGGGACCCTCAGGCCTTCTCAGTCACCTCCCAGAACCTCCCAGTTCCTCCCACTCACCTCCCAGTGGCACACAGTCCCACCAAGTCACCACCCACCTCTTCCCAGTCAACCCCCACTCCCTCCCAGTACCCCCCAGTCACCTGCCAGTGCCTACCAGTTCACTTCCAGTGACAGCCACTTCCTCCCAGTCCAGCTCCAGTTTACTCAGATCGTCCCAGTGGCCCCCAGGTCCTTCCAGTCACTCCCAGTCATTCCCAGGGCCCCTCAGACCCTCCCAGTGCCCACCAGTCAATTTCCAGTGGAAGCCACTACTTCCCAGTCCAGCTCCACTTCATTCAGTTCCTCCCAGTTCCTCCCAGTCACTCCCAGTGCCCCCCACTCCCTCACAGTCACCCGACAGCCCACCCCAGTGCCCCCCCCGCCTCACCGCCCGCCGCCTCCCACCGCGCGGCTCTCCGCGCCTGCACTAACGCAATTGGTTCGCCAGGCGGCGACACTGAGCACAGACACCCCAGCCGCACCGCCCAGGCACCGCCTCCCGAGCTCAGGGCAACCGCACTGCGCAGGCGCACTGCTCCACGGCTTCAGCCGCCGCGCCGCCCATGCCTGCTGCCGGCACTTCGGGCGCCTCGCTGCGCCTTGCCCGGTCCTTCGACTTCCAGTGACAACCAGTTCCTCCCAGTCAAACCCCAGTCCCTCCCAGTACCCCCTAGTCGCCTCCCAGTGCCTACCAGTTCCCTTCCAGTGACAGCCACTTCTTCACGGTCCAGCTCCAGTTCATTCACATCCTCCCAGTCACCCCCAGTGACTCCCAGTACCCCCCCACTTCCTCCCCATCACCTCCCAGTCACTCCCAGTGCCCCCTACTCCCTCCCAGTCACCTCCCCGTGCCGCCCAGGTCCTCCCGGTCACCAGCAGACTCTGCACACGGGGACGGCCCCTCACGGCCAGCACCGTCACGACCGGCAGCAAACCTGGGCCGGGGCCATCGACCGAGCAGCCCCAGACGCTGACAGCAGCGTCTCTGCCAAACAAACACCCCCCGCTGTACTTCAGCGCGGTACAAAAGGGACACGGCACAAAGCAGACGAACGCACTCAGAAGCACGGCCACGAGAGGACTTGAGCCAAACGAGGGGCCCCGGCCAGCGGGGCACCTGCAAACACAACAGACCCGGCAGCAGCGGGAGGGATTTGGACGCCCCGAAACAGCGTTAAGACCCATCGATACGACTGCAAACAGCTTCTGAGCGCTCCCCGCAACGCTCCCGCTGCGGCTGGAAGGCGTCTCGTCCCTCCCTCGCGGCGCTGCAGCAGGAAGAGAACCCTGGGAGGCCGCCGGACGAGCTCGCTCCAAAATCAGAACTTGCGTCGGCGGATCCGCCGGCACGGTGACAGCTCTCGTGCTGCTGCTGCTGCTGCTGCTGCTGCGGCTCATCTTGCTGGCTCGCTCAATAAACCTGAAAACAAAGCGTAAAACTTTAACTAAAGAGCAAAAAGAAAAACAAGGAACGAGCGTCAGCCGGTCACCAGTCGGCACTAAAAAGCCCCGCGTGCGTTCACGCACAGCCCATCGCAATGCCCAAGGACTGGATTTTCCGCCTGCGTTCGTTTCCCTGGCACCGTCGTGAGCTGACGCCCGTCGACGGTCCGTCTCCAAAATGCACCGTTCTCTCTGCAACAGGGGGCTTTTCCCCCCCGCTCCCTGTGTCACACACTCGGCAGGGACGCCTGGCCGGCTGCACTGCCCGAGAGAGACGCTCCGGAGCCGCCAGGGAAACGCGCCACCGACCGACAGCGGGACACACACCCAGCGCTTCGCGGCGCTCCGTCCAGATGCCGGGGACAAAACCCCCTGAACGTTCCGCGGCTTCTCTTGGTAAACGCCGAGCACAAACACCCGCCCGCCCCAACACTCCTGGCACACCGGCTGCTGCAGCCATCGGGCAGCGACGGCTCTAACCGCGCCGCTCTGCACCGTACCGCTTGAACGCTTTCCTTCAGTTTCATTTACGAGAGGAAAAAAAAGCCCAAATCGGTGAGATAAGAGACCCCCCGGATGGGTGCGCTGCTTTGGGCTCCGCCGCAGCGCCCAGAGGAACGCCTTTGTACGACACCTCAGCGCTTACAGCCGAGAACCCACAGACCGGCGACGCCACCGACCTCTGCCAGACGCGTACCCTGTCTGCCGGGGCCTTTGCCAGGAGAGGGACTGTCTTCTCTTCAAAGGGAGAGAAACGTCTCCTTGCCGAGGGCTCCTACTGCCACGGACCTCAGCGACGAGGATCCGCTCGGACGGCAAGTCCCTCCAACGCAGCTTCTTGGAACGAGAGAGGTTTCCACTTCAGGAAAGTCGCTTTTCCAACTGCAGTCAAAACTGCACCCTGCTCCTCGGGGCCTCAGCTTTGCTTTCAGAGGGCTGGCGCTCTGAACCCCTCCTCCACGAGCACTCCGTCAGCTCACCGGCACAGTCCTGCAGCCGCCAGCTTCCCCGGCATCTCCCGCACTCGCAGCCACGCCTTGTCGAGACCCAGGCTCTGTCTTCTGTCTGCAGAGGCCTCCTCGCTCCAGCTGAAAAAGAAACCACAAAACGACAGACCCAGCTCTGGAGCCCCACGCGGGCGACACACGTACGCTGCGCCTCGCCTCGCCGCCGCTCTCTCGAGACACGCCGTCACTGCGCACGCAGACGCGCACGGGACGCCCGCCCCAACCCCTGCTAGAGCGTCTCGACGCCGCTCCCAGGGAGAGACACCATGTCAGCAACTTACCCAGGAGACAGCGAAACCGCTACAGGAAAGGACCGAGGCTCCGCCTTCGAGGAAGCCAGGGCTTCTGGCAGAACGCCACGCCGCGGCACGCCCCTAGAAGGAAACAACAAACCCCACGCTATTAAACCATCTCGCCAGCCCTGAACGCTCCAGACAAAAGCCCCGTCCGGAAAAAGAAAAGAAACAAAACCACCAAAGCTGCAACCGAGCGTAACTTCTGCTGCGGCCGCAGCCGAACCCCGACCGCTCCTGCCTCCAGCCCAGCCAACGCCAGCCTGCCCCGTACACCCAGGACGACGGCCCTCGGCTGCAGGGCCCAAGGGGACGGCACTGGACGTCAGGGAAAGGGAGCCACGGCCAGAGGGGGGGCGAGGAGCACGGGAGCGGCAACCAGGCCCAGAGAGCTGGAGCAAAACTAAGAACGGCCAGTGGGCCCCAGGGCACAGAGGGAAGAACGAAGAAAGGGGACAGAGGCGTGAGCAGAGAGACACCGGCAGGGACACACCAAATCGGAAGGCAGGGACACGAAGCAGCACCTACAAGCGCAGAGAGGAAAAGAACGCCAGGGAACAGGCCCGAGAAAGCCAGAGCGGGGAAGAGAGTGACACAGAGCGGGACAAAGAGATGGGAAAGGGAAAAAAAGCGACGGGCTGCAGGACAGAGACAGGGGAGGACGAAAAGGTGAAACAGCAGAGGGAGCAGGACACGAGAAGAGACAGAGGAGAGGTACAGGGGAGGGGACAAACGAAAAATCCAAGAAAAAAGAAGAAAATCCTAGCAGCCTGGGAAAAAGAGGGTCCAGGGGAAGGGCAGGGAAGGATCAGGACAGACGAGAGGGGGGACAGGGCCCCGAGGGCCCGCCACTCACCACAGCTCTCGCTCCCGCCAGGAGCCTTGGACGGCTCAGAGGCTTCTTTCTCCTTCTCTCCTCCCTTCCTCTCCCAGAGCTCCCGTCACGGGGCCGTTCTCCACCCACGAGAACTCGCGGGCGTCTCACGGCTCTCAGGAGACCACGCTGCCCGGACACGCGGCCTCGCTCGCTCCTGCACGACGCGGCCGTACCGCGCTCTGGGTGACACGCACAGACCCTGCGGGGCGTGTTGGCGGTCTGGCCGGCTGCGCACTGCCAAGAAGGCTCCTCCCTCACCTGCAGACACCGGCTCTCTCTCGCCTGCAGCAGCAGGCAGCTGCCTCTCCATTTCTTCTGCTTCACCTCGCTCCGGCCTCTGCAGCTTCAGCCAACAGCAGCTCCTGTCCGCAGCCAGCAAATGCTCCGGGGACCCCTTTGTGCCCCCACGCCGGGAGGAGAGCCAGGCCAGGCAGAAACAACCCTCGCAAGGCTGAGCAGGGGGCACTCAACTGCATCCCCGGGGACGGACGACGGACGGACACCCGCATCCTCGGCGCGGCCGCTGTGAGAGGGAGAGAAAAAACAGCCCCGTTACGACCATAGATCGCCCCTGGCCGCAGCCCCTGCTTCCACAGGAGCCACTGGAGCCCCACGCAGGGCCAGCTTGCCCCATCAGCACAGGGCTCGCGGGCGACCTGCGGCTACAGGACAGGCCTCCGGGGGAGGCTCAGGGCGAGCTCTGGCGACTTGGAGGGGGGCGCCCGGCGTTCGCGCCTGGCGGCTTCTCCCCCTCCTTCCCCTCTGCCCTTCCATCTGCTCCCGGGGACCTGCCCAGGGCTGCCGGCACCCGGCTCGCCTCCAGCGGACCGGCACCTCGCCGCAGCGGGCGCTTTGAGGCTTCCCGTCCCGCCAGCGCCGGGCCACCGGTGGGCAGCGCACACCCCCGCACCCGGCCGAGGGGCTCACGCACCTCAGCCACGGGCTCAACCCGCCGCCGCCGCCGCCGCATCCCGGAGCCGCGGCCTCGCGCGTCGCCATGCTTCCCGCCGGCGGGGAGCGCGGGGCTCCTCCGCGGCCGAAACCCGCACGGAACCCGCCACGAAACTCCGCCTCGCCGCACGCGCCCGGGAGCAGCGCGTCTGCCCGGCCGCCCGCTCCGCGGCAACTACCGCTCCCGGCGTGCTCCGGGAGCCAGCTCGGCCGGCCGGAAAGCCCGTGCCCCGGACTGCAGCTCCCGGCAGGCCGCGGGAGGCCCCGCCCCTGCCGCCGGACCGGCGGGGACTCCGAGTTGTCGCGCGGCACCGGGCAGGCCCCGCCGCACCGCCACGGCTCCCGCTAGGCCCCGCCGCAGGCCCCGACACAGAGCGGCCCCACACTCTGTGGTTCGAGAGCGGAAGCGGCTGCCAGTCCTCCGAAAGTCGCACGCTGTGGCTCGGCGGTCCTCCCGCCAGCCGGCTGTGCCCGTCAGTCGCCGCGCATGCGCAGCTCTCCCGGGCTGGAACGCGTACAGCACGCGGCGACACTGAGCACAGACACCGGGCGCCCCTGCGACCGCCGGGGACTGCCAGTCGTGCCCAGTACACCTCCAGTTTGTTCAGATCCTCCCAGTACCTCCCAGTGACCACCAGTTCCTCCAAGTCACCTCCCAGTGCCTTCAGCCACTAACCTTCATCACCTCCTCTCTGGCCTCACTTTCCTCAGGACCAGGACCAGGCTCCAAAGTCACTATGTCCAGCCAGGGCTCCCCAAACAAAAGAGCCAGCCCCGAAGCTCGTGCCTGCTTTGCATCCTCCTTTAGGAGCCTCTCAAATGCCACCAGAAGTTTGGGGCTCACACTTTGCCTTCAGCCACTAACCTTCATCACCTCCTCTCTGGCCTCACTTCCCTCGGGCCCGGGCCCAGGACCAGGCTCCAAAGTAACTACGTCCAGCCAGTGCTCCCCAACCAAAAGAGACAGCCCCAAAGCTTGTGCCTGCTTTTCATCCTCCTTTAGGAGCCTCTCAAATGCCACCAGAAATTTGGGGCTCACACTTTGCCTTCAGCCACTAACGTCATCACCTCCTCTCTGGCCTCACTTCCCTCGGGCCCAGGACCAGGCTCCAAAGTCACTATGTCCAGCCAGGGCTCCCCAGACAAAAGAGCCAGACCCGAAGCTCGTGCCTGCTTTTCATCCTCCTTTAGGAGCCTCTCAAATGCCACCACAAATTTGGGGCTCACACTTTGCCTCCAGCCACTAACCTCCATCGTCTCCTCTCTGCGAATGAAAAGAAGGATGGGAACACCGGAAAGGAGTGGGCCAAGGGGCAGGAGGAACACAAAAAGAAAGCGATCCATAAAAGAGATGAAGAAACAAACTGTGATGTGCAACAGGCCCAAGGGAAGACAGGAGGAAGGAGAGAGGGATACAGAAAACAGGTGAAGGACAGGGAGCAGAAGAGAGCGAAATACGGTGACCAGGAGAGGGACAAGGAGCAGGATGCCAAGTGAGAGAGAGACAAGTGCAGCAGAGAGAATGGAGAGGTGGAGCCCGAGAGAAACAACAGGGCCAGAGAGATGGAGCAATTAATAAGAGGGACAGGGAGCAGCACAAAGGGTCAGAGAGACTGAGTAACGGACAGGGAGGAGAACGGGGACAGTGAGATCCAGAGTGAGGAAAAACAGCAACAGCCCGAGAAAGGTGGAGAGGAAGAAAGGGAAGGGGAGGCAGGAGAGGGACAGGAAGGCAGGGACACGGAGTAGCACCTACAGGCGCAGAGAGGAAAAGAACAGCAGGGAAGAGGCCAGAGACATTGTGGGGAAAGAGGCAGAGGCAGATCAGGACAAAGAGATGGAAAAGGAAAAAACAGCGATGGGCTGCAGGACAGAGATGGAAGGTGCAAAAAGAGGAGGGAGGGGGAGCAGGAGAAAACCACAGAGAGAAAAAGCAAAGGGAGTGGCAGAACGACCGAAAAAGAGGGAGCAGGACAAAATAAGAAATGGCAGCAGCACGGAAAGAGCGGGGCCCGGGGGAGAGTCTCTCCTCCTCCTCCCAATTCCTCTGTTCTTCTGTCCAAGGGAACAATTCCAATAGACATATGTTGTACGTTTTAATCTTAACTGCACAAACACAGCCAAGTAGGTCAGGAAACAACGACCTCCCCTCTACAGAGACTTCCTCTCCCCCTCCCCAGTCTCCCTTCCCACAGCTCCCGACAGAGGCACACACGCTGCCGGGCTGCTCCCAAAGAACACGCTGGCTGCGGAGCCAAAGCCGGCTGTGGGGCTGGTGAGGAATCCCCAGCCCCAGGCTCCTCCTCAGTGCTCCCCAGCTCACCTCAAACGCTCCTCTGGTTCTAGAGGCGGCCCGCACAGCGCCTGCGGAACTAGCGAGAAACGCTTCACCGAGCTGCCCCGGGAGTCTCTGCTCTGAGATGCTGACCCAGCCCCCAAGAGCCTCACGTCTCAGACCCCCTGTTGGCGGGCACCTTCGTCCCTCCCAGCGGCACCTGCAAAAGCCAAAGCCAAAGGCACGTGCTGAGGTGCTGCCCCAAACCCCAGCCTGCCCGCAGCCATCCCCACTTCCCGCTCCTTCAGCCGGACTGCTCACCTGCCCAGCCTCTGCCCTTCACAGTTGCACATGGAGGCTCGGGTCTCACCTGCAAAACACAAACAACAAGGGACGCTTCAAACTTCACCAACAATGTGACACCTGGAAAAGAACTGCTCCTGCAGCCCGCTCATCATCACTCACCTCGCCCGAGTCCCCTCCGGGGCCGATATCCCACTTCCCTCATCGCTTCGCACCTTCAAAATAAAAAAACCCAAAACCCGTAAGCCAGTCATGCAGCCACCACTCACCCCTCCCCTCCGACATCATGCACCGGCCCACCTTCTTCTGGTGCTGCGCTCGCCTCCTCCGTCGCCCTTTGGCCCGGGGCTCGTCCCTCTGCACCTGCAATAACAGCACCGAACGAGTCGCCCGGATGCCGATCGACAGCTCCACAAGCCCAGAGCTCTGGTTTCCGTTCAGGAACACCAGCCAGAGTCCAGCAGCAGCCTGACGCGTGACGCACGGGAACCACCTTCGTGCCAGCCTGCTCTCCAGTTCAGAGACGCTGCACGTTCTGCTCGGCCACGGCAGGCTCTGCCCACGGTCACCGCGTTCCGTCCCTGGGATCAACTCAAGTGGAGCCACCGCGTCTCACCCCAAGGGGCTGCACTGCCTGTGACGACGTGAGCTAAATCAGGGAAATGGCGTTTCTCCCACCTCCCCGTTACCTGTTGTCTTCCCACACCTTCCCTCTAACAGAGGGAACCACCTGAACCGAGGGAGCAAGCCGGGAGGCAAACGCCCGGACGCCAGCGCCCGGACGCCAGAGAAGATGGCAGGCACCGCATCTGCTGGGGCGGCAGGAGACCTTCCCCGCCCAGGCTCTTCTCGGCCTCCCACCCCTTCTCGGCCTCCCACACCTTCTGGCCCTACCACCCCTTCTCGGCCTCCCACCTCCTCAGCCTCTACCCCCAGCCTCCCACACCTTCCGGGCCTCCCACCCCTTGCTGGCCTCCCACCCCTTGCCAGCCTCCCACCCCTTCTCGGCCTCCCACCTGCTCAGCCTCTACCCCCAGCTCTTCTCGCTCTGCCTCTGCCCCTTCCTGCCCTGCAGTGCCGCCTGCCTGACCCTCGGCAATGCACTGCAGGACACCTCCACGCTTCTCGCCTGCAAGGCTTCCAGGATACGGGGAGACTCCCACACGCAGCCGACGGAGGCCCCGGGCTCCCGGCACCACGTGCCGGTGGAGGGATCCTTCCCGGCCACGGGGACTGACCGTGCCCTGCTGGGGGCAGCTGCCTGTGACATCCCCTCCTCGGACGATGAAAAGCAGCCAAGAGATTCTGGGCTGTCCCTTTTGGTTGGGGAGGCTTGCAAGGGGTGGGAGGCCCGGAAGTTGTGGGAGGCTGGGGGTAGAGGCTGAGGAGGTGGGAGGCCAAGAAGGGGTGGAAGGCTAGAGTTAGAGGCTGAGGAGTGGGTGGTCGAGAAGGAGTGGGAGGCCCTGAAGTTGTGGGAGGCTGGCAAAGGGTGGGAGGCTGGGGGTAGAGGCCGAGGGGTGGGAGCCTGGGGTAGAGGCTGAGCAGTTGGGAGGCCGAGCAGGGGTGGGAGGCTGGCAAGGGGTGGGAGGCCAGCAAGGGGTGGGAGGCTGGGTGTAGAGGCCGAGGGGTGGGAGGCCGAGAAGGGGTGGGAGGCTGTCAAGGTGTGGGAGGCCGGGGGTAGAGTCTGAGCGGTGGGAGGCCCAGAACGTGTGGTAAGCCGAGAAAGGGTGGGAGGCTGGCAAAGGGTGGGAGGCCCAGTAGGGGTGGGAGGCTGGGGGTAGAGGCCAAGGGATGGGAGGCCCAGAATGTGTGGGAGGCCCAGAATGTGTGGGAGGCTAGGGGTAGAGGCTGAGGGTTGGGAGGCCCAGAAGGTGTGGGAGGCTGGGAGTAGAGGACTGAGGAGGTGGGAGGCCGAGAAGGGGTGGGAGGCCAAGAAGGGGTGGGAGGCCAAGAAGGGGTGGGAGGCTGGAGGTAGAGGCTGAGGAGTGGGAGGTCGAGAAGGAGTGGGAGGCCCTGAAGTTGTGGGAGGCTGGCAAAGGGTGGGAGGCTGGGGGTAGAGGCCGAGCGGTGGGAGCCAGGAGTAGAGGCTGAGCGTATGGGAGGCCGAGAAGGGGTGGGAGGCTGGCAAGGGGTGGGAGGCCAGCAAGGGGTGGGAGGCTGGGTGTCGAGGCTGAGGGGTGGGAGGCCGAGAAGGTGTGGGAGACTGAGGGTAGAGGCTAAGAAGGGGTGGGAGGCTGGGGTAGAGGCTGAGGAGGTGGGAGGCCAAGACGGGGTGGGAGGCTGGGGGTAGAAGCTAAGGGGTGGGAGGCCGAGAAGGTGTGGGAGGCTGGGAGTAGAGGCTGAGAAGGAATGGGATGCCAAGAAGCAGTGGGAGGCTGTCAAGGGATGGGAGCATGGGGTAGAAGCTGAGGGAGTGGGAGGCCAAAAATGGGTGGGAGGCTGGGAGTAGAGGCTGAGCAGATGGGAGGCCAAGAAGGGGTGGGCGGCTGGGGGTAGAGGCTGAGGAGTGGGAGGCCCAGAAGTTGTGGGAGGCTGGGAGTAAAGGCTGAGGAGGTGGGAGGCCAGCAAGGGGTGGGAGGCTGTAAAGGAGTGGGAGGCTGGGGGTAGAGGCCAAGGGGTGGGAGGGCCAGAAGGGGTGGGAGGCTGGGATTAGAGGCTGAGGAGGTGGGAGGCCGAGAAGGGGTGGGAGACTGGCAAGGGGTGGGAGGCCCTGAAGTTGTGGGAGGCTGTCAAGGGGTGGGAGGCTGGGGGTAGAGGCTGAGCGGTGGGAGGCTAGGTGTAGAGGCTGAGCAGGTGGGAGGCCGAGAAAGGGTGGGAGGCTGGCAAGGGTTGGGAGGCCAGCAAGGGGTGGGAGGCCGGAAGGTGTGGGAGGCTGGGGATAGAGGCTGAGGAGGTGGGAGGCCGAGAAGGGGGGGTAGGCTGTCAAGGGGTGGGAGGCTGGATGTAGAGGATGACTAGTGGGAGGTCGAGAAGGAGTGGGAGGCCTTGAAGTTGTGGGAGGCTGGCAAGGGGTGGGAGGCTGGGGGTAGAGGCCGAGGGGTGGGAGCCTGGGGTAGAGACTGAGCAGATGGGAGGCCTAGAAGGGGTGGGAGGTTGGCAAGCGATGGGAGGCCAGCAAGGGGTGGGAGGCTGGGTGTAGAGGCCGAGGGGTGGGAGGCCGAGAAGTGGTGGGAGGCTGTCAAGGGGTGGGAGGCCGGGGGTAGAGGCTGAGGGGGTGGGAAGCCAAGAATAGGTGGGAGGCTGGGGTTAGATGCTGAGGAGATGGGAGGCCCAGAAGTTGTGGGAGGCTGGGAGTAGAGGCTGAGGAGGTGGGAGGCCGAGAAGGGGTGGGAGGCTGTCAAGGAGTGGGAGGCTGGGGTAGAAGCCGAGAGGTTGGAGGCCCAGAATGTGTGGGAGGCCCAGAATGTGTGGGAGGCTGGGGGTAGAGGCTGAGGGTTGGGAGGCCCAGAAGGTGTGGGAGGCTGGGAGTAGAAGCTGAGGAGGTGGGAGGCTGAGAAGGGGTGGGAGGCTGTCAAGGGGTGGGAGGCCAGGGGTAGAGGCTGAGGGGTGGGAGGCCAAGAGTAGGTGGGAGGCTTGGGTTAGAGGCTAAGGAGATGGGAGGCCCAGAAATTGTGGGAGGCTGGGAGTAGAGGCTGAGGAGGTGGGAGGCCGAGAAGGGGTGGGAGGCTGTAAAGGAGCGGGAGGCTGGGGGTAGAGGCTGAGGGGTGGGAGGGTCAGAAGGGGTGGGAGGCTGGGATTAAAGGCTGAGGAGGTGGGAGGATGAGAAGGGGTGGGAGGCTGGGGATAGAGGCTAATGGGTGGGAAGCCGAGAAGGGGTGGGAGGCCCTGAAGTTGTGGGAGGCTGTCAAGGGGTGGGTGGCTGGGGATAGAGGATGAGGGGTGGGAGGCTGGGGGTAGAGGCTGAGGATGTAGGAGGCCGAGAAGGGGTGGGAGGCCCTGAAGTTGTGGGAGGCTTTCAAGGGGTGGGTGGCTGGGGATAGAGGATGAGGGGTGGGAGGTTTGGGGTAGAGGCTGAGCAGGTGGGAGGCCGAGAAAGGGTGGGAGGCTGGAAAGGCGTGGGAGGCCAGCAAGGGGCAGGAGGCCCGGATGGTGTTGGATGCTGGTGGAAGAGGCTGAGGAGATTGGAGGCCAAGAAGGGGTGGGAGGCTGTCAAGGGGTGGGAGGTCCAGAAGTTGTGGGAGGCTAGGGGTAGAGGCTGAGGAGGTGGGAGGCCGAGAAGGGGTGGGAGGCCAAGAAGGGGTGGGAGGCTGGAGGTAGAGGCTAAGGAGTGGGAGGTCGAGAAGGAGTGGTAGGCCCTGAAGTTGTGGGAGGCTGGCAAAGGGTGGGAGGCTGGGGGTAGAGGCCGAGGGGTAGGAGGCCGAGAAGGGGTGGGAGGCTGTCAAGGGGTGGGAGGCCGGGGGTAGAGGCTGAGGGGGTGGGTGGCCAAGAATAGGTGGGAGGCTGGGGTTAGAAGCTGAGGAGATGGGAGGCCGAGAAGGTGTGGGAGGCTGGGGGTAGAGGCCGAGGGGTGGGAGGCCCAGAAGTTGTGGGAGGCTGGGAGTAGAGGCTGATGAGTTGGGAGGCTGAGAAGGGGTGGGAGGCTGTCAAGGGGTGGGAGGCTCTGAGTAGAGGCCGAGGGGTGGGAGGCCCAGAAGTTGTGGGAGGCTGGGAGTAGAGGCTGATGAGGTGGGAGGCTGAGAAGGGGTGGGAGGCTGTCAAGGGGTGGGAGGATCTTAGTAGAGGCCGAGGGGTGGTAGGCCCAGAAGATGTGGGAGGCTGGGGGTAGAGGCCGATGGGTGGGATTCCCAGAAGGTGTGGGAGGCTTGGAGTAGAGGCTGAGGAGGTGGGAGGCCGAGAAGGGGTGGGAGGCTGGGGGTAGAGGCTAAGGGGTGGGAGGCCGAGAAGGAGTGGGAGGCCCTGAAGTTGTGGGATGCTGTCAAGGGGTGGGAGGCTGGGTGTAGTGGCTGAGAGGTGGGAGGCTGGGGGTAGAGGCTGAGCAGGTGGGAGGCCGAGAAGGGGTGGGAGGCCGAGAAGGGGTGGGAGGCTGGCAAGGGTTGGGAGATCAAGAAGGGGTGGGAGGCCTGAAGGTGTGGGAGGCTGGGTGTAGAGGCCGAGGGGTGGGAGGCCGAGAAGGGGTGGGAGGCTGTCAAGGGGTGGGAGGCCGCGGGTAGAGGCTGAGGGAGTGGGAGACCAAGAATGTGTGGGAGGCTGGGGGTAGAGGCTGAGGGTTGGGAGGCCCAGAATGTGTGGGAGGCTGGGAGTAGAGGCTGAGGAGGTGGGAGGCCGAGAAGGGGTGGGAGGCTGTCAAGGGGTGGGAGGCTGGGGTAGAGGCCGAGGGGTGGGAGGCCCAGAATGTCTGGGAGGCTGGGAGTAGAGGCTGAGGGTTGGGAGGCACAGAAGGTGTGGGAGGCTGGGAGTAGAAGCTGAGGAGGTGGGAAGCCGAGAAGGGGTGGGAGACTGTAAAGGAGCGGGAGGCTGGGGGTAGAGGCTGAGGGGTGGGAGGGTCAGAAGGGGTGGGAGGCTGGGATTAAAGGCTGAGGAGGTGGGAGGATGAGAAGGGGTGGGAGGCTGGGAATAGAGGCTAATGGGTGGGAAGCCGAGAAGGGGTGGGAGGCCCTGAAGTTGTGGGAGGCTGTCAAGGGGTGGGAGGCCGGGAGTAGAGGCTGAGGGGGTGGGAGGCCAAGAATAGGTGGGAGGCTGGGGGTAGAGGCCGAGGGGTGGGAGGCCCAGAAGTTGTGGGAGGCTGGGAGTAGAGGCTGAGGAGGTGGGAGGCCGAGAAGGGGTGGGAGGCTGGGGGTAGAGGCTAAGGGGTGGGAGGCCGAGAAGGAGTGGGAGGCCCTGAAGTTGTGGGATGCTGTCAAGGGCTGCGAGGCTGGGTGTAGTGGCTGAGAGGTGGGAGGCTGGGGGTAGAGGCTGAGCAGGTGGGAGGCCGAGAAGGGGTGGGAGGCTGGCAAGGGTTGGGAGGTCAAAAGGGGTGGGAGGCCTGAAGGTGTGGGAGGCTGGGTGTAGAGGCCGAGGGGTGGGAGGCCGAGAAGGGGTGGGAGGCTGTCAAGGGGTGGGAGGCCGCGGGTAGAGGCTGAGGTAGTGGGAGACCAAGAATGTGTGGGAGGCTGGGGGTAGAGGCTGAGGGTTGGGAGGCCCAGAATGTCTGGGAGGCTGGAGTTAGAGGCTGAGGAGATGGGAGGCCGAGAACATGTGGGAGGCTGGGGGTAGAAGACGAGGGGTGGGAGGATCAGAATGTGTGGGAGGCCCAGAATGTGTGGGAGGCTGGGGGTAGAGGCTGAGGAGATGGAGGCCCAGAAGGTTTGGGAGGCTGGGAGTAGAGGCTGAGGAGGTGGGAGGCCGAGAAGGGGTGGGAAGCTGTAAAGGAGTGGGAGGCTGGGGGTAGAGGCTGAGGAGGTGGGAGGCCGAGAAGGGGTGGGAGGCTGGCAAGGGGTGGGAGGCACAGAATTTGTGGGAGGCTGGGGGTAGAGGCTGAGGAGGTGGGAGGCCGAGAAGGGGTGGGAGGCTGTCAAGGAGTGGGAGGCTGGGGTAGAGGCCGAGGGGTGGGAGGCTCAGAATGTGTGGGAGGCCCAGAATGTGTGGGTGGCTGGGGGTAGAGGCTGAGGGTTGGGAGGCCCTGAAGGTGTGGGAGGCCAAGAAGGGGTGGGAGGCTGGCAAAGGGTGGGAGGCCCGGAAAGGGTGGGAGGCTGGGGTAGAGGCCGAGGTGTGGGAGGCCCAGAATGTGTGGGAGGCTGGGGGTAGAGGCTGAGGAGGTGGGAGGCCGAGAAGGGGTGGGAGGCAAGCAAGGGGTGGGAGGCCCGGAAGTTGTGGGAGGCTGTTGGTAGAGGCTGAGGAGGTGGGAGGCCGAGAAGCGGTGGGAGGCCCGGAAGGTGTGGGAGGCTGGGGGTAGAGGCCGAGGGGTGGGAGGCCCAGAATGTGAGGGAGGCCCAGAATGTGTGGGAGGCTGGGGGTAGAGGCTGAGGAGGTGGGATGGTCAGAAGGAGTGGGAGGCTGGGATTAGAGGCTGAGGAGGTGGGAGTCCGAGAAGGGGTGGGAGGCTGGTAAGGGGTGGGAGGCTAGTAAGGGGTGGGAGGTTGAGGGTAGAGGCCAATGGATTCGATTCCCAGAAGTTGTGGGAGGCTGCAGGTAGAGGCTGAGGAGGTGGGAGGCTGGGGGTAGAGGCTAAGGGGTGGGAGGCCGAGAAGGGGTGGGAGGCCCTGAAGTTGTGGGAGGCTGGCAAAGGGTGGGAGGCTGGGGTAGAGGCCGAGGGGTGGGAGGCCGAGAAGGGGTGGGAGGCTGTCAAGGGGTGGGAGGCCGGGGGTAGAGGCTGAGGGGGTGGGAAGCCAAGAATAGGTGGGAGGCTGGGGTTAGATGCTGAGGAGATGGGAGGCCCAGAAGTTGTGGGAGGCTCGGAGTAGAGGCTGAGGAGGTGGGAGGCCGAGAAGGGGTGGGAGGCTGTCAAGGAGTGGGAGGCTGGGGTAGAAGCCGAGAGGTTGGAGGCCCAGAATGTGTGGGAGGCCCAGAATGTGTGGGAGGCTGGGGGTAGAGGCTGAGGGTTGGGAGGCCCAGAAGGTGTGGGAGGCTGGGAGTAGAGGCTGAGGAGGTGGGAGGCTGAGAAGGGGTGGGAGGCTGTCAAGGGGTGGGAGGCCAGGGGTAGAGGCTGAGGGGTGGGAGGCCAAGAATAGGTGGGAGGCTTGGGTTAGAGGCTGAGGAGATGGGAGGCCCAGAAGGTGTGGGAGGCTGGGAGTAGAGGCTGAGGAGGTGGGAGGCCGAGAATGGGTGGGAGGCTGTCAAGGAGTGGGAGGCTGGGGTAGAGGCCGAGGGGTGGGAGGCCCAGAATGTGTGGGAGTCCCAGAATGTGTGGGAGGCTGGGGGTAGAGGCTGAGGGTTGGGAGGCACAGAAGGTGTGGGAGGCTGGGAGTAGAAGCTGAGGAGGTGGGAGGCCGAGAAGGGGTGGGAGGCTGTAAAGGAGCGGGAGGCTGGGGGTAGAGGCTGAGGGGTGGGAGGGCCAGAAGGTGTGGGAGGCTGGGATTAAAGGCTGAGGAGGTGGGAGTATGAGAAGGGGTGGGAGGCTGGGAATAGAGGCTAATGGGTGGGAAGCCGAGAAGGGGTGGGAGGCCCTGAAGTTGTGGGAGGCTGTCAAGGGGTGGGAGGCTGGGAGTAGAGGCTGAGGGGGTGGGAGGCCAAGAATAGGTGGGAGGCTGGGGGTAGAGGCCGAGGGGTGGGAGGCCCAGAAGTTGTGGGAGGCTGGGAGTAGAGGCTGAGGAGGTGGGAGGCCGAGAAGGGGTGGGAGGCTGGGGGTAGAGGCTAAGGGGTGGGAGGCCGAGAAGGAGTGGGAGGCCCTGAAGTTGTGGGATGCTGTCAAGGGCTGCGAGGCTGGGTGTAGTGGCTGAGAGGTGGGAGGCTGGGGGTAGAGGCTGAGCAGGTGGAAGGCCGAGAAGGGGTGGGAGGCTGGCAAGGGTTGGGAGATCAAGAAGGGGTGGGAGGCCTGAAGGTGTGGGAGGCTGGGTGTAGAGGCCGAGGGGTGGGAGGCCGAGAAGGGGTGGGAGGCTGTCAAGGGGTGGGAGGACGGGGATAGAGGCTGAGGGAGTGGGAGACCAAGAATGTGTGGGAGGCTGGGGGTAGAGGCTGAGGGTTGGGAGGCCCAGAAGGTGTGGGAGGCTGGGAGTAGAGGCTGAGGAGGTGGGAGGCCAAGAAAGGTTGGGAGGCTGGGGTAGAGGCCGAGGGGTGGGAGGCCCAGAAGGTGTGGGAGGCTGGGAGTAGAGGCTGAGCAGGTGGGAGGCCGAGAAGGGGTGGAAGGCTGTAAAGGAGTTGGAGGCTGGGGGTAGAGACTGAGGGGTGGGAGGCACAGAATTTGTGGGAGGCTGGGGGTAGAGGCTGAGGAGGTGGGAGGCTGAGAAGGGGTGGGAGGCCCTGAAGTTGTGGGAGGCTGTCAAGGGGTGGGAGGCTGGGATTAGAGGCTGAGGGGTAGGAGGCTGGGGGTAGAGGCTGAGGAGATGGGAGGCCGAGAAGGGGTGGGAGGCTGTCAAGGGGTGGGAGGCTGGGAGTAGAGGCTGAGGGGGTGGGAGGCCAAGAATAGGTGGGAGGCTGGGGGTAGAGGCCGAGGGGTGGGAGGCCCAGAAATTGTGGGAGGCTGGGAGTAGAGGCTGAGGAGGTGGGAGGCCGAGAAGGGGTGGGAGGCTGGGGGTAGAGGCTAAGGGGTGGGAGGCCGAGAAGGAGTGGGAGGCCCTGAAGTTGTGGGATGCTGTCAAGGGCTGCGAGGCTGGGTGTAGTGGCTGAGAGGTGGGAGGCTGGGGGTAGAGGCTGAGGAGGTGGGAGGCCGAGAAGGGGTGGGAGGCTGGCAAGGGGTGGGAGGCACAGAATTTGTGGGAGGCTGGGGGTAGAGGCTGAAAAGGTGGGAGGCCGAGAAGGGGTGGGAGGCTGTCAAGGAGTGGGAGGCTGGGGTAGAGGCCGAGGGGTGGGAGGCTCAGAATGTGTGGGAGGCCCAGAATGTGTGGGTGGCTGGGGGTAGAGGCTGAGGGTTGGGAGGCCCTGAAGGTGTGGGAGGCCTAGAAGGGGTGGGAGGCTGGCAAAGGGTGGGAGGCCCGGAAGGGGTGGGAGGCTGGGGGTAGAGGCCGAGGTGTGGGAGGCCCAGAATGTGTGGGAGGCTGGGGGTAGAGGCTGAGGAGGTGGGAGGCCGAGAAGGGGTGGGAGGCAAGCAAGGGGTGGGAGGCCCGGAAGTTGTGGGAGGCTGTTGGTAGAGGCTGAGGAGGGGGAAGGCCGAGAAGCGGTGGGAGGCCGGGAAAGGGTGGGAGGCTGGGGGTAGAGGCCGAGGGGTGGGAGGCCCAGAATGTGAGGGAGGCCCAGAATGTGTGGGAGGCTGGGGGTAGAGGCTGAGGAGGTGGGAGGCTCAGAAGGAGTGGGAGGCTGGGATTAGAGGCTGAGGAGGTGGGAGTCCGAGAAGGGGTGAGAGGCTGGTAAGGGGTGGGAGGCTAGTAAGGGGTGGGAGGTTGAGGGTAGAGGCCAATGGATTCGATTCCCAGAAGTTGTGGGAGGCTGCAGGTAGAGGCTGAGGAGGTGGGAGGCTGGGGGTAGAGGCTAAGGGGTGGGAGGCCGAGAAGGGGTGGGAGGCCCTGAAGTTGTGGGAGGCTGGCAAAGGGTGGGAGGCTGGGGGTAGAGGCCGAGGGGTGGGAGGCCGAGAAGGGGTGGGAGGCTGTCAAGGGGTGGGAGGCCGGGGGTAGAGGCTGAGGGGGTGGGAAGCCAAGAATAGGTGGGAGGCTGGGGTTAGATGCTGAGGAGATGGGAGGCCCAGAAGTTGTGGGAGGCTCGGAGTAGAGGCTGAGGAGGTGGGAGGCCGAGAAGGGGTGGGAGGCTGTCAAGGAGTGGGAGGCTGGGGTAGAAGCCGAGAGGTTGGAGGCCCAGAATGTGTGGGAGGCCCAGAATGTGTGGGAGGCTGGGGGTAGAGGCTCAGGGTTGGGAGGCCCAGAAGGTGTGGGAGGCTGGGAGTAGAGGCTGAGGAGGTGGGAGGCTGAGAAGGGGTGGGAGGCTGTCAAGGGGTGGGAGGCCAGGGGTAGAGGCTGAGGGGTGGGAGGCCAAGAATAGGTGGGAGGCTTGGGTTGGAGGCTAAGGAGATGGGAGGCCCAGAAGTTGTGGGAGGCTGGGAGTAGAGGCTGAGGAGGTGGGAGGCCGAGAATGGGTGGGAGGCTGTCAAGGAGTGGGAGGCTGGGGTAGAGGCCGAGGGGTGGGAGGCCCAGAATGTGTGGGAGTCCCAGAATGTGTGGGAGGCTGGGGGTAGAGGCTGAGGGTTGGGAGGCACAGAAGGTGTGGGAGGCTGGGAGTAGAAGCTGAGGAGGTGGGAGGCCGAGAAGGGGTGGGAGGCTGTAAAGGAGCGGGAGGCTGGGGGTAGAGGCTGAGGGGTGGGAGGGTCAGAAGGGGTGGGAGGCTGGGATTAAAGGCTGAGGAGGTGGGAGGCCGAGAAGGGGTGGGAGGCTGGGAATAGAGGCTAAGGGGTGGGAGGCCGAGAAGGGGTGGGAGGCCCTGAAGTTGTGGGAGGCTGTCAAGGGGTGGGAGGCTGGGAGTAGAGGCTGAGGGGGTGGGAGGCCAAGAATAGGTGGGAGGCTGGGGGTAGAGGCCGAGGGGTGGGAGGCCCAGAAGTTGTGGGAGGCTGGGAGTAGAGGCTGAGGAGGTGGGAGGCCGAGAAGGGGTGGGAGGCTGGGGGTAGAGGCTAAGGGGTGGGAGGCCGAGAAGGAGTGGGAGGCCCTGAAGTTGTGGGATGCTGTCAAGGGCTGCGAGGCTGGGTGTAGTGGCTGAGAGGTGGGAGGCTGGGGGTAGAGGCTGAGCAGGTGGAAGGCCGAGAAGGGGTGGGAGGCTGGCAAGGGTTGGGAGGTCAAGAAGGGGTGGGAGGCCTGAAGGTGTGGGAGGCTGGGTGTAGAGGCCGAGGGGTGGGAGGCCGAGAAGGGGTGGGAGGCTGTCAAGGGGTGGGAGGCCGCGGGTAGAGGCTGAGGGAGTGGGAGACCAAGAATGTGTGGGAGGCTGGGGGTAGAGGCTGAGGGTTGGGAGGCCCAGAATGTCTGGGAGGCTGGGAGTAGAGGCTGAGGAGGTGGGAGGCCAAGAAAGGTTGGGAGGCTGGGGTAGAGGCCGAGGGGTGGGAGGCCCAGAATGTCTGGGAGGCTGGGAGTAGAGGCTGAGCAGGTGGGAGACCGAGAAGGGGTGGAAGGCTGTAAAGGAGTTGGAGGCTGGGGGTAGAGACTGAGGGGTGGGAGGCACAGAATTTGTGGGAGGCTGGGGGTAGAGGCTGAGGAGGTGGGAGGCTGAGAAGGGGTGGGAGGCCCTGAAGTTGTGGGAGGCTGTCAAGGGGTGGGAGGCTGGGGGTAGAGGCTGAGGGGTAGGAGGCTGGGGGTAGAGGCTGAGCAGATGGGAGGCCGAGAAGGGGTGGGAGGCTGTCAAGGGGTGGGAGGCTGGGAGTAGAGGCTGAGGGGGTGGGAGGCCAAGAAGGGGTGGGAGGCTGGGGGTAGAGGCCGAGGGGTGGGAGGCCCAGAAATTGTGGGAGGCTGGGAGTAGAGGCTGAGGAGGTGGGAGGCCGAGAAGGGGTGGGAGGCTGGGGGTAGAGGCTAAGGGGTGGGAGGCCGAGAAGGAGTGGGAGGCCCTGAAGTTGTGGGATGCTGTCAAGGGCTGCGAGGCTGGGTGTAGTGGCTGAGAGGTGGGAGGCTGGGGGTAGAGGCTGAGCAGGTGGGAGGCCGAGAAGGGGTGGGAGGCTGGCAAGGGTTGGGAGATCAAGAAGGGGTGGGAGGCCTGAAGGTGTGGGAGGCTGGGTGTAGAGGCCGAGGGGTGGGAGGCCGAGAAGGGGTGGGAGGCTGTCAAGGGGTGGGAGGCCGCGGGTAGAGGCTGAGGGAGTGGGAGACCAAGAATGTGTGGGAGGCTGGGGGTAGAGGCTGAGGGTTGGGAGGCCCAGAATGTCTGGGAGGCTGGGAGTAGAGGCTGAGGAGGTGGGAGGCCGAGAAGGGGTGGGAGGCTGTCAAGGGGTGGGAGGCTGGGGTAGAGGCCGAGGGGTGGGAGGCCCAGAATGTCTGGGAGGCTGGGAGTAGAGGCTGAGCAGGTGGGAGACCGAGAAGGGGTGAAAGGCTGTAAAGGAGTTGGAGGCTGGGGGTAGAGACTGAGGGGTGGGAGGCACAGAATTTGTGGGAGGCTGGGGGTAGAGGCTGAGGAGGTGGGAGGCTGAGAAGGGGTGGGAGGCCCTGAAGTTGTGGGAGGCTGTCAAGGGGTGGGAGGCTGCGATTAGAGGCTGAGCGGTGGGAGGCTGGGGGTAGAGGCTGAGCATGTGGGAGGCCGAGAAAGGGTGGGAGGCTGGCAAGGGGTGGGAGGCCAGCAAGTGGTGGGAGGATGGCAAGGGGTGGGAGGCTGGGGGTAGAGGCTGAGGAGGTGGGAGGCCGAGAAGGGGTGGGAGGCCAAGAAGGGTTGGGAGGCTGGAGGTAGAGGCTGAGGAGTGGGAGATCGAGAAGGAGTGGGAGGCCCTAAAGTTGTGGGAGGGTGGCAAAGGGTGGGAGGGTGGTGGTAGAGGCCGAGCGGTGGGAGGCTGGGGTAGAGGCTGAGCAGATGGGAGGCCAAGAAGGGGTGGAAGGCTGGCAAGGGTTGGGAGGCCAGCAAGGGGTGGGAGGCTGAGTGTAGAGGCCGAGGGGTGGGAGGCCGAGAAGGGGTGGGAGGCTGTCAAGGCGTGGGAGGCTGGGGGTAGAGGCTGAGGTAGTGGGAGACCAAGAATGTGTGGGAGGCTGGAGTTAGAGGCTGAGGAGATGGGAGGCCGAGAACATGTGGGAGGCTGGGGGTAGAAGACGAGGGGTGGGAGGATCAGAATGTGTGGGAGGCCCAGAATGTGTGGGAGGCTGGGGGTAGAGGCTGAGGAGATGGAGGCCCAGAAGGTTTGGGAGGCTAGGAATAGAGGCTGAGGATGTTGGAGGCCGAGAAGGGGTGGGAAGCTGTAAAGGAGTGGGAGGCTGGGGGTAGAGGCTGAGGAGGTGGGAGGCCGAGAAGGGGTGGGAGGCTGGCAAGGGGTGGGAGGCACAGAATTTGTGGGAGGCTGGGGGTAGAGGCTGAAAAGGTGGGAGGCCGAGAAGGGGTGGGAGACTGGCAAGGGGTGGGAGGCTCAGAATGTGTGGGAGGCCCAGAAGGTGTGGGTGGCTGGGGGTAGAGGCTGAGGGGTGGGAGGCCCAGAAGGTGTGGGAGGCCTAGAAGGGGTGGGAGGCTGGCAAAGGGTGGGAGGCCCGGAAGGGGTGGGAGGCTGGGGGTAGAGGCCGAGGTGTGGGAGGCCCAGAATGTGTGGGAGGCTGGGGGTAGAGGCTGAGGAGGTGGGAGGCCGAGAAGGGGTGGGAGGCAAGCAAGGGGTGGGAGGCCCGGAAGTTGTGGGAGGCTGTTGGTAGAGGCTGAGGAGGGGGAAGGCCGAGAAGCGGTGGGAGGCCCGGAAGGGGTGGGAGGCTGGGGGTAGAGGCCGAGGGGTGGGAGGCCCAGAATGTGAGGGAGGCCCAGAATGTGTGGGAGGCTGGGGGTAGAGGCTGAGGAGGTGGGATGCTCAGAAGGAGTGGGAGGCTGGGATTAGAGGCTGAGGAGGTGGGAGTCCGAGAAGGGGTGGGAGGCTGGTAAGGGGTGGGAGGCTAGTAAGGGGTGGGAGGTTGAGGGTAGAGGCCAATGGATTCGATTCCCAGAAGTTGTGGGAGGCTGCAGGTAGAGGCTGAGGAGGTGGGAGGCTGGGGGTAGAGGCTAAGGGGTGGGAGGCCGAGAAGGGGTGGGAGGCCCTGAAGTTGTGGGAGGCTGGCAAAGGGTGGGAGGCTGGGGGTAGAGGCCGAGGGGTGGGAGGCCGAGAAGGGGTGGGAGGCTGTCAAGGGGTGGGAGGCCGGGGGTAGAGGCTGAGGGGGTGGGAAGCCAAGAATAGGTGGGAGGCTGGGGTTAGATGCTGAGGAGATGGGAGGCCCAGAAGTTGTGGGAGGCTCGGAGTAGAGACTGAGGAGGTGGGAGGCCGAGAAGGGGTGGGAGGCTGTCAAGGAGTGGGAGGCTGGGGTAGAAGCCGAGAGGTTGGAGGCCCAGAATGTGTGGGAGGCCCAGAATGTGTGGGAGGCTGGGGGTAGAGGCTGAGGGTTGGGAGGCCCAGAAGGTGTGGGAGGCTGGGAGTAGAGGCTGAGGAGGTGGGAGGCTGAGAAGGGGTGGGAGGCTGTCAAGGGGTGGGAGGCCAGGGGTAGAGGCTGAGGGGTGGGAGACCAAGAATAGGTGGGAGGCTTGGGTTGGAGGCTAAGGAGATGGGAGGCCCAGAAGTTGTGGGAGGCTGGGAGTAGAGGCTGAGGAGGTGGGAGGCCGAGAATGGGTGGGAGGCTGTCAAGGGGTGGGAGGCTGGGGTAGAGGCCGAGGGGTGGGAGGCCCAGAATGTGTGGGAGTCCCAGAATGTGTGCGAGGCTGGGGGTAGAGGCTGAGGGCTGGGAGGCACAGAAGGTGTGGGAGGCTGGGAGTAGAGACTGAGGAGGTGGGAGGGTCAGAAGGGGTGGGAGGCTGGGATTAAAGGCTGAGGAGGTGGGAGGATGAGAAGGGGTGGGAGGCTGGGAATAGAGGCTAATGGGTGGGAAGCCGAGAAGGGGTGGGAGGCCCTGAAGTTGTGGGAGGCTGTCAAGGGGTGGGAGGCCGGGAGTAGAGGCTGAGGGGGTGGGAGGCCAAGAATAGGTGGGAGGCTGGGGGTAGAGGCCGAGGGGTGGGAGGCCCAGAAGTTGTGGGAGGCTGGGAGTAGAGGCTGAGGAGGTGGGAGGCCGAGAAGGGGTGGGAGGCTGGGGGTAGAGGCTAAGGGGTGGGAGGCCCTGAAGTTGTGGGAGGCTGTCAAGGGGTGGGTGGCTGGGGATAGAGGATGAGGGGTGGGAGGCTGGGGGTAGAGGCTGAGGAGGTAGGAGGCCGAGAAGGGGTGGGAGGCCCTGAAGTTGTGGGAGGCTTTCAAGGGGTGGGAGGCTGGCGGTAGAGGCTGAGGGATGGGAGGATTGGGGTAGAGGCTGAGCAGGTGGGAGGCCGAGAAAGGGTGGGGGGCTGGCAAGGCGTGGGAGGCCAGCAATGGGCGGGAGGCCCGGATGGTGTTGGATGCTGGTGGTAGAGGCTGAGGAGATTGGAGGCCAAGAAGGGGTGGGAGGCTGTCAAGGGGTGGGAGGCCCGGAAGTTGTGGGAGGCTGGGGGTAGAGGCTGAGGAGGTGGGAGGCCGAGAAGGAGTGGGAGGCCTAGAAGGGGTGGGAGGCTGGAGGTAGAGGCTAAGGAGTGGGAGGTCGAGAAGGAGTGGTAGGCCCTGAAGTTGTGGGAGGCTGGCAAAGGGTGGGAGGCTGGGGATAGAGGCCGAGCGGTGGGAGCCTGGGGTAGAGGCTGAGCAGATGGGAGGCCGAGAAGGGGTGGGAGGCTGTCAAGGGGTGGGAGGCCGGGAGTAGAGGCTGAGGGGGTGGGAGGCCAAGAATAGGTGGGAGGCTGGGGGTAGAGGCCGAGGGGTAGGAGGCCCAGAAGTTGTGGGAGGCTGGGAGTAGAGGCTGAGGAGGTGGGAGGCTGAGAAGGGGTGGGAGGCTGTCAAGGGGTGGGAGGATCTTAGTAGAGGCCGAGGGGTGGTAGGCCCAGAAGGTGTGGGAGGCTGGGGGTAGAGGCCGATGGGTGGGATTCCCAGAAGGTGTGGGAGGCTTGGAGTAGAGGCTGAGGAGGTGGGAGGCCGAGAAGGGGTGGGAGGCTGGGGGTAGAGGCTAAGGGGTGGGAGGCCGAGAAGGAGTGGGAGGCCCTGAAGTTGTGGGATGCTGTCAAGGGCTGCGAGGCTGGGTGTAGAGGCTGAGTGGCGGGAGGCTGGGGGTAGAGGCTGAGCAGGTGGGAGGCCGAGAAGGGGTGGGAGGCGAGAAGGGGTGGGAGGCTGGCAAGGGTTGGAAGATCAAGAAGGGGTGGGAGGCGTGGAAGTTGTGGGAGGCTGGGTGTAGAGGCCGAGGGGTGGGAGGCCGAGAAGGGGTGGGAGGCTGTCAAGGGGTGGGAGGCTGGGGGTAGAGGCTGAGGGAGTGGGAGGCCCAGAATGTGTGGGAGGCTGGGGGGTAGAGGCTGAGGGTTGGGAGGCCCAGAATGTGTGGGAGGCTGGAGTAGAGGCTGAGGAGGTGGGAGGCCGAGAAGGGGTGGGAGGCTTACAAGGGGTGGGAGGCTGGGGTAGAGGCCGAGGGGTGGGAGGCCCAGAATGTGTGGGAGGCTGGGAGTAGAGGCTGAGCAGGTGGGAGACCGAGAAGGGGTGGAAGGCTGTAAAGGGGTGGGAGGCTGGGGGGTAGAGGCTGAGGGGTGGGAGGCTGGGGGTAGAGGCTGAGGAGGTGGGAGGCTGAGAAGGGGTGGGAGGCCCTGAAGTTGTGGGAGGCTGTCAAGGGGTGGGAGGCTGGGATTAGAGGCTGAGGGGTGGGAGGCTGGGGGTAGAGGCTGAGCATGTGGGAGGCCGAGAAAGGGTAGGAGGCTGGCAAGGGGTGGGAGGCCAGCAAGTGGTGGGAGGATGGCAAGGGGTGGGAGGCTGGGGGTAGAGGCTGAGGAGGTGGGAGGCCGAGAAGGGGTGGGAGGCCAAGAAGGGTTGGGAGGCTGGAGGTAGAGGCTGAGGAGTGGGAGATCGAGAAGGAGTGGGAGGCCCTAAAGTTGTGGGAGGGTGGCAAAGGGTGGGAGGGTGGTGGTAGAGGCCGAGCGGTGGGAGGCTGGGGTAGAGGCTGAGCAGATGGGAGGCCAAGAAGGGGTGGAAGGCTGGCAAGGGTTGGGAGGCCAGCAAGGGGTGGGAGGCTGAGTGTAGAGGCCGAGGGGTGGGAGGCCGAGAAGGGGTGGGAGGCTGTCAAGGCGTGGGAGGCTGGGGGTAGAGGCTGAGGGGGTGAGAGGCCAAGAATAGGTGGGAGGCTGGAGTTAGAGGCTGAGGAGATGGGAGGCCGAGAACGTGTGGGAGGCTGGGGGTAGAGGACGAGGGGTGGGAGGATCAGAATGTGTGGGAGGCCCAGAATGTGTGGAGGCTGGGGGTAGAGGCTGAGGAGATGGAGGCCCAGAAGGTTTGGGAGGCTGGGAGTAGAGGCTGAGGAAGTGGGAGGCCGAGAAGGGGTGGGAGGCCGAGAAGGAGTGGGAGGCTGGGGGTAGAGGCTGAGGAGGTGGGAGGCTGAGAAGGGGTGGGAGGCTGGCAAGGGGTGGGAGGCACAGAATTTGTGGGAGGCTGGGGGTAGAGGCTGAAAAGGTGGGAGGCCGAGAAGGGGTGGGAGACTGGCAAGGGGTGGGAGGCTCAGAATGTGTGGGAGGCCCAGAATGTGTGGGTGGCTGGGGGTAGAGGCTGAGGGTTGGGAGGCCCTGAAGGTGTGGGAGGCCTAGAAGGGGTGGGAGGCTGGCAAAGGGTAGGGGGCCCGGAAGGGGTGGGAGGCTGGGGGTAGAGGCCGAGGTGTGGGAGGCCCAGAATGTGTGGGAGGCTGGGGGTAGAGGCTGAGGAGGTGGGAGGCCGAGAAGGGGTGGGAGGCAAGCAAGGGGTGGGAGGCCCGGAAGTTGTGGGAGGCTGTTGGTAGAGGCTGAGGAGGTGGGAAGCAGAGAAGGGGTGGGAGGCCGGGAAAGGGTGGGAGGCTGGGGGTAGAGGCCGAGGGGTGGGAGGCCCAGAATGTGAGGGAGGCCCAGAATGTGTGGGAGGCTGGGGGTAGAGGCTGAGGAGGTGGGATGGTCAGAAGGAGTGGGAGGCTGGGATTAGAGGCTGAGGAGGTGGGAGTCCGAGAAGGGGTGAGAGGCTGGTAAGGGGTGGGAGGCCAGTAAGGGGTGGGAGGTTGAGGGTAGAGGCCAATGGATTCGATTCCCAGAAGTTGTGGGAGGCTGCAGGTAGAGGCTGCGGAGGTGGGAGGCCGAGAAGGGGTGGGAGGCCCTGAAGTTGTGGGAGGCTGTCAAGGGGTGGGAGGCTGGGGGTAGAGGATGAGGGGTGGGAGGCAGGGGGTAGAGGCTGACCAGGTGGGAGGCCGAGAAGGGGTGAGAGGCTAGGAAGGAGTGGGAGGCCCGGAAGTTGTGGGAGGCTGGGGGTAGAGGCTGAGGAGGTAGGAGGCCTAGAAGGGGTGGGAAGCTGTAAAGGAGTGGGAGGCTGTGGGTAGATGCTGAGGAGTGTGAGGGCCAGAAGGGGTGGGAGCTGGGATTAGAGGCTGAGGAGGTGGGAGGCCGAGAAGGGGTGGGAGGCTGGCAAGGGGTGGGAGTCCAGCAAGGGGTGGGAGGCTGTCAAGGAGTGGGACGCCGGGGGTAGAGGCTGAGGTGGTGGGAGGCCCAGAAGTTGTGGGAGGCTGGGGTTAGAGACTGAGGAGATGGGAGGCCGAGAAGGTGTGGGAGGCTAGGGGTAGAGGCCGTGGGGTGGGAGGCCCAGAATGTGTCGGAAGCCCAGAAGTTGTGGGAGGCTGGGGGTAGAGGCTGAGGGTTGGGAGGCCCAGAAGGCGTGGGAGGCTTGGAGTAGAGACTGAGGAGGTGGGAGGCCTAGAACTTGTGGGAGGCTGTCAAGGGGTGGGAGGCTGGGGGTAGTGGCTGAGGAGTGGGAATCTGGGGGTAGAGGCTGAGCAGGTGAGAGGCCGAGAAGGGGTGGGAGGCTGGCAAGGGGTGGGAGGCCACCAAGGGGTGGGAGGCCTGGAAGGTGTGGGAGGCTGGGAGTAGAGGCTGAGTAAGTGGGAGGCCGAGAAGGGCTGGGAGGCTGGCAAGGGGTGGGAGGTCCGGAAGTTGTGGGAGGCTGGGGGTAGAGGCTGAGGAGGTGGGAGACCGAGAAGGAGTGGGAGACCCTGAAGTTGTGGGAGGCTAGAGGTAGAGGCTGAGGAGTGGGAGGTCGAGAAGGAGTGGGAGGCCCTGAAGTTGTTGGAGGCTGTAAAGGGGTGGGAGGCTGGGGGTAGAGGATGAGGGGGTGGGAGGCCAAGAATAGGTGGGGGGCTGGGTTTAGAGGCCGAGGGGTGGGAGGCCCAGAAGTTGTGGGAGGCTGGGAGTAGAGGCTGAGGAGATGGAAGGCCGAGAAGGGGTGGGAGGCTGGGGAAGAGGCCGACGGGTGGGAGGACCAGAATGTGTGGGAGGCTACGGGTAGAGGCTGAGGGGTGGGAGGCCCAGAAGTTCCGGGAGCCTGGGATTAAAGGCTGAGGAGGTGGGAGGCCGAGAAGGGGTGGGAGGCTGTAAAGGAGTGGGAGGCTCAGAAGGTGTGGGAGGCTGAGTGTAGAGGCCGATGGGTGGGATTCCCAGAAGGTGTGGGAGGCTGGGAGTAGAGGCTGAGGAGGTGGGAGGCTGAGAAGGGGTGGGAGGCTGGGGGTAGAGGCTAAGGGGTGGGAGGCCAAGAAGGAGTGGGTGTCACGAAAAGTGGGGGGGGGGCCAGGAGGATAGACAAAGAAAAATTCCTGGCCCAGAAGGGGGGTTTCCCAAACCCTTTACAATTTGTCCAGCCCACTAGTTCCCCAAGAAAGACAAACTCCTGTCACCCAACCTGCCTACCACGCTCCTGTCGGGGAGAAGGGGAACCTCCTCGGGTTCTTTACAACTTGGCCAGCCTGCCAGGCACGCTGGCAGCGTCACTGGAACCAGAGTCCCTCTTGGTAGCCCACAGGATTGGAGGATGTTTGCCGAACCTATTCAGGGACTCTCGCTAGCAGTTACACAAAGACAAATCCCTTCAGTATTAAAATCAACAATAATAATTTATTGTGCAGATTCGTGACTAAATGCAGGTTCGAATGATACCGGTGAGAGGGTATTGACTGCGAAATGGATTTAGAACAAACACTAAACAATGCACACATACAAACCTAAACACACAAGTGAACCTAAACACTAATGATTATTAATAGCTGGCCTGATGTTAATATTTAAGCACACAAAACACAGAGCTCTTACCCAATAGGCGTCCCTATGGGGGGGGAGAAGATAGGTTCAGCCCGTCGACCGATCCCAAAGTTTCGATGGTGGTCTTCTGTTCCCCAAAATCCCCCTTTTAATCGCCACTTTTTATATTGTTTCTATACCTTTAGGTGGAGCTTGAGTGACTTTAGTCATGCATTCTTTTTATTCTGATTGGATTAAAAATCTCTCGCTTTGCGTTTAAAGGTACAGGTGTAAAACTATAGAGCGCATGCCCAGTGGGGAGTGGTCACACCTTGGAGGCGGGTAGCCTTTGGGATGGAGGTGTGTTTTTATATTATAATGACATTATAATGAGCAAAGTTCACCTAGAGGACACGATTTCACCATTTTTGCTGGCACGGCAGTAGCGATCCATCTTTCTTGATAGCGGTTGATGCAGTTAACTACAGCAGCCCATTGTTACCTCCAGGAACAGGGACAGACCGTATTGCCTTCGCATCACTCCTGTCCTCGTTCGGAGGTACGGTACGTTGCACTCGGCTGCAGTAGGCCTTAGCCATGGTAACCGCATTCCATTCTTGGGATCAGCAAACTGCTTCTTAGCCGCTTCATGGCTACTTTTGTGTCAAGGTGTAAGCTAAAATCTGGGAAATAGGGTTTCCCTCAATTCCCCATTATCCATCGTTTTCCCACAGTGGGAGGCCCTGAAGTTGTGGGATGCTGTCAAGGGCTGGGAGGCTGGGTGTAGTGGCTGAGGGGTGGGAGGCTGGGGGTAGAGGCTGAGCAGGTGGGAGGCCTGAAGGTGTGGGAGGCTGGGTTTAGAGGCCGAGAGGTGGGAGGCAGAGAAGGGGTGGGAGGCTGTCAAGGGGTGGGAGGCCGGGGGTAGAGGCTGAGGAGGTGGGAGACCAAGAATGTGTGGGAGGCTGGGGGTAGAGGCTGAGGAGATGGGAGGCCGAGGGGTGGGAGGCCCAGAAGTTGTGGGAGGCTGGGAGTAGAGGCTAAGGGGTGGGAGGCCGAAAAGGAGTGGGAGGCCAAGAAGGGGTGGGAGGCTGGGGGTAGAGGCTGAGCAGGTGGGAGGCCTGAAGATGTGGGAGGCTGGGTGTAGAGACCGAGGGGTGGGAGGCTGTCAAGGGGTGGGAGGCTGTCAAATGGTTAAAGTCTGGGGGTAGAGGCTGAGGGAGTGGGAGACCAAGAATGTGTTGGAGGCTGGAGAGGGGTGGGAGGCCCGGAAGTTGTGGGAGGCTGTCAAGGGGTGGGAGGTTGGGGGTAGAGGCTGATGGGTGGGATGCTGGGGGTGAGGCTGAGGAGGTGGGAGGCCGAGAAGGGGTGGGAGTCTGGCAAGGGGTGGGAGGCCAGCAAGGGGTTGCAGGCCCAGAAGATGTGGGAGGCAGGGGGTAGAGGCTGAGGAGGTGGGAGGCCGAGAATGGTGGGAGGCTGGCAAGGGGTGTGAGGCCCGGAAGTTGTGGGAGGCTGTCAAGGGGTGGGAGGCCGGGTGTAGAGGCTGAGCGGTGGGAGGCTGTGAGCAGAGGCTGAGCAGGTGGGAGGCCGAGAAGGGGTGGGAGGCTGGCAAGGGGTGGGAGGCTGGCAAGGGGTGGGAGGCCCGGAAGGTGCGGGAGGCTGGGGGTAGAGGCTGAGGAGGTGGGAGGCCGAGAAGGGGTGGGAGGATGGCAAGGGGTGGGAGGCCCGTAAGTTGTGGGAGGCTGGGGGTAGAGGCTGAGGAGGTGGGAGGCCGAGAAGAAGTGGGAGGCCCTGAAGTTGTGAGAGGCTGGCAAAGGGTGGGAGGCAGGGGGTAGAGGCCGAGCGGTGGGAGCCTGGGGTAGAGGCTGAGCAGATGGGAGGCCGAGAAGGGGTGTGAGGCTGGCAAGTGTTGGGAGGCTGGGTGTAGAGGCTGAGGGGTGGGAGGCCGAGAAGGGGTGGGAATCTGTCAAGGGGTGGGAGGCCGGGGGTAGAGGCTCAGGAGGTGGGAGGCCGAGAAAGGGTGGGAGGCCACGAAGGTGTGGGAGGCTGGGGATAGAGGCTGAGGGGTGGGAGGTCAAGAAGGAGTGGGAGGCCCTGAAGTTGTGGGAGGCTGTCAAGGGGTGGGAGGCTGGGGGTAGAGGTCAAGGGGTGGGAGGCAGAGAAGGGGTGGGAGACCGAAGAGACCCGCCAGATAGATTCCGCAGCGCACAGAGGAACGCCTTTGTACGACACCTCAGCGCTTACAGCCGAGAACCCACAGACCGGCGACGCCACCGACCTCTGCCAGACGCGTACCCTGTCTGCCGGGGCCTTTGCCAGGAGAGAGACTGTCTTCTTTTCAAAGGGAGAGAAACGTCTCCTTGCCGAGGGCTCCTACTGCCACGGACCTCAGCGACGAGGATCCGCTCGGATGGCAAGTCCCCCAAACGCAGCTTCTTGGAACGAGAGAGGTTTCCACTTCAGGAAAGTCGCTTTTCCAACTGCAGTCAAAACTGCACCCTGCTCCTCGGGGCCTCAGCTTTGCTTTCAGAGGGCTGGCGCTCTGAACCCATCCTCCACGAGCACTCCGTCAGCTCACCGGCACAGTCCTGCAGCCGCCAGCTTCCCCGGCATCTCCCGCACTCGCAGCCACGCCTTGTCGAGACCCAGGCTCTGTCTTCTGTCTGCAGAGGCCTCCTCGCTCCAGCTGAAAAAGAAACCACAAAACGACAGACCCAGCTCTGGAGCCCCACGCGGGCGACACACGTACGCTGCGCCTCGCCTCCCCGCCGCTCTCTCGAGACAAGCCGTCACTGCGCACGCAGACGCGCACGGGACGCCCGCCCCAACCCCTGCTAGAGCGTCTCGACGCCGCTCCCAGGGAGAGACACCATGTCAGCAGGAGACAGCGAAACCGCTACAGGAAAGGACCGAGGCTCCGCCTTCGAGGAAGCCAGGGCTTCGGGCAGAACGCCACGCCGCGGCACGCCCCTAGAAGGAAACAACAAACCCCACGCTATTAAACCATCTCGCCAGCCCTGAACGCTCCAGACAAAAGCCCCGTCCTGAAAAGAAAAGAAACAAAACCACCAAAGCTGCAACCGAGCGTAACTTCTACTGCGGCCGCAGCCGAACCCCGACCGCTCCTGCCTCCAGCCCAGCCAACGCCAGCCTGCCCCGTACACCCAGGACGACGGCCCTCGGCTGCAGGGCCCAAGGGGACGGCACTGGACGTCAGGGAAAGGGAGCCACAGCCAGAGGGGGGGCGAGGAGCACGGGAGCGGCAACCAGGCCCAGAGAGCTGGAGCAAAACTAAGAACGGCCATGGGCCCCAGGGCACAGAGGGAAGAACGAAGAAAGGGGACAGAGGCGTGAGCAGAGAGACACCGGCAAGGGACACACCAAATCGGAAGGCAGGGACACGAAGCAGCACGTACAAGCGCAGAGAGGAAAAGAACGCCAGGGAACAGGCCCGAGAAACCAGAGCGGGGAAGAGAGTGACACAGAGCGGGACAAAGAGATGGGAAAGGGAAAAAAAGCGACGGGCTGCAGGACAGAGACAGGGGAGGACGAAAAGGTGAAACAGCAGAGGGAGCAGGACACGAGAAGAGACAGAGAAGAGGTACAGGGGAGGGGACAAACAGAAAAATCAAGGTTAAACACAGCCAAGACAGCACTCATTCATCTCATACTCACCTACACCATCACCTCATCAACAGCTCTGCAGTGCTCCCCAGGAACGTTGTTCCCAGGGGCCTCAAAAACCACCCTGCCTGACAAAACCCCAGCCCGAGCATGACCAGCACCCAAACATAGGTGATGAACATCACCTCGCAGAGCAGCCGGGACCCGGGGAAAAAAAACCCCAGCTGGGGGGAAAAAAAAAAAAATCCCCCAGCTGGGGTTTTTTTATTCCAGTTTTACTTTTTTACCTGAAAAAAAAAAATTCAATTGCACATACAACCAGAAAAAACAGCATTATACACGGACTCATCCACACTCACACTCAAAACACGCCACACATGCTACCACCACACCGTGCATCCCTTGTGCTCCGCTCAGCCAGTCTACTGCCTCCCTTCCACAACACACTATCACCCTGTCTCTGTGACATTCCTCAAACACTCCATTCGCTAGGGGCCAAAAAAAAAATCAACCTGCCTGACAAAACCCCAGCCCGAGCATGACCCATTCCCAACCACAGATGATTAACATCACCTGACAGAGCAGCCAGAACCAGGGGAAAAAACCCACTGGGGGGTGGGGGGTGGAGGAACCCAGGCTGAGGATTTTTTATTCTATTTTTATTTTTCCTACAAAGAAAGGAAATTCTCACCTCCACAGACAACCTGCAAGAACATCACACAATCACCCAAGGCTACACACACCCAAAACAAGCCATGTATTCACCTCTGACATAAACGACCCCTCCCTCTCATATCGCCCATTCTACCACCTGCCTGCCACAATGGACCGACACCAGGCCTCTGCAGTGCTGGTCAGAATTGGCATGCCTAAAAGCCTCCAAAATCCCCCTGGTTGGCAAAACCCTGGCCCAAACAGAGCCTTCACCCAAACCTAAGCAAACGTTGCCTTGCAGAGCAGCCACAACCAGGAAAAAAGCAAACCGCAGCTGAGGAAATAACACTCCCCCCCAGCTGAAACTTTCTTTTTCCTATTGTTCATTAGCAAGTTAAACTCATTCAGAACTAACACGC